>NBIV01000125.1:0-220274 GCA_003194525.1 Gracilariopsis chorda
GGTGGTAGGTTATCACCTTGGAACGAGGAAGGTGCTGAATGGGCTCCCATGTGTCCTCTTCCGGGGGGTATCCGTACCATCGGATTTGGTAAAACCACACTCCTTTGGAGTCCAGAACATGATCCACGATGTGGTCAACGACAAACTCCTGTCGTACGTAGCCGGCTCCTGACCCGTCCATGGCAGGGCTTAAGGGGAGAACCCTGTGAGGGGACTTGCCTGAAATTGGCGCGACCCTGCGGGCAAAGTCAGCTTTCCTCGACGCTGCGAGTGCTGGGACTTGATACCGCATTGCGGTCTTTCCGCTTCCTAATCCTCTCCTTGTGGGGGGGGAGGGCCTTCCGTTCTAACCGGATTCCCCTATTGACTCGCAGCTCGCGAGCTCTTCTCCCACGCGACCCGTGCAACTCTGGTGAGTTTGACCGTTCACGGTGAGGGAGGCAGTTCACTACGGTTCCGACGCCAGGAGGCGGATTGCCATGCATCACACACTGTGATTGGCTGGCCGCTGGCGCAAGTGTCGCGCGCGGTCTTTCCACGACGCGGGTCTTGACTGTACTCCTGACGCCGGCCGGCGGTATGTACGTGTACACCTTTCCACGGTTTGGAACTTCGGGCTTCGTCCGCGTGACAGTGGCGTCACAGTGTCCATTTGTGGGGCTCTGCGGTAACGCACGCAGTGTCAACCACACTCTCCGTGTCCGCGGTTGCTTTTCAGCTCACCACGAAACTGGTTATGACCGAGGTTGTATGTGCTCCGTGCTCGGAGATATCATTCGCCACATTAGTGACCACACCGAGTCCGGTTCACTACTTCCTCCTTCGCTACCCAGCGACTCGCTCGACAGGAGTGCATCCGGGTCCGCGGAGACGGCCTTCTCGCTTCGCGATGCGTTCAACTCCTCCCTGCTCCGGGGGTGCTCATCCGACGATGCCGTATGAAACGGGACACCGTCCGACGCCGGAGCTTCCTTCCGCGATGGCGCGATCGATTCCCGTCCCTCCCCCTCCTTAGGTGAGAGGGCGGTGGGTTCAGGCTGAAGGACCTCCGCGGGCGGAGTAACGGTTAGGCGTTTGGGGTCAAGCGTGCGTTTCACGATACGCGCGGCGCGCTCAACCGGTTGATCGGCAATCGGAAGATCCGAGAGTCCCCGTTCCGGGTGCGGTAAGACGGGTGGGCGGGACGGAAGCAGATTATCCGTTGGCGGAGTTACGAGGTCATCCTCCGGGATTGTCACGAGCGGTGATGAGCCCTCAGGGGGCGCAGGCGCGTGGGCTACGCGGTCGCGTGAGACGCGTTCGAACTGGTTATCGATGTCCAGTACGACTGTGTAGTCGGCGACGGAAACCACCCGATAGGGTCCATTCACTATCGGTGACAACTTGTGGCGCTTCTCCCTTTCGGGATTATAATATTCCTTTCGCAGGAAGACAGAATCCCCTTCCGAGACCTGGGGTATCGGGGTACGAATCTTCGCGTCGAAGTTCTGTTTGTATGCCTCCTGGGCTTTTCCCATAGCCTTTCGGGCGGTAGGGACCATGTTCTTCAACCATTCCTTCCAGGAATCTCGATATAACCTTGGTGAAGGGTACCCCGAGACGTTCGGTTGCGCTTCAATAGCCATGGGTGGCGGAATCCGAGACAGGACCAGCTCAAATGGAGCGAGGGTCGTGACCCGGTGAACCTGGGTGTTATACGCGTACGTAATAGCGTCCGTGTACAAGTCCCGTTCCATGGGGTGATCCGCGACATACGCGCGCAGTGCGTTGAGCATAGTACGATTGAATCGTTCCACTTGTCCGTTACACTGCGGGTGGTAGGTGGTAGTAAACATATTCTTGATTCCCAAGATTCTACATACGTCCTGAAAGAACTTTGAGGTAAATTGAGATCCGTTGTCGGAGAGTAGATGTACCGGCGGGCCGTAAGTAAAGACCCAGTGGGTTACGAACGCACGCGCAACCACGTCCGCGGTAATCCGTTTAAGCGGTACTGTTCTCACCAACTTTGAGAAGCGGTCAGTAATGACGAGAAGATACTTGTAACCACGTTTGGTTTTGACAAGCTCGCCCAAGATATCAATAGCGACATATTCGAGTGGCGCCCGTGCCGGGAATAGTGTTAACTTCTTCGAGTACTTCCGAAGTTTTACATTATTCTTCGCACATTCCACGCACGAGCGGCGAAACTGCATAGCAGTCAAATGCCATAGCAGGCCAATAGAAGTCCCTGCGAAGGGTCAGGTATAGTTTCCTCCCGCCGGGATGTGGACCCAACTTCGCGTAATGCGATAGATGCAAGACGCGCTGCTGCAGCGTGTGAGGTACAACGATCTGTGGGGCCCGTGTCAGCAACCTGACTAGGTAGCCTCGATCGTTCACCGCAAAGGGTATCTGTGCGCCCCCGTTAAGACGGGCACGAATCTGGGCACAGAAAGGATCCTGCTGTTGTTCACGGATCATTTCCTCAGAGGATATGGGAACAACCTGGTCATCCGGAGGATCCGTAGGGTTTGCAGCTAGAATATCGTCACAGATGTCATCCCCATTCACGTCTGGGTCGTCTTCTTCCGTTCCCTCCGGGGATTGTGCCATGAAACATGGTATTTCCAGATCGTCGACCGGTTCGGTTTCCGCTGATTTTCCTAAGCGCGATAGGGCGTCAGCCTGAGTATTCAGGGATCCCTTCTTGTAGAGGACATCAAATGTAAATTCCGAGAGTCGGAGACGCCAACGCATGAGGCGGCCCGACGGTTCTCGAATTTCGAGTAGCCAACGGAGAGCCGAGTGATCGGTGTGAACCTTGAAATGGTTACCCATAAGGTATGGGCGAAGCGTCGCCAACGCCCAAACAACAGCAAGACACTCCTTCTCGGACACCGAGTAGTTGCGCTCGTGAACATTCAACGAACGTGACCAAATATCCGATCGGATGTCTTTCTCCTTCTTCCGTGACTTGAAACAACGCACAACCCACCTGGTGGGCACTTGAGTCAGTATCCACTTCGAAGGGTAAGTCCGGGTGCGGTAAGGCCAGAACTGGCGGGGACGTTACAGCGTCGACAAGAGACGAGAATGCTGACGACTCAGCCTCGTCAAAGACGTCCAGTTCGGTGGGTTGTCCTTTCCGGAGGAGTGCGTTAAGCGGTGCTGACAAGTCGGCGAAGTTCGGGACGAATCGGCGATATACATTGCAAAGTCCTAGGAAGGATCGAAGCTCCGTTTGATTAGTCGGATGTTTCGCCTCTCGAAGTGATTTCACTCTTGCTTCATCGATTGAAAGCTGTCCGGGGCGGATGATGTGCCCCAGATATTTTACCAAATCGGCGCAGAACTCACACTTTCCCAGCTTCAGGGTGATGCCCGCGTTGCGGAGCACTGTCAAGACTTCCCGGACATGGGACAGGTGATCGTCCAAGTTATTGGAGAACACTATAATGTCGTCCAAGTATACCAGACAGCTGGTCCATTTGAACCTCGCCAAGAGGATATCGATTGCCCGTTGGAATGTAGCTGGGGCATTCGTTAGTCCAAACGGCATTCGCTTAAAGCGATATAGTCCTTGATGGCACACAAACGCGGTCTTATCACGATCTTCTTTCCTAATAGGGACCTGCCAGTATCCCGAATTGGCATCGAGGGTAGTGAACACCGTTGCGCTCCCCAGGGAGTCAATGTACTCGTCCATTCGTGGAATCGGATAGACGTCCTTGACAGTAACCGCATTCAGGCGGCGGTAATCCACACAGAAACGCCATGATCCATCGGCTTTCGGAACAAGGACAACAGGAGAAGCCCAAGGGGATTGTGCTGCTTCGATAACTCCAGCTCGCAGCATCTTCTCCACCTGAGATTTCTCTTCCCCCCTTGCTTTAGGGCCTGCCCGATACGGGTGCTGTGCAATAGGCCGTGTATCCGGCAACAAATCAATCCGATGTTCGGTTACCCCTATCGTCCCCAGGGAACCGTCCCACATGGCGGTAAAGTCCCTGAGCATGTCACGAAACTTCTCACGATGAGATTCATTAATGTGATCCAGGTCCAACTTATCCAAAGCCTGTTCTGGGTCTAACGCAGTATCTGCCGATGCTGAAGTCGTGCTCTTCTGAGCTTCTTCGACAGTCGAATCTGAACTTTCCCGGGCGGGATCCAACGGAACGAACGGGACCTCCTCCCCCTCCTTAGGGTCTTGTATTCCGAGAACGTCGGATATCGGAATCTTTGTAGGAAGGATAGCCAACGGGTGCGGAAGCATGTTGCCCAGGACCTGGTTTTTAACCAACCACTGAGTGGTAGTTCCGAGGTTAGCAACGAGAACCTTAAAGGGTTTGTCCGGCTCGACGGATACGATCCCATTTGCTAATGCGAGACGGCGCTGTTCGTAGAGCGAGGGGAGCGGCTGAACAACCTGCAACCCGTGGTGTTTGGATGTTACTGAGACCCACACCTGAGATTCCTTCGGGATCGAAACTGGTTCCGCGACGCGAATCTTCGTAGATGCTCGATCCACATTGGACGCTTCCTGAGCAGCAGGTAAAGGTACCCGTTTACGGGAGGCGTGTCGCAAGGGCTTCCGTACAATCGGGATGGTCGAACCGTTGGCCAATTCCACGGATCTGGAGCGAGGGCGGATGGCTTCCACGAAGCGGTCACAGAAATCACAACTGAGGATGACCGGTGCAGCAAGAGAGTCGCATACGATGAAGTCCAACTTCACCACGTAGGTGCCTAGTCTGAGTACCAGAGGAATTGTTCCAAGAGTCTGGAGCGGGTTGTTATTAGCGTCCGCCAGATCCAGACTTGGACCAATGCGAATGCATTTCCGCATGGCGGGTGGAATAATCCCGATATTGATCAGGTTCGGAGCGGCACCTGTATCCAGGACAGATAACTGACGAACCATGAACTGGTTAGAGAGACCGAGGTCACTATAAACTTTATAGTTCCTCTTGGCCATTACCAAAACTCGATCCGGGATGCGGAGGTTACGGGACCGTATCCACGGACGACGCAGAGCCACTAAGTGGTCCGAGCTCACGTCTTCTTGAGCCAGTTTCCTCGTAAGGATTTTGGCAGGGGAGCGAAGCGGTGGCGCCTCAGGCGTCTTCAACTTCGGCTTGGAAGACACCCCTCCCGTGGGGGAGACTCCCAAGATTAGTTTTTCGGGACCGAATCGACCGCTGGGTGCGGCGGAGCCCGTTCCGAAAGGTTAGGGTTGTTACCGTTCGCGGTTTTCGCGGCTTCTCGAGCTTGAGCATTGTGGACCGCAGCCTTTGCGTCTTCATACGAATTACTCGGGACACGAGCCTTATGCTCCGGTGGGAGATTCTCATAATTTCCCACGATCTTCCACATCTCGCGAATGGGAGGGTACACTGCGACGCAGTATGACCTTCAAGGTAACAAATGTAGCAAATCAGCGGGGCTGAACGTGTTCCGGTGGCGTGGGACATCATTCCGCGGTGCTGAGGGTGTTGTGGCTGGAATGCTAGTTGCTTCGGGTTGGACCATCCCGGGCGGGAGTGTCTTGTGGCGCTCGACGCGTAGGCTAGCGGGGCTGGGGGAACCCGACCGGGGTTTGCGTAAAAGGCCGGATCTACCACGGGGGGTGTAACCGTGGACGGCAGTTCCGAGGTTGCCAACGACTGTTCAAGACTGCCAAGATACTGGATGTTATCCGCAAATCCGGAAGGTGGTCCCGGGTTAGGGAGAGATGCCGAGGAAGTCTCGTTCTCGACGAAGAGAGCCTTCGACGACCGACGCCTCGGGTCTCTCGCTCTGAGGGGGTCACCCTCAGCCTGCGCGTACTGGACCAGTTCCAGATACGTCGCCTTGCGCTTCTCTTCCCTGTAGCGGGACAACAGTGCCCTGATACCAGGATCTAAACCATCCACCAGCATGGAGCAACGCTCAAAAGCGGTAAACACATTTCCACAACGATGAAACGCTTTATTCAAGCGAGTTGAATACGACGTTTCCGTTTCACCAGGCTTCTGTTTCGTATCGCGAACCGCCACGATGGCTTGACTGATTGCAGTTCCCGTCGCGTACGACCTGAGCAGGTAGTGTACAGCCTCGGGCCAGCACGTAACACCTCCTTCTGAGGCCCTGGACGAACCCCTGACCGAGTTGTACTGATCTTCAGCCATTCCTGAAAGAAAGTAGGGCAACGCAACGTATGCCTGCGCCTCACTCATTTCGAGTACGTCTGCTTCCTGCACAAAGCGGGCCAGGAAATCCAACACGAGGATCGGATCTTCACCGGAGAACTTCTGCTTAAGCATCGTCACATTCATACGACGTATGAGATCCTTCACCCGACCGGTGTCTCTCGAACTTCGAGTGCCCGAAGAGTCTTCCAATCGGTAATAACGATAGGACAACAGCTTCCTGTAAAGGGGATTCGTCGGTTTCAATTCCTTCAAGCCGAGCTGACGGCGACCTTTCTCCCGCGCACGGATTGCTCCATGGGAGGTGTAGGTAGCCCTCGAACTAGGTTCTTCTCCGCGACGGCGGCCTCTCCCTTCACGCGATGATCTCGAAGGCGAGCTACTCGAACTTGTTTCCGAGTCGGAACTTGACGAAACTTCATAACGATGAACTCTCTTTCCAGGGTGACGGGGGAGGTGACTGGAGCGGTGTTGGGCTGAGATGACCTTCACTTCCTCTTGTCTCGGAGCGTTCAGGTCTTCTCTGAGCAACGCTTCCAGCGTGTCCATACGTCCGGTTACCCGCATCATATGGGTTTTAACTTCCTCCACGAACTCCCAATATCCTTCTACGAAGGCAGCCGGAGTACCCAGACACTCCAGAATGGAATTCACATCAGCTCTCAGGAGACGAATATCTCCCGAATAATCCCGAGCCAGGGAGTCACTCCATCGCCGTTCCAACTCGGTAACTTGCTGCGAGAGGGAGGCGTGGGCCACATTGGCAATGTCGATTCTCGACTCGAGGAGATGGTACTTAGGCGACCCGGGTCTCGGGGGGGACAGCCGACGGCGTTTCGACCACCGGAGGTGGCGTAGTGGCCACAGCTGTCACGGCTCGAGGCACCGAGGTTGCCGATGGGATTCCTTGGGATTCCAGACCGACGGCATCGGTAAGTAGTTGTTCCGGAACGGACCTTCGTGATCTCGCCGCTGCGGCGTTCCGTTGCGGACCATTCCTGGGGGAACTCGGAGCTGTGGGCAGCATACTGCAGATAGCCGTCCACGGCTTACTTCACCAGTCCCACGGCTAGGGAATCTCAACGAATGAGCAAAAAGGGATAAAAGGGAAAAAATGGAAAAGGGGAAGCGGACTTCCGACAGGCCGGCTTGAAAGCCAAACCCGTTCTAGGTCGGGAGACCACTTGTGGTGCAATCCCGGTGTGGGAAAGGCACCCAAGGCAGCTCGAAGCCTTGCTCTCTTGGAGAGGTAGGCCCAGCTGGGTAGAGCCCTCCGTGTCCCGTATGACGGGTGTAACTCCGTCGGGAGCCTGGATGTAACTCGGAGGTTTAGGGGTTAGAACGGGTCGGAACCACGGCTGGTCCGGAAGTAGCCTGCGAACAGGGGAACAAAAGAGGGAAAGGGACCACCCGACGGGGGCGTGCGGAAAGCGGGAACAGACCCCGGAGGGGGGTGCCGATACACACACACGAACACGCACCGCGCGGCGGTTAGGGGATATGAGGGGAAGGGATGGTCTCACGGTCTCACGACACACGTCGGTAATATCAATACCCAAAACTGGGGCGGAGATAGGGCCTGTACGGGCGGTCACACGACAACAATGAATACCACGAGTGGTCACAACCCACTGGGTACGACGAGCACGGTCTCCTCGGTGGCGCGAGTCGGGTGAAACTATCGGGCAAGCGGTGTACCTCCGCGAGGAGTTAGACACTTCGCATGGCGAATAGAGTCAGAGCCGAACTCTTGTTACTTTTCTTGGTGAGCTCGCCGCCGTGCGGCCGACGCTCAAGTACTAGCTCAGTGCAGTGCAGTAGGTAGTGCACTAGCCTAAGTAAAATTAACCCCTAAACTATACTAAAACAAGTAGCCGTTTTGGGCCTCCTGGCCGGGGCTGTAGCCACGTGTCCACCACCCTTGCCAGGCAGGTACCACAAAATATGAATGTTCCCATAACCACCCTGGGTAACCCGACCGCCAATTAGCCCGGTAAACGGGGGCTAAAATTCATGCATCCCGCTTCATCGCTCGCACCGAGTACACCTCAGATATGAGTTTCACCATCGCCCGTACGCGGGAATGTATTGCACTACAGTCCAAAAGGTTGGATGGACGCAACGGTGATGCCACAGTGGTTCAAGGAGGAGAGAGTGATTCGAAAATTGCCGCACAACAGGAAAAGAGTGTTGTATGTCGACAATTGTAGCGGACACGCCATGACACCTGATCTCCAGGAGGCCATAAAGGAAATCAACACCGACGTTAGATACTTTCCGAAGAACGCAACTCATTTGGTGCAGCCGGCGGATTCATTTGTGATTCAGAAGATTAAGAAGGCTTGGAATACGCGTTGGGAGGCTCATAAAATGGAAATGATTGACAGCGGAAAGTGGTCGAACTCTGGGAAGCTGGAGAATCCCGGAAAGTACTTCTTTTTGCGACTGGTAAAACTCGCTGTTCAAGATGTGAATTTGCAGAGATATTCTGATGGACTCTCATACGCCCGCAAAGCCATGATACGTACTAGGCTTGCTTTGAACGTCAATGGTTTGTGGGAAGAACGACAGCTCTTCCCCAAGCTGCAGGAAATTGTTAAAAAGCATCGCAGCCAGTTTCTGGGAGAGCCCGTTGAGACAGTTTGAATACGGTCATTGTGGCCAGAGAGAACTGTTCTCAACCCACATTATTTGTGCAGGACTGAATTTATGTGGCCTACATTATTTCCGTTCGTTCCAAAATAATGTGGCAACCGTGATAGATGTGGCCTACATTAAATATGGTTTCCATCTCAACAAATTGGAGTACTGTTTTAATGTGGCCTGCATTATATGCAGTCACTGGGTGTAGCTACGCCTTCTAAGGCCCGTTCTACATTAAAACAGACCCAAGAAATACAATGGACACGAAAAACAGCTGAAATGGTCCCGAGCCATTTTTGAGCCGAGCGGAGAATTTGGCGCCAATGTAGAAACGCTGCAACGACAGTGAAAACAATAGTTCCCTTTCGCGGGAAACAAAAAGAGTGCGGCTGTTCTGCGGTATAGAAGCCTGTTTGTAAAGCTCAAACACTACGCTTCTCGTCGTCCTCCTTAACACTTCAGTGCAATTCTCTGTTCTAGAGAAATGAGCGCAAGTCCCGACAACATCTCAGCCAATGCAATGGCAAACACTGCGCTGTCTTTACCGGAGAATGACGCTTTACAATCGGCTCTATCTTCCCCACAAAAGAAACAACAAGATACATCAACGAGTGAGGCAATAGCGGACACATCAGAAAACAAAGAAAAAAGAGCCACAGACACACAGAACTACGATGAAGACAACGTTCAAATCTTGTTCAAAATGATGTTGAAAGCAGGATAAGGAAACAGGAAACAGCAGAAGAAAAGTCTGAAAGACGTACTTGTTGAAGCCACAAAGCTTGCAGAAGCGGAACACGGAGTCAAACGCACAGCTAAAGGATGGCAAAAAAAGTTCACCAGAATCAAGCAGAAATATTCTACTTTTCTAGCAAAGATCGCACAGTCTGGACGCGACAGCGATGATGAAGAGCTTTACAACCAGCCTCAATTCTTCGAATTGATGTATGAAATTGAGAAAGGAAAAGCTCGTCACGAGCCACCGGGCCAACGTTCGACTGATGCTATTAGTCGCTTAACAGAATCCGGCTTGTCTATTGCACGCAAGAAAGCAAAATTAGGACACCAGTTAATGGTGGAGTCCTACTTCGAAGCGCAAGAGAAACGCCATAACCTGCTCTTGGAGGAATTGAAGCGCGGCAATGAGGAGAGAGCCAAAGTTCGCAATGTTCTGGAAGAACTTGTCCCCAAGTTTTAAGGATTATTTTCTAATTCGTTCACGGCATAGTAACGTAATGCATCTCGTTGCTTCTTACCTGCAGATGTTTCTGCAGTAACTGGATCGTCCTCCCCCACAACTTCATCTTGCGGTAACACGAAGTCTTCGAACTCTCCGTCATGCACAGAAAGATTTTGCAGTATCATACAAGCAATACACACCTTAGCAATTTCGTCTTCATGATGAAGGCGTACTCCATCTTTCAAAGTCAGAAACCTTTGCTTCAGCATTTCGAATGCGCACTCTACTGGCTTTCTAGTTTGACTAGCAATGCCATCCCAATACTTCAGTACTGGGTTTGCCGCCTGCTCACGTGTACTAGTGGTCTTCATCAGGTTCACTGATGTCGTGAATGCGCAATCTCCAATCAGGTAGGGTCTGACAGGAATGTCAGCAATTACTAAATCTGGGATACTGTTCCCAACCACAAACCGTTTTCAATGTGGGCCTTTAAGCTACTGCAGTCGTAAATGGTAGAATCGCCGAGCACCCCAGGACGACCAACATCGGCATAGATAAACTTACGATTTGCAGTAGCCACTGCAAAAATGACAATACTGGGGAATCCTTTGTAGCATCTGTATTCATAGAACTGCTCATCAGGGCATGAGAGCCACTTAATGTGAGTTCCATCAACTGCTCCGACACAATATGGCAAGCCGTGGATGTCACTGAATCCTTTCATTGCTGCTGCTACTGTTTCTTCTTCGACCGGAAACCGAATTGCCTGTTCGTAAGTAAGCGCTATACACTGTGACACCTCGGATATGATTTTGCTAACAGAGCTCGTTCCTATTCCCAACTGGCATGCAGTTTTTTCGCATGTGGATCCTCCTGCATAGAGCAGAAATGCTACTAGTTTGATTTCTGCTGGCAATGCTTTTCGAAATTGTGTGTTTCTGCACTGGATTGTAGACCGAATCTCGTCCGCAATTTTGAAGAACAAGGTATAGGGAATTCGAAACATTCTAGACCAAGAAGCAGAGAGTAGGAATTCTGTCGATATGGCATAGTCATAAAACCAATTTGGATTGTTGCGAGATCGCTTCAAAGAACTCCCAGGGATACCCTTTCGATTGTCGGTGTTGATAGATAGAATAACTGGGACATCATCTACCAGTGACTGTGAAAGAGCCCCAAGAGCTACGTTGTCGTCATCGGCAGAAAGAAAGGCGGCTCCAGCCATGAGTAGTTTTCGCCGGCGGTGATCATAGTTCATGTTGAAGATCTGTGGCGGTGTTGTCCACAGCATGTACCCGCCTTCAAGGCGATCCCAAGATCTGAACTGTTTGGACGCGAGTGGGACAGAAATCAAAATGTACTAGGAAAAGGGAATTTGACAATACTCGGGGATTTTCGACAGTATGCGCCATGTCTTGTCTTAGTGTAGAACGGCCCTAAACATGATCCTCGAATTGGGGGTGTGGTGAATGAACTATATGTCACGTATGTAAGCACGTCCACCAATCAGGAGCCAGTTTCTTCAGTTGGTACTTTTTGCAACGACTGGGATAAATTACTGAGATTATTTCTCTGACTGTTCGATGAGGTTTCTTCAGTAGAACATAGCAGAAGTGTGCGTCGCTTAGAGCATCTCCACTCCGTGCACCGTAACACGCTAAATCGGCAAAGATGTGGCATCACGTGTATGTCATTCATTGGATGACGCTAAATCTACAAATTTCCATAGCTCCATAGTATTCGGCATCTGGAGCTGGTCACTGGTTGACAAATTGTCTCGTGATGCCCACCGCCTTCTGGTCGGACCACCAGATGGACGTCACCACGGACTAGATTGGAGGCCTGCCGTATGTAACAACCGCCGCATCCCTCACCAAACATGATGATAACAATACTTGGCATCAAATGGTATATTCGGAAACGGCACCTTTAAAAACGCACACACAGTGAATCCCTCCTTGGAAGTGCCCCAAATCGAAAAATTGGGCGCAAGCAAGCGGCCAATTACATACACCAAACCTACTTCCTCTATGCTACAGAACTGAACCCTATCACCGTACTGGTATGTTGAAATAGGTTGTGACGAAAATCGTGAATTTTTCATACGCATTACAAAGATACCAGTGCTTGTATTAGGGTTTTCAGTTCTGTTTAGCGACCTGTGCAAAACGCTTGCCAACAATTTGACTATAACAAGATTTTTAGCGTTTTGGAAGTGTATTTCTTTGTCGTTACGGTCAGAGATGCACAGCTGGAGAAAGAAATGTTTTTGAAAGCGCTGTAGCGCCCGCTACGGATTTCAATTTCCACCGTTTTGGCGTTTTAACGCTTGCCGGTGGAGATGCTCTTAGGGCCGTTATAAGAGTTTGGAAAAGTGGTAATCGGAAACGCTCAATCAACTGTAGTGCAATAGAAACTACACACGTGCCCACAGAGCGTTTTCGATTACCTTTCCGTAGGCAGGTCGGTTTGTTTCGCATTCAAAGAAACGAACCCAATACAAGCGCAAACTCACTCAACATATGCAATCACTTTAGAGTTTGAAATTGTAACCATGACTTCTCACCAGCTTCGCCAACAGACCTTAACACATAGCGCTACCGTTTGCAAAGCAAGCAGCGCTCAAAGCTTTACAATCTCAACAATGCAAACACCAGAACACATTCCAAGCAATCTTTCATCTGATGCCGCACCAACCACTGTAACGGAAGCCGAAGAACTCTTAATCAACGCTGCTCTCACAAACGACCATTGTGAGAAAGCCCTCAAAGTGCTCAAAGTTATCGGCGCACATAATGCCAAACGGGCAACAAAATTGAAAGTCATTGCCCTCAAAATAATTCAAAGAACTGTGAAGTTTCAAGACCTTCACGAAGTTATCGCTAACGGCTCTGCTGACTGTGGTACTCATCTCGAACTGCTCTCTAGCATGATGACTTCCACGGTCAAACTCACCAGACAACCAGACGGCAGTGAAAACGTCTAGTTTGTGCGTGGTGATTGTCACGTTTTTACTGATGAGGGTATCAATATTGGCATGCTGCAAAGACAGAAAAGAGGCAATTCGTCTACACTCAGTGAATCTCGAACCCCCCCTTTCCAGGCTTCCGAATATTGTCGCCTGCTGCACGTGCTTGCGGATCCTCGTATGATATCTGCCAGGCAGAAACTTATGGAGTGCATGACGCGTGCGGAACTACATCACTAACATGAAGTGAAGACCCTTGGTGTGAAAGGATTGCCCCGCTATTCAACGATGTGGATTTCAACCCCGAGAGAATCTTGGTATTGGCTGGTGGGGTTTCATTAAGTGATATTGATGCAATCAAACCTGCGATGCGACCTTTTTGTCGTGAAGGAGATTTTCTAAAACGAAAGTTTGCGGCATTTAAAAGTGAGTATGGAAGTTGTGTGGCCCGCTATGAGGCCTCAGGACAGGGTGATCATGATGCGTTCGTTACGTTCGGAAATGGTCGATCATATATCCTTTACGCTTTTTGTTTTCTGCACGTCCACCCATTCCTGAAACCGTTTGCCACTAGGGCTCTCAGCAGTGACGTGCAACGAGAGGAGGGTGTAGACAATGGCCTGTCACCGTTTGGATTTGGCGGTAACGAAGGAAGCAGAGCAACTTCTGCGCAACGTAGTGTTAGAGGTGTCAACGTGATAGGAATGGATAGTTTAGTAACGGCTTTGAGAGGCAGGGATCATACACATGCAAAAGAAGTGGAAGATGCTGATTTATGAAGGCTGCAACTTGAACTCTTTTATGCACATGCAAGGCACACTACTTCAGCGATGGAAGCGCTAATGCGAACGATGAAGAAGTTAGAGAGCTCGAAAACGGATGAAGACAGGGCTCTCTTTGAAAACCTGCTGCAACAGCAAAATTCTAATCTGGCCACTGGTTCTGCGATGCGCACAGATTTGTGAGACGGAGTCTGGTGAGGACGCACTTCAATTCCAGCCACAAGTGGTTCAAGAGCAGGCCACTGCCTCGATTCTGTTGTCTGTCAACACTATGCAAGTCAAAAGCGCACAATCGCACACGTAGCGGCACTCCCAGGTCGAATATGTAGATGGGTAGCATCAAGAAGCTACAAATGAGAATCCTACAGCAATCTTTTCTCGAGATGTTCTGTGCATATCGCAAAGTTCTTCCGCCAGGCGGCGGCGACTGCTGCAACGGCGGGAGCAAGCTCACGATGGCAGTGGGCACCACTTGAAGTGGAGGGAAAATGGACAACAGAGCATGTCGTCAAGTGTGTACTGAGGAAAGGGAGGCAAAGGAAAAAGAGCATGAAATCATGTTTGTAGACTCTATTGCCAAGACAACTTGCAGGAGAAACTGATCTCATGGATGTCAATATATCACCTCGACCTACCGCCGCTGGTGAGCTATCCTCAAAGGATTCTTCATGCGCCTGTTACCCAATATATTCCCTCCTTTCTATGTACGTCAATTCACTCCGTTTACACCAGCGATACCCATACTTGAACACGCCTGACACATTCAAATACCTGCCATTGTTGTGAAGTAACCGACATTTAATCATTTAGAACTCATCTACTATGTGCATGGTTGTCCGAACTCATTGACTGCGGCGCAACCCAGTTCGACATCCGTGGATTCTCCTGTGTCACCCAGCCCCGATCTCTACAATCCGCGTACTGAAAACCTCTAGGCCATTGACCGCACCTGGATTGTTCCTTCTCTTCATTTGTGCAGCATCACAGAGCTTCTCACGAACAAAAAAAATGGAATACGCAGATAGACCCGCTAAAGCTACAGGTGAACACTGCAATTAGTGTGGTCCACACTAATTAAGAAGAACCCATATCGAGCTAACTCGCAGGTAATAGTGTGGACCACACTATTTTCGTATCTACACTAATTCATGTTACTTTTTGTTACTGTGGACCACACTATTTCTCTTCGCCGAAAATAGTGTAGACATTCAATTCAAAGCTCGAGTGCTTCCAACAATCTCCCCTTCAAATTTTGCGCGATACCTGCGCACAATGTCTTGGAGTTCCGGAAACAACTGACGCTCTTCCCACCGTCCGTTCAGATTCAGAGCCATCTCACACCTTATCATGGACTTTCTAGCGTACAAAACACCATCCGAATCACGTTGACTACTCACAGCCCTCACTGACTCAACTGCTAACTTCAAGAAATATTTCTTTCCGGGGTTGGATAACTTTCCTGAGCATTTTGGCCCATCCGACCACAAGCCCTTTTCTATAGAATTCATTTTCAAGTCATCCCATCTGTCTCGCCAATACGTCTTAAGCTTCTGAATTATAAAACTGTCCGCCGGTTGGACCAGGTGTGTTGCATTGCACGGAAAGAATCTTACCTCAGTATTGCTTGCATCTAACGCCATTCTAACCTCGTCTGTAGTATCATGATAATTAACGTTTTCAATATATAACACACGCTTTTGACCGTTTGGAAGAGGAGCCAAGACACGTCGCTCCCGAACCCAATCCAAAAACATACGCTTGTCCATCCACGCCTTTGGACCTGTACGGTATGTGACACCAGGAACGTTGTCAGGTAACCTTCGGATTGGATAATGTTTGTCGACGTTCTTGAATATGAGCATGGGTGTTTCCAAACGTGCATGTAGTCTTCCGGCGATGAGTACCATCATCGTTATTCCGTCATCGCCAGAAACCACATCGGCATAACACACATTTTCTTTTCCCACCAACGCTAGAGTCGTATGGTTATCCATATTTATACAGAAGTGAGTTTCGTCCGCGTTTTATACGTCTTCCTCACGTAGTGCGTTCGATCGAAAATGACGGGCCAACTGTCCTAATTGGAATGCGACTTCACGTTCAATTTGCTCTTGCTTTGCAGGATATACCATGCGCTTCCCACATTGTGCGCGACTTACAATATTGGAGCGTTGCATGAAGGATTGTATCCATCTGGTAGTAATAAGATCTCTAATTGTTTTGTTGGTGCGGGTATCAATCATTTTCTTATAATACGCACCGCTGTTTTTGGCCTCAATCAACCCACATGCAAGGCGCTTGAGAAGCCGAGCGTTGAATTGTACGCCCGTTTTCCGCATTCTGTCAAACTCCGTAAGCAAGTCATGTTGCAACGCAGCAGCCCACGGAAGTAACCTTCTTCCTCCGCCCTGCTGGGCCTTTGCGTAATGACGTTTGAGACCATTTCTCGTGCTCCTCACAAAAGAAATGTTGTTGTTCTTTTCAATTCTGTTATGACCGACTATGATGTCACTTCGATTCTTCCAGTACCGGCCCGCCCGCTGCAAATTGGCTTTGTATTCAGCACGAAAGTATTGGGGAAATTGCGTTACGGTTCTGCTTGTGATATGCTTTGGACCGTTTGTTTCTGCATCGTTGATCATACATTTTGCGATGCTGGCTTTAACACTGCGCATTAGGACAACTTGGGGTGCGCGTTTCCGAATGTGTTGTGATGGACTATATGTTGTGTTTGAAGGAGGATCAATTATCGCTGTGTGGGAAAGTTTATTTGAGTTTGCGGTGTTTGTGCTTGTTTGCCGCGGCTGCATCTGTTGAAAAGCGGCAAGAATGGGTGAACCATTTAGAGCCATCATCTGCTCGCGAGAGTGGTCTAGGCTGTCCTGGAAAGGCGGTGCGCGGGCAAGGACGCTCTAGTGCCAATGAGCGGCTCATGTAAACCGTTCCGTTTCAATTTGGCGCGCAATTTGTTTGTAGTCTACACTATTTCTTGTCATGAGTTCAGAGAGCTCCACATGATATAGTGTGGACTACACTATTTGGGTGTCTACACTATTTCTGAACCCAAACTAATAACAACGTTCACCTGTACTTCTTTATCGTCTCCGCCAAGCAATTTCTCTACTAACAGGTGCTTCTTTGGCCATATCTCCTCCCAGCTGATTGCTCTCACCTCCTTTCGCATCCAGTATTTGGTGGGCTCTGTTAAGGACGACAAATTCTGAGAATCGCCAACTCTTCCGTACCCGGCGACGGCAAGAGAAGATACAGCAACGTCATGAATTGACTCACATTGGATTCCATGGTGCTCAAAAAGCAGATCAAGCCAGTCATCGCCTGCTATGGCAGCCTTTTGTACTCTCGAATCTTCAAGCACCTTTGCAGCAACCTCCGGGACCCAAAACATGTCCTGGACGTGATCCAAGTTTGAATCGTTCTCCACGTCCGTGATCTTTGGTAACCAGGGTTGTGCTACAGCGCCAACGGTCTTCATCTCTATCACTTACCCCTTCTGTCTCACAGGTGGGTTGACTGGGTAAATGCTCTTTGCGAAATAGCAGGTGTATGGCGTTAAGTGCTGTTTGGGATCCAGTGGCCTGGACGTTTTGTTTCCCATTGGTTGAGAACAATTCCGGAACTGAAGACTTCAGACTCGGAAGTAGCTTCTTAGCTGCCGCTTTCTTTGCACGTTTTTGGCTACGACCAACTGTGGTGATTTCAATGACGTAAGGGGGTGATTTATTACCTAGTTCTGCCATCATTGTGCAACTCCACCTAGAACGTCCTTTACCTCGAACGTCCACTTGAGCAAAATGTGGATAACGGAGAAAGGTAAACTTTTTTTTCTGCGGTAGCTGGTTAAGACAGGACACATAGTGCACTCCGTCTTCTTCTTCTTCGCATGGAATCGCATCGACTTCATCAAGAGATGCTTCTGGAGTCTTCTTTGACTTCTGTTTCTTTCTTTCCGTCAGCCGTACGTCGTCGCTTGCAGCTTTAGCCTTGACATCAACATCGGAGACCGAAGATACTAACGGTTCCTCCGTGTTCTTTTCTGATCCTATTTTGGTTGCATCCTTTCGGTGTCCTCGTTGGATGGTCTGACCTCAAGATTAGTCTGCGGTATGATCGGACGTGCCGTAAAGGTTGCGCCTTCGTGACCTGACGTAGAGACTATTGGCACACTGACGGAAAAAGGGTTGCCCGAAATTGGGACGTCATTCATGGCGGGATTGAAAGGGAATGATTGGTGGGGATACACACTTCCCCCAGGACTTTTAAGATAGGGGCTCACTACCATTTGAGGTACCTTGGTTAAGAAATTTGGTTGCAATGGCAGCGGGCCTTGATATCCCATCATCGGTGCCATATGCGGCAGAGCAAGAAAAAGAGGATGAGGAAATCTGTTCAACTGAAGCATTGCCTCCGGTGGAAGGCCATGAACTTTTTCGTCAGGAATTTGGGCAAGATCTGGACGTCCATGTCCAAAGTGCGGATTGGACACACGTTAATCGTTGCCAGTGGTAGCATTTGCGCCCAAACTGTTCATGTTGGCCGGATCAAATCGGGGTTGACGTCCTTGTGGAATTATCGGAACTGCGAACGCAGGAGGAAACGATGGACGCCCTACTACTGGCGGTGAGGAGCCAAACGGTACCGTGACTTGTTGCATGGATACTGCAGGATCGGGAACGGGTTCAGGCTTGTGAACTTGCGTAGTCGCAGGAGCGGTGGTTTGCGCCAGCATGGCATAGCGCGGTTGTTCATCCGCCTTACCTTGCATGACGGGCGTAGATTCATTTGGAGTTCCAGAAAGAGGGACGGAGTGCCTGCGCTGTGGAGTACGCGTTCGATGTGAAACAGGGCAATCGGAGTTGGCGACGGGTGAGAGGTTTGTGTTCAAGAGTGTCCCACAATCCTTGGTTGGGTCTGTTGAGTGGCGCAATTTAGAGGCAGTGGAAGGTTGAGGCCTTCTGGTTCTGTGAGCTGTCAGAGAGGTAGCGAGGCGCAATCGACTCGGATGCTGATCTGCAACAACGGCTTCAGTGCTGCGTCGCTCTGGGGAAGAGGTTCGATGCGCGCCAAGCGTTCCAACCGCGACAGTCCTGTTCTTGGATTTCGTCTTATCTGGCAAATCTGTCAGAAGCGCAAACTGTTTGCAGTAATTCTTCACCTCTCCAGCAAAACGGTTCGTTCACATTAGCGATCAAGTGTACCATACGATTCGTGTAAGCAAGCCAAGGCAATATACAAAAGTATGATTCGAAATGAAGCTAACAGACTCTCTTCCTGCGCTGGCTGGATTGGTCTTTGTCATGACTAGGAGTGAGATCTTCTTCGCAAAAACCCGAGCTCTTGAAGTTTTTCCACAATTGTCTCTCGGAAAATGGAATGCTCACGTCGTCGATCTCGGGATCTCAAGTTATCCCTTTTAGTGTGACAGACATCTTGAATGTGAACTACCGGGGATTTTATCAAACTATTGTCGTCATGATGAGGTGCAATATCAAACACTGGGCGTTCTGCAGTCTCAATAGTGAATTTATGCAGCTTACAAGCTACCATTATTATGAGCGTGCATTTACGTAAAGAGAACCGCAGTGCAGACCAAAATATGCCAAACCGGCATATAAGTATGCCAAACGCTTGTTCCATGCAGACCCTACAGAATGAATGATACGCATTATATGTGTGCTGCCTAACCGATAAGTGCTTCTCTGGATAGGGAGTCAGAACGCAATATTCATTTGAATATGCATCATCCGCTACAACTGCAGCCCATGATGGAAGATCTGAACCTTGCAACAATTCGTACAATTTTGTAGCGCTGAAGGCGATAGAATCATGTGTTCCCCCCGCATTTCGAGCGGATACAAAGCAGAACTTGTAATCAGCTTGAACGGCTGCCTGTACGAAGATTGCGAAGAACCCTTTTCGATTGTAGTACCTCCAAGGGTCAGAAACTTCACGAAGTTTGGGCTGTGTTATCTTAATTGCAATACCATCTAGCGCCGCTATGACGCCTTCGAATGGCTTTTTTCTTAACAAACAAAACTCTCCAGCTTTATTCTGACAGTGATCAATAGAAGTAGGAAACTTTATCCGTGGCAGTGTTTCGTTTAACACCAATAGGGTGTCAGTAAATAAAACATAAACAGTTGATTTCGATATGCCGTATGGCCATCCAAGGTCTAAATACCTAGCTCTGGCGAGCATACGGAGAGGTACACACAAAATCACTTCCACTTCTACTGCTCCTGCGACAAGTGAGGTATAGCGCTGCTATCGAGATAATCGAGGATTAACCAGATGTTTAAGACCCATTAACTGGGCTTTGGAGAATCTATACATTGTTCGAAACAGCCAATCAGACAAGCAGCAAATGTGGTGAAGAAAACTGAACGGAGAACGATTGAAAGAAACTCGTTGTTCGTCTGAATCATTAGCAGCCTCTGACAGAACGGTAGCGAGAAATATTGAAATAGAAAGTTTCTGTGGAGTTGTTGGACTCTTTTTGGTGATTCAGTGAAAGCGTTTGAGACTACGGTGGGGCGAATGCACACGCCAGTTTGCGAGGGCGGTAATGGGACGGTTCATGTCGGTCATCCACTGCATGACCTTGTGACAAGCATCCTCAGCTTCGTTTGGGAACAGATACGCCGCTCTTAGAATGAATATGGTTCCCGAAATCGGAAGTATTTACTGCTTGTCAGTCTCCGATTTCCAGATTCACAGTCATATAACGCCCCCTAGGGGTTTTTAGGGGCGTTAGGGGCATTCCATGAGTTAACAAAACTCTGAACTCGAAATCACAGCCGAATATAACTGTCAGCTTCTTGAACAGTAATGCTCTTTGTCAACAACGCCTGTATACCAACCTGATGGGGTTGCAGAGGGCATGGAACTCTGTCAGGTGCGCTTCGTCACCACTTGCGGCGACTACAAAACTCACACGCCTTCGGCCTTATCCACATTCTGCTTACAATACTGCTACTTGCTTAGTTGCCCTACAGCATATGTCGCGACCTATAACACTTTGTCGGGATGCACTCCAGTCCCACCAAACACTCCATGAAACCATCAAGGACCACCCTAGAGGAAGAAAACATGAAGATAGCAAACGTTTGTACTCTTGTATCTTTTAAACTCATGGGACGTGGAGCATTCCAGCAGGATTATCCAAATTTTCATTTGTCGTCCACCATTTTCTTCAATTCAACACATTAAAAGCATTTCTGACTTCGCTTTCAAGCGAATGTACTGCGTCTCAATGTTTCAGTTCAGGTTACTTTCTTCGAATTTGCGCCGGCAGTTGCAAAGAAAGCAACGAAAAAGTTTTCATGCAGCTGCCGCAGTAAGCATCTAAGTTCTGCTTTTCGTCACTCTACGAATTCTGGCCGGAGGAAGCGATTTGTACATTGGATGGCCGTACAGCATAGGAACTACAACTCTCTATTCTTTATTTGAGGAAACATTGTTCGCTCTCAAGAACTCTCTACCTCCAATACGCTTCCCACAATGCGAACGAGAATGCAAAGTAAATGCTAACATGTTCTGCACACTGCCAAATAGTTCTCTCTGCGGCGTCATTGCAGCGTTAGATGGAATTGCCCTCGAAGTTCAGACACCTTGTCTCCGTGACGCTCCTGATCCACACAAGTTCTACAATCGAAAGAGATACTTTACGTTATGCGTACAGGCCGCCGTACAGGGAGACTATCGGTTTTGCTTTGTTTCAGCCACGCATTATGGAGGCACTCATGACGCTACAGCTTTTTCCGCAACGAAACTTTACCAATTGCTGAAAGGTTGTACTCTACCGGACTGGGCTGAAGTATTCGCTGATCATGCGTACAGCAACCAGGGTAGAGTCCTTTCACCTTACGCTGAAAAGCGGTTGACGCAGAGGGAAGACACTTTTAATGCGTACCATTCCTCTTGTCGGACCATAGTGGAACAGGCTTTCGGTATGCTTGTAAGCTGATTCAGTTTCTTTTGGTCTGCAATAAGTTATCCCTTGAGAAACGCTTATCTGATCATCTTAGTGGCATGGCAGCTGCATAATTTCGTTACTGATAATGCATATGACACTCTATTTGGTTAAATCCCAAGCCACGAACAAAACCATGTACACGGATCCCCAGCTGTCCATTTTCAAGACGCGCTTCACATGGAACGTGACAGCTTGAGGTCCCGAAATCGGTCTCGTCAATCTTCAACGCTTCGATACAATGTTGCTGAACAACTGCACAGAATGGGATTTTTACGACGAAGAATAACACCGTATCGTTAATAACACAGCAGGGATGCTCGCAATATGTACTTGCGCAAAACCAAAATTAGGGTCCCATCAGAACCTCTTCGACCATTTGAAGCTAATGGTTGCTTGCGTGCCCGTCCGCAGTTGACTTTATCTGAGACTCGTTCATGAGAGGTTTTATTTCTCGGCGTGACTGTTAGGAATACTCTTCTCCGAAAAAAACCATTCTGCTTTTTGGGAAGCGGAAAAACGACACGGATCCCGCAGTATTTGATTGGGGAAGGTTTCAGCTCAGTTGTCTGCACACAGCCTCTTCGTGTCGCCGCTATGTCTTTTGCCGCTCGTGTAGCGTATGAAATGGGTGTCAAACTCGGCAACGAAGTTGGCTATTCAATATGCTTCGAAGATTGTACCTCAGAGCAAACTGTCCTAAAGTATGTCACTGACGGTATGTTACTGCGTGAATTCTTGTCTGAGCCATATCTTAAAGCCTATGATTTTATTCCAATTGACGAGGCCCATCAGCACTCTATGAGTACTGACATCTTTATGGGACTCATTAAGGATATCGCCCACTTTCGAGGCGACGATGTGCGCGTTATAATTTCTTCTGCAACTATAGATACCGAGAAATTCTCTTCGTACTTTGATGATGCTCCGATATATTCAGTTCCCGATCGTTGCTATGATGTTGACATATATTACACAAAGACCTCGGAGCCGTACTATGTTGAAGCCAGCTGTGTTAGCGTTTTGCAGATTCATGCGTCGCAACCCGCGGGTGATATTCTTGTTTTCCTCACGGGACAAGAATAAATTGAAGACGCTGAAGAGATTCTACAAGACTGCACCTGAAGGTTGGGATCCAAACTGGGAGAGCTCATAATTGCTCCAATATATGCTACGCTACATTCTGAAATTCAAGCCAAGTTCTTTGAGCCAACCCCAGAAGGCGCACGCAAAGTCCTGCTTGCAACCAATATCGCAGAGACGTCCGTTACCATTCTGGGCATTGTGTACGTCATTGATCCTGGTTCTTGCAAGCAGAAATCGTATAACGCGAAGACAGGTATGGAAAGTCTGCTAGTCGTTCCTGTTTCAAGGGCTGGTGCAAAGCAACGTGTAGGACGCGCAGGACGAACACAACCTGGTAAATGCTTTTGATTGTATACGAAATGGTCGTATATGAATGAAATGGAAGAAAACGCTGTACCACAGCTGTTGAGAACAAACCTCAGTCACATCGTGCTGCTCCTACTGTCCTTAGGAATCGACAACTTGATCGATTTCTGCTTTATCGATGCACCTCCGCTAGAGACTCTCTTGTGTTCACCGGAGCTTCTGTACGCACTTGGTGCTCTGAACGACAAGGGAAAACTGACAAAGTTAGGACACAGAATGGCGGAGCTACCCCTTGAACCAATGATGGTCAAGGCGCTACTTGCAAGTGAGAAGTACAAGTGTTCAGAGGAAGTCACCGTCATCTGGTCCATGAGCAGCGTCAACAACGCTGTATTCTACCGTCCAAAGCCCAAAAAGATGATGACAGACGCGGCACGTGCCGCCTTTGCGAGGGGAGGAGGCGGGGATCACATGCCTTTGTTACGATGTTATGCACAATGGCGCGATGCTGGGTTCTCTAATCATTGGTAATATGAGCATTTTGTGCAAACCAGAACAATGAAGCAAGCACGCGATGTGTACGAAAAGTTACACGCTTTGTTAGAGCGGATAGAAATCGACCGCCAGTCTGTCGGAATTGGTGACAAAGTGCCCATCTTGAAAGCGCCAATGGCCGGTTGTTTTTACAACACACGTCACTTGCAGAAGAATGGTCACTACAGAACGCTAAAGAATCCGCATACGGTTCGAATACATCCCTCAAGCTGCTTCGCAAATGCGAGGATCAGGCCCCGATGGTTGATCTATACTAGCTTATGTTCACGACAAAGGAGGTCATGAGAAAAGTGTTTGACGTCGACGGCAACTGGTTGCATGAGGCCACACCGCACTTTCACAAAGCGGAAGATGTACTAGAAGAGTCAAAACGGAGGATGCCAAAGGTACTAGGCAAAGCTGGCGGAAAAATAAGATGAGCTTCAGCATGAATAAAGTCCAAACACAATTAAAAACCAGTTCATGGAACACCGATTGATGACGCCATTGGCTGCTGATTCCTGACCGAAACCGTCAACCGAATCTGCATGTAAGCCAGACAATTTTGGAGCCCATCAACTTGTTTCTTCAGCATGGTGTTTTATTGATCAACGCGTTGAGCTTTCCTTCATATTCAGCGGCAATGACTTTTCTTCTTACAAGAGACAGCTTAGCACTTTCCCTGTTCTGGTGTTTCCGCCAGAGAATGCGTTCTTCATCCGTCAATTCAGGGTTCTTGCGTTTTCTTCCCCTTCTCTTCTTGAGCAGTGCCTGTGGTAGAGCTTGTTTGCCCCACGGAGCAAGGCAAACTTGCACTCCCAAAAAGACGAACATACCATTTCCCATGGACTGCGCAGTGAGCTGCGGTGCCGCCATAATTATAGCCGCTTGTGTTTGTGACGAATATTGTGCTGCAGAAGAAGAAGGGTCGCCGTTTCCTACTGATAGCGGGGCAGTGATTGTAGTGGCTAACGAGTGAACTGATGGGGAAGTAGGCATAGCTGACGAAGCTGCTATGCTTGCACGAAGGACATGTGCAGGCTGCTTGTTTGAAGGCACAACGGAAGGCTGAGTGGCAGTAGTAGGAGGATAATGTTGATTTAAAGGAGTGGAAGTTGAAGTTGAGTGTTTAGGTTGCTGGAAACGTGGCGGAAACTGCAACATATTTTGCGCTTCTGCAACGGAAGATGCAGAAGACGTCATCTTGGTGCTACCAGGATCACCTTTAGCACTGGACATATGGGTAGAGGGAGTTGAGTGAGAGGATGAGTGATAAGTTGGGGTGGGTTGAGGGGTGTTTCGCTGTAGCACCGCGTCTAATGGCGGTACAGAATGCGGAAGGTCGTCATCTGAAGAATCACCCACAACGAGGTCTTCGTGGTGCTGTGTGGAACCGTTCTAGCCGTCGGACATATGCTCCTGTTCGGTTAGGGATTGTTCCAAACTATGGAGATAGTCATCCAGTTCGAGCCCCATTTTGGAGAAGGATAGCAGGCCATTTTGACAAACTGTGTCTACTTCCCAGGGAATCTTGACGTCGTCTAACCATGTGGCCTTTCCGTAATTGGCGAGAACGATGTTGTCATTTGAAGCGGATTCCCTGCGAGGGGGACGAGGCAAGGGCCCATTTGTGCTCTGTCCAGTGAGATGATCGTAGTTATCGTCGAGAGCATGCTCGTTCCGTTGGAGCAAGCTTTCTCGAATGGCGCATTGGGCGTCGTGAATGCTGGAAATAGATGGGTGGGGCGTGTGTGGCACTTCTGCAAGCAGGTCATCCTCCGGTGCCAAAAGGTGGGGCAGTCTGGTAGTAAGCGAGCGTGCAAGTTGTTCCGGGGTGACGAAAACGTGCGTGACATCCTCCGAATGGTGCAGTGGCGGTTCCTTGGAAGCAGCGGCAGCACAAAAAGCGGAAATAGACTTACCTCCATTTGAAACGCATTCTAAGATGGCGCAAGCGCAGTCTAGATTGGCGGCTTTGGTCTCCGGGTCCAGACTTGATGAGTCTATGAGGTTTAGTAGAGAGTTTGCATGGGCGTAGGCATTGGCGATGTTGGCTTCGAGAAGCGTTGCATTGCGGTCCAGATCGACGTTAGCGAAGGAGTACCGTGCTCCGGGGGAGAGTTTATTGGAGAGTGTGGTGGAGATTGAGGCGATTGGTGCGTTGGGTGCGACGTTTAACCATCCAGACTGCGCATGAAACGTTCTAAACTTCCATGCAACACCTTCTTCTTCTGCTGTTCACAAGAAATATTTGTTAGCATGTCCTTAACTTTCAGAATAGCCTCCAATGTAGCCTTCGTGCTACGATCATGGGCTTCAACCGCTTCAAACCTAACTTTATCACGCTCCTCCTTTTCTATTCCCGGTGCGACAGGTTCGTCATGTGGCGTGAGCGCAGCAGCCAAACATTCCAGCCTCGAAGAAGCAATGCAACAGTTGTCAGTTCTTACGCCTTTCGATCTAGACTGTGATACTGAGGCAGATCCAAAGCCATACTCTGACACTTCTACACCAACACCAGCTGTTTGTTTGAAATCAATTGACAGCGCTCAAGTACGGAGCGGTTCCATAATTGGATGTGAACGAAGAAAACATAAAGCATACATAATATAGATCTTACCGTCTGCGAAGCTAACAAAAGCTTCAGGATCTCCCTAACCTGATGCTTCGTATCTTTTTACGCATGTTCCGTATAGACGTTTGAACTCCGCAGACTTGCGTTTGAGAATACCATCAGCACATAAATGGTTACGAATTGCCGGACTGATTGAACATATATCATCGCGCGTCAAAGCTCCACCTACTACGGAGATTGGCTTCGGCCAAAAATCGGGATCGTTGAATAGTGGGGCAATTGCCTTGGTCCATGGGTCTTTCTTTTGCTTTTCGAGCTCTACTCTTTTCATGCAATCCATGAGCTTTTCCCAAACGGAAACCATCCGAGCTTCCACTGAAACATGCAGTAGTCGACAGAACTCTAGTGCCTCAAACGGCGGTCTACGCTGAAATTAAGGAACAAGGGTGGGCTTTTCAGCACCAAGCGGAGGTTTTCCAATACCGATTTCACCATCAACGAAAACAGGAATATTGCCCTTGGCGCATATCACTTCCTCATGGTCACGAGCATTGCGCTTGAACCGTACGTTTGCGTTTCGCACTTCATTAATAAATGCGCAATCCAAGCTACTGATGTCTGCAGAACCATCACTTATCTCACAAACTGTCGATAAGCTTACCTTTCGTTGTACCATTTCCATTGCTAAAACGTTGCGCTTAGTAGCCAGTTTTGCGTCTTGTGTGCCAACAATATTCAAATGTTTGAGGAAAAGCTTGCAGTGGACGTTATCAAAGTGGCATTGGTCTTGAATTTGGATGCCATGCTCTACAATTTTCAGTATCTTTATCGATTGTTCTGCGATGTCGGTTTCCTTTCCATTAGTTGCTGTCTTGTCATTAATTGCATGCTTTTTCAGGTCTTCTTCGCCGTCATCTTGAGCGTCAGTTGTAGGTAAACGCGCGTGCGCTGGTGGGGAAAACGGGTTCCTGTTCCTGCATGTCACAAAGAACGTGGCATTCACTATGGTAGACAATTCGGAACACGGTTCCCGTTTTTTGGGGACTTCAGAAGCTGATGGGTTGCATGTGGAAGAAGAAACTGGTAACGAACGTATGCAAGGTGTGATTTTCTGATTGGGTATCTACAGACTACACGATGTCGAACTTCGATTTCGCCAACTCATAAAACGCCCCTTTTATACAGTCTTCTAGGCGTCCGTTCATATATCTCACGCCCGTCTGGGACTGTGCTATCTTAATTACAATCGTACAAAAGTTGGACTGTTACACTTTTCAACTTTCTTCCAAAACCTTACTTTTTTCCCGATTTTCTGGCTGGTCAGTCGCAGCGCGTTTACCTCACATTTCTATGGTACCAGCCTCTCGTACTGCATTACTGAACCGAGAAATCACATGAGTATGACCAACCAAAGTCGCGTGGGCATATGTGCCCGGCCACCAGTTGCATCGCGATTGGCAGTCATACATCTCGAAAACATGACAAATAAACAAGGAAGGCGGCCTTGTGCAAAGCCCTTTTGCAAAGCACGTTGGCGCTGTTTTGGGAAGTCCAAAAACTTTGCTTTCCAATGGCCAAACCTTTTGGCATTCCAAAACTGCGTTTGCACTGACTCGAGGGAAATTCCATCATGCGGCGTAGAGGTGCCAAAATGGCTCCACTCTTTTCGTTTACTAAATTTTTAAAGAGGTCCCACAAGTCAAGACGGCCTCCAGTGTCGGGTGCTGCCGTGCAGATCTCAATGAAAGTCACTTCAGGGGATCTGCAGCCGTTCTTTGCTAGTTATTTCTCGCAAACAGCCTGTACACTAACAAGGGCCACGCTGCCAAGTGTAACTATGGAATAGAGTTGTAATTGACCACCCATGCGTTGGTGACTTGTTCGCACTGCAGTGGTCTATGTGGAGTTCAGTAAATCGTAATTGACTGACAATGCCATGGTGGCTGCAGTACCAGCCACTGAGCAGCACAAACAGTCAATATATAGCAGCAGCCAATAAGCTTTGAGTTTTGCTGCTGCTGCTGAATGTTTTGAATAATAGGGAGGCATTTTGCCATAAGAGGTTTTAGTAAGTGCTGACGGAAACAAGTGAGCATTTTTATTTTCAAAACGTCCCCCTTAAATCATCATGTACCTCTTCTTACCTCAATAAATTATTAGAGTAGTGAAAAGAAGATGCTGCCTTTGCCTGTGGGCGACACTACGCGCTACTGTGGAGGAGTGACAAAAACCGCTGGTAAGAAGTAATTGGTGGAAAACGCAAAAGCACAAAACGTAGTACTTTAACTCAAGCAAATAGAAGCACATAAAATATGATTGCGTTTGTGAGGAGGATGCAGAACTGAATGTCCTCAGGCAGCACTGGGTATGCAATGGCGACGGGCATGTGATAAATTGTTTGTATATTCCCGGGGGTAAGTTGTGTGACATACAGAAGCAGCACATGATCATTCCGTCGAACGGGCGACAATGCCACGCACAACTGACTGGAGCAGAAAAAGTTGGATCGCAAGGGCTACAACTAATTGGGTATCAATTACAGGCTGGGTAGTCCGTTTGGAAAACCTTTGGCGGGAGCACGACGACGGCTCGACCTGAAGGGGAAAAGTTGGGTAACGGAGTGGGTGTGGCAGCACGAAACCACTAGGTACGCAAGTTACCCAGGCGGGATTACCGTAACCAATTGTTATTGTTAGTAGTACGGCGCACACGGGTTAGTAAAGCCTAAAAAGACTTAAGTAAAACAAGAGGTTGACTGTAGAAACCAGTTGGTATCACACTTAGCCAAGAAGTTTTTACCTTTACCATATTTGGTGAGCGGGCACTGCACCCACCTTAAGGGGGAGCAAGGCTCAACCTCAGTTGCGCTCCGCTACGTGGCATACGTTGGGGCCGGCCCTAGTGGCATCGCCCTACACCACAGTAGCGGGGTGTCACTAACTATCTAAAATAATTAAATGAATTAGTAGACTAATTAGTTAGCCACTCTAACCCACGTGGCACACTCACCAATTGGTCCAATGCACGACGCACTGCCCATGTAGTCAGATCCCACTGCATCACAGAACCCCTCCTACCGACAGTCACGCCCTCGTTGCTGTACACCGTGGCCCAGTGGCCAGTGTCGGTGAACCAGTTTCAGCAGCTCCTGTGCCAGGCGCAGCCTGCGTAGCCATTTAGTAATCGGCTCGACTGCCGTCCGTGCATCTTCCTTGCGGTAGATCCAGACCCGAGGGTTCCCACTTGACCTCAACGACACATCCCATAACCGTTGGTCACTTGTCTCTTCGGAATAGTGCAACACTCTCCTTAGGGGTTGGTCGTTTCGTTCCTTTCGGTGGACTTCTCCCCGTTGGCACGTCCGCGACAGTGACAATTTCGCCACTCAGTTCACTGACTACTTGAATTCCTGCCGCACCTTCAACGTTTCGGGTCCCTGCCTTAGACGTCTCTACATTCGGTCGGTATTACCTATTCGGTCCATTGTGGGTGGGACGTAGGCGCGCCACGCGAATGCCCGTTGGTATTCCTCCCAATTGGTTAGTCCTGATCAGACACGTGATGCGTCGCCCACCAGAAGAAGTGGTAAACCTTTTGGACTTAGAAGGGCGACATTCCTCGCGAGCACACCCCCCGATTGGTTCTGGGGAAGAGCCACCGCGGTTTCATGCTCCTCTCACGCCTACAAAGGGCATCGATACCAAAAGGGATGGGCCAGATACCCACTTTTGTCACTCTGGGCGGAGGGAACCGCCTTCCACCCTTCGGCGTTTCTTCCGTGCCTCGAAGCCATTCCCCGATAGGTCGCAGCCAAGAAGCGATGAAATTCTTCCAGCGGTCATGGAAACAGTTCCCGATCCCTATTTAACCACTCTGTACGACTCCTCTGGACGGTTTCCTTCCTCTTCGCCAAACGGATTCTACACACCCCAATTGGTCTTGCGTCCGCAATGAACCGTCACCCTTGGATTGGTCTCTACGGGGGCGTTTCCACATGGGTTACTCGCTCCCAATTTTGGGGATGTTCGCGAACACCCAGTAGTGGTCGAGGCCACGGTTGCGGACACCCATCGGCTTCTCAGAGCCACTATTCAGAACCAGTTCCATTCCCTGGGACTTCTCACACCGCTCCGGCAGCTGTTTCCCCTATAGTTCAACGGGTCCACGTCCTCTTCCCGTTGGTGATCTGTTTCGCCGAAAAAGTGGTTATGGAACTGCTCTAGAGTACATTGACCCCCGTATTTTCGATTCCAATTATTGGCCTATCAATTCCAAATCGTTTCAGGCTCCGAACGAATACCGTCGACCCTTCGTTGATATTTATGTCACTTACATCCGATTAGATTGTGAAGGCCTAGCTCAGATTCCCACCTATAGGGCTCCCTCACCACCTGGTAGCGGAAACCTGCAGCTCAACCGATTGGATCGGCGGTGTTTGATGCCAAGCGCCGTCATATACCCGTCGTGTATGTTATACCTTCGATGGTTTCGTCTGACCTTCCCTTCGTCCGTAATCCCCAAGAGGTACATTAATTCCGCCGAATGGTTTGGTCCCTTTACGATATGGGTCTCCATCTTTCGGCCATGCGGTGTCACTTTGACTTGGTTTTCTTCGACAAACCGTTGCGTACCAACTGGTTCATGGACCGTGAACGGTGGGCTGGGGACTCGGCTGACGAGTCCCGCCTTCGTCACTGCCGGGCTAACGTGCGGACTATGCACACGTACAAACCAGTGTAATTCTTCTCGCAAGACGATACGATGCGCGCTGTAACATGTATATGCCACGACGAAGTTGGTGGGAGCACTGCGAAGTATGCCAGTTCTTAGACGTCCCAACCACTCCGGGTTTAGCCTACTTTGCCAGTGCTAATATAGATAGCTCTTCTTTTGCAGATACCGTTTAGACCATTGTTCGTGTAGAGTTTGCGACCATGGCGGCTCTTCTATCCCTCCAGACCGCTCGAGACGGTTGGACTTGGCCTACCCGTTCTAATGATCCTACCTTTCGGCCTATGCTCTGTATCCTGTTGGTCGTATCTTTCGTATTTCAAAGCACTTGGTGGGGATCATACGGGACGAATTTGGCATAGAACACCTAGTAAGAGCTAAAATGTACTCAGTGGAGGAGCATACTGCCATTTTGGATGCAGCTGAAAACCACCCCTGGAGAGCAGGCCAGGCCTAGACAGTATGGAACCAAAAGGCACTTCTCGTATCTACGACGGAAGAGCGGAGCCTCCCAGGTCATCTTGTCGATCGAGACCACGAGGACGTTTCTATGCCCCAGTCGGTTGTAGAGTCCCCCGCGGTGCCTGCAAGTGTTCCCGTAGCGGCTACTTTACCTAATACAGTCACGCCTCCTATTGGTCGCCGAACTCCTTCCATTCCACTTGGTCAGGCGATTGCCAGTTCACACCGATACGTTCCGGTATCCGACCCTTTGGTTACACGCGAGGGCGTGCACCTCGACGGTATCGAAAGTGCTTGCAACGACTCCATCATGGTTTTTTATGGTACTTCACCCGACCAAGTCCCCCGAATTCCATTGCGACCATTGATGCCCTGACCACTTACCTTCTGGTCTTGGCACGGCGGGAGGGTCAAAACGATGGTCTTCGCCACTTCCGGGACCAATTCCAGCACGGGCTGTACCAGGCGGTGACCTACCAAGTGGGAGCTCTTTCCCAGATAATTGACGATACGCCCTCGGCTGGTACTTCTTATAACTAACAGGCTGCCGTGGGGCTAACTTAACCCTTCAGTGATCCAGGTGCGACCATACCAACCATCTTTCAACTACCAACTTCCACCGGCTTCAATTCCCATCCAGTTGTTCCGTCCATGGCTACAATCGGTACTGCACACCCTTGGCTCAACCGACGCAGACAACCGACGCAGACTCATCTGGTATATCCCAATCGTCCTCCACTAGTTCCGGTTACACAGGGTTGACCAGCTGGTCAAAACGATCCCGAAACTGGGTCATCTCCCATGGCAGGTACTACTCCTGGTGGTGGCTCCACTGCCGGTGGGTCGGCCGGTCATGGACGAGGCATTGGATGGAATCCGCTAGAGCCTACGTTACCTCTTGGTCGGGGGAGTGGAGTGGGCGGATATGGTACTTGATCTCCGTCTGGTTATGTTCCTTAACGTGCGTTTTTTTCGTCTCCTTTGCACAATCTTGTGGGTACTAACATGTGCAAATGTGTTTTGTTGTTAGCTGAGTTGTTTTAAGTCCCTTTAAGGTATTCACCTCATGATATTGCTTCAAAAAGGTCTCCCCTCGCCCCTCCTTAGCGTCCATGCACGGCATGGGCGTTGAGGGATCTAGTTGGAGGGATTTCATTTCGTTTGCGCCAATACCTTATGAGTAAGATATTGTTTATGTGGAGGGGCAGTTCCATAGTTCCATGGAACGCCATCCACCCGTACCACAATACACGGCACCGGAGTTCTGATATGGTGACCTTGTGACCGAAGATGGAGTGAAAGACCTCTTCGGTTTCTTTTGGTACACTTCCAAGAGGTTGTGTTGCGTTCCCTTGTAGTAGTGTTCCATTTCCAATCTGTAAAGCAGTGGGAGCAACCGTAGAGTCGGTGGTTACCGTCTCTGGTCCAACTGTTTTATTGGTCCCATCGGCTGACAGACTAGAGGCCGAGTCCCTGGGAGCTTGTTGTACCAATTGGGGTGATGGAGCTGGAGCAAGGGTGCTCTGTGTTCCATCGAGAACCTCGGTTGATATCGTCGGTGTTCTCGGAATTCTAAATAGAGGTGCTAGATCGCAAGTTTCTTAGGTAAAAGCTTAAAAAATACTACGAAAATGATAGATTAGGCTAGTTTCTGGCGCTTGCCAAGTAAAAAAAAAATTTGGAATTCACACTTCCATATCTTACAGAGCCTTTCCTCACCTGCACTGTGCATCGCTAGTTTCAAGTTTGGAGCAAGTTCATTCTCCACTAAAAGCTAGATACAGATCTCGAAATGGCACTGGCCGCGCAGCGGCCAGCGCCATTTCGAGCACCCAACCAAAACTAACATTTTTATTTCCATCTTTTGAATTTCAAACTTCATACTGCCCTATTTTGACTTCCAACTCATCCTCAGGAACTCATCTGGGCAGCTCTCTTCGTTCTCACACACCCGATGCACCGTTCATCAGATTCCAATACCACCCATTCCGTCGTCCTAACAGCCTCAACGACACTCCTAAACATCACTAGCCTTCTTCTCCCTCTTCCCTCTTTCCATGCCTCCTCTTTAACCGACTCTTAACCTCCAATCCTTCTTGGTCCTTCTCCTCCAACCTCCTTTTCACGACTCCATCCTCACGCCCAGCACTGCAAGTGTTGTAGTACCCATCTCTTTGTGCATGTTGCGTGACGCACGCCAGTACACAGCATGATGAACCATTCGGAAGTCATCAGGTGATAGGCACTCCGCCCGATGGTGCTTCCTCAGATTTATCCTCTGCATTCATTGATGGGAATGCTTCACTGCATTTCCGCTTGCAGGCCACTCACTCGGCAACGAGTATACCAGGTCCACCCAAGACATGTCCGCCCCCATAGTCAGCTCGCCTGGCGTACTTAAACCAGCTGGAAGCTTGTCAGGATTCTTATCGTCAAAGCTGCCTGTGGCTTGCTGCTCGTCTGCCTCGTCTTCCTCATCATCCACAAAGTCCTCTTGAGCTTCATCATCACTTGACTCGAGCACAATGATCTCCTGTGCTGTCAACCACCTCTTCAAATCTCTCCTTTCCATACTACGCAGCACCTCCACCACCTCCTGCGAAATACCAAAGCCAAGTCGCTTCACATCAGGCGCAGTCGGCTTACGATTCGATCATCTCTGCCTCGTCACCGGTGGCTCAAAATCAACTGACTCTTCATCTTCATCTTCGTCCAGAACCTCCACTCTACGCTTCTATGAGATTCGCTTACTTCTCCGAGGCTCCTGGTCAGCGTTCGGAGGCTACTGACCAGCTTCCTCATTCAGACCAAGCAACTCGATCACGTCCACATCAGCCGCAGAGGGAGCAGCAGCAGTAGCATCCTGTCCCTGCATGTCCGACAAAGCGCTGGACAACGTCCTACGAACCTCTTTCACCTTATTAGTCACTCTGGACTCCAGTGAACTGCGATTTTCTTTCGTATACCAATTCCCCAGACGAAATATGATATACTTTGACACAGTCTGGTCAGAATCGCCGATGGTAACCGTGGTATTCATGACTTCCTGTACATGCTTTTTCTCCTTCATGGAACTCCCCAGCTCAATGCAAATGTCATACGTTCTAGAAGCGCAGTCGAAGACGTACTTTCGTAAATCCTCAAATGGTCCCCTCTTCACAGTGGCCACCGACCTCACCCGAACATGCGCCTGTAGACATTGGATAGTAAAACGAAACTTATCCCCTGACATTCCAAGCAGAATATCACTAGACACCTGAGTGATTCCAATTTGAGGCGTCTCCTGCCACAGCACATCGAAGAACTCTAACAGACCGGGATTACGCGCAAACTTCAGAGCAAGAGCAGAATGGCAATTGAAATGACGTATCTTCCCTTCTTTCCCCTTCGTCTCAATGCTCCACAACACCCCCGTGATTTGCCTTGGTTTAAGCTTCGGCAAATCATACCATCCTGCTCTACGCCACTACGAATGAAAAAAACAGCAGTGTGATTCTTATCTGCGAAGGACATCCCCAGAACATTGGAGCTCAAATCATTCAACGTCTTCCCCAGCCACAACACCTCATTTAATGTCACTCTCTGGCCATCGTTCCGTTCCCAAAGCGTGACATTCAAACCAGCAGTACTTCATGCCCATTTTGCACCATCCTGCTCAAGGTCCAGTAGAACACTCACTCGATGGAAGCCATCCACCAAAACCACAGGAACAATCAAACGCCCACTCGCATCAATAGCGTCACAAACCGGCACATACTCCAACAGCACCGCAATCGACCCAAGAGAAGGGAGCCATCCGAAGTTCCTCAGTTTATTCGAAGTATCTCGAAGATAATTGTCATTCTTCGAACGAACCATGTTCTTCGGAAATCGAATGTTGTGGATATCGATTACGCAATTGTGCTGCTCATAATTATCTCGATTGATGTCTAAGACCCCCAAACTGTTATCCACCTCTTCCGAAGGAACAGCATCACCGCCATCATATAAAACCCTCTCCTCCGGATCAAGATCGTTCCTGGAGAGTACAGTCACCTCTATGACGCCATCATCGGAGCTTGCTCCGACTTCAGGGAATCCTCGGTTTCCAGAGCAGCCCGCGAGAGCACCTGATGTTCCTCCACCGCTCTGACGGGTTTTCACCGGAGCCTCTCCACCGCTCTCAAGGCTCTTCACCGGCGCTTTGGTCACCAAAATGCTTGATGGTGTACCAGCAACAGCGGGAAGGCACTTGACTTGTCTTGCAGTGGTCCTGGAAGCTGTAGTTCTGTGGACAGTCTTCACATTTGCTCCTGACTGCGGTGGAGCGGACTCATTCCCCTCTCCCCCTTCATTTTTGACACTCATCATCGCAGTGTCCCATGCAAATAAACCCGCTGAAATCATCTCCTTCAAAGTTGCGGGCGGTTCCTCGGGACCTCCAAAAAGCATAAGGGTACTTCTCATCTTGGTGTGACGAAATATTTGTCTTAAAGATAACCACCAAGTCCTCTCCAGGTCTCTGCGTAGAGGACAGGGAATGGTTGTGTAGTGAACCACAGAGTTTCTTCCCAGGCCCCCCAGCAACCCCCACACCGCACAATTTCGCCTCTTTTACCTTCACCTTTGAATCAATACTCCCAACTCGTACGAACAGATTGACTTCCGCATCGCCCTTAAGCACCTGACCCGTATTGCCCCCAATTTATGGCTCAGGGTGGCTCGCAGTTCGGGTGGCGCCCCGGCTCTTCGCTTTGCCTCGCGTGGTCGGCATGTCGATAACACGTCTCTTCGGCAAAACAGGCTTTCTCGGAGTCTGTTTCCGTGATGGCGCGCTTATCTTATTCCCAGTGGAATCCATGGCTGAGTACTTCAAAGGTCGCGCTTGCGTTTTCTTGGCACCCACTGACGTCGAATGCTCCCGTGATCACGTATGCCTGGTTCCAAAGAGATGGAAGTAAGCACTATATATCGTTTTCATGAAATCCATTGTCGTCAACGTAGCATCCCTGCAATTCCACTCCCAATTACTTGCATTGCAAAAGAATTTGATAAGTTTTTGGTCGAGGTCCGTGGTCCGGGGTGTCGTGGTGCTCCATCCCGATTACGATGGAGCACCAGGACGCGAATTTTTAATTAAAATTCATGCCTGGCGCACCAGGACGCGAAATGTTAATTAAAATTCATGCCTGGCACTCAATCGCGATTACGATGGAACGCCAGGACGCGACATTTTTAATTAAAATTCATGCCTGGCGCACCAGGACGCGAAATGTTAATTAAAATTCATGCCTGGCGCACCAGGACGCGAAATGTTAATTAAAATTCATGCCTGGCACTCAATCGCGATTACGATGGAACGCCAGGACGCGATATTTTTAATTACAATTCATGCCTGGCGCTCCATCATAATCGCGATGGAGCATCATGACACCTCGGACCATGGACCTCGACCCAAAACGAAGAGAAACATAATCCGTGGCAACCAAGTCAAAAGCGTTTTGCGCATTCTTCGCAACCGCATTCGTTGCGTCGGTTTGGGAGATTGAAAACTTCTATTGAACCCGAAGAACAACTTTTTATTGTTAAACAAAGCACCGGAGTGGTCGTCTTCAACAGTGTTACCCCTTTCTTTTGAAGCTCCCGTGATCACGCCTGCTTGGTTCCAAAGAGATGGATATAAGCACTATATATCGTTTGCAAGGCGTTTCATGACTTCCATTGTCGTCAACGTAGTATCCCTGCAATTCCCCTCCCAATTACTTGCATTGCAAAAACAATTTGATAATTTTTTGGTTTCCGTCGGATCCGAGCGCACGACGAGTGAGCGCACGATGAGTGAGAATTTGAAGGCTGATGCCCATGGGCATGTAGCACGTAGCACGCGGGATAGATTCGGTTCGGGGACAGCGATCTATGGCTGGGTCTGGTGGTGGGGTGGAGCGTAAGAAAGGGTCGGTTGCTAGGAGAAGGGGAGAGGTACCAGATCAGGGAGGGTTGAAAGTAAATGCCCGGGTCGAAGACCGAAATAAAGATGCAGAAATGCCGGAAAGGAAACAAATGGAAGAGGCAGTTGCGCTGAAGAGAGGTGGGGCCCCAAGGGGAAATCAATATGGAGGAGAGGTAAATGTCCCTTTGGTAGAGAGTGATGGGGACGAAGAGGATCACATTGTGAAGGGGAGATGGACGAGAGAGAGAACAAAAGAAGGAGTGGGACGCCGCTCTAATTTAAAGCAAACGCGAGAATTTTAAGAAGTGGTCAGAGCGACGGATGGAATACAAGAAGCATCGAAAAGCGGAGAACGTAAGAGCACCCCGGTACGGGCGCGAAAGGTGCAAATGGCTCAAGACTTGGAAAGTGATAAAGGAAGCAGAACGCCGCCGACTCTGGAAGGAATGCGAGAGAGGAAACGAAGTGTTCATCGGTCGCCAAGTGAGCCTGCTGAGTAGCAACGGCTGCCTGTCAATATTTTGGGAGATACAGGGAATGACGACATCGGTGTGGTGTCTCGATCTTCGTTAGTTGAGAAGGTCAATATGTTGCAGGCAGAACTCGGGCAGATCAAAGGGGACCACTGCAGCCTAAATATGTCACTGAGGCTGACGCAAGAGGAACTGAAGAGGATGAGAGAAGAGATGAGCGAGAGGAACTCGCTGATACATAGCTTACGGGAAGGGATGAAGGTGAGACGAGGGGAGAGAAAGTGATCTGGAGGTGACAAGGAATTGCGAGGGCGTAGGAAGTATGTGGTTGATGTGCAAGAGGGTTTTTATGGGTTTTCTGTCATGTACGAAGGAGGGTTTGCGTGGTTGCGGTTGAGTTTGAGATCGAGCATGGGAGGATAGGGAAGGGTATGCGGAAAGTGGATTCCAGTCTTTGAAGAGATTGGAGTGGTCTATAGCACGGATGCTTTCTGTATGGGCGGTGGCTCTTCGCTTGGAAGTTTTTTCGGGGGTGTGCCAGACGATTTCATTGATGTGGCACTGCATGATGGCTTGTTTGAAGGGAGGAATGACTTTGTTTCCAAAGGCTGCGGCCATAGGATGGGTTAAGGCGGGTGTGGAAGAGGAGGAAGGGGAAGATTGGGAGACGGGTCGGAAGAAGGTGTTGTTGAAGTGTGCGAGAGCGAGTTGTTGCTTCAGCACGTCTATGGCACCTGTTTGGAAGAGAGTTGCAGGGAAGGAGTTGTGCTCATCGGAGATCGTGAGAGGGAGAAAACTGGTGGAGTTGATACGTCCCTTGACGACGTGTTCTTAGAGTGCGAGGCACTGCTTTGCGGAGGAGATGGATTTCTGGAAGGCAGACTTGGAGAAGTCCGGGTGGTTGAGAAAGGAGATGAGTTCGTGGGCTTTGCATGTGCTGCAGGAGGAAGCGATGAAGGAGATGCAGAGGACGAGTTGCTCGAGATGGAGGTTGTTGAGGAGAGGGAAGGGGGATTGGGACGAGGAATGAAAAGGTGGGTTTGAGAAGGAGACTGAAGAGAGGGCTTGACTTGCCATCTGGTGTGCGTCTTGTGTTTGGAGGGAAAGGGAGACCTGTTGGATGTGATAGGGTTCATCTTGGGCGAGGGGGACGTTGTCGGAGGGGCGGTGTGAGGGAGTGAGAGGAGGAATGGTGGAGAGGTTTTGAACGGATTTTCGTCGCTTGGTCCTTGGAGGGAACTGGACGGGAGCGTTGGCGGAGGATGAAGGGCGTTTGATGGGGGTCAGTCGATGAAGGCACCTGCGTTGGTGACTCTGGAGAGAGAACGCGGTGTGGCCATAGAAGGTGCAACGGGGATGGCAACAGGGTATCATGGCGGGGGAAGGAGAATGGAGAACAGGATGCTTGGAAACAGAGAAGGGAGGGTTGTGGCGGAGTGGGATATCGGGGAGTGTAGTATTACGGCGCACGTAGATGAGGTGGTGCACGTGATGCAGAGCGTCTTTTCGTAGGGCGTGGGGTAGAGCATGCGATGCAGGGAGCAGGTCGGGCAACGGGTGATAGAAAGCCAAAGCTATTTGGTTGTGTAAACGCTATGTATGTATTCTATGTATTCTATCTATTCTATTTTGCTATTTCAAGGGGCACTCGCTGATGACCACTAAGATTTGGATTCCACGTGAACCTGAGAGGGTAGGTATTAGTGGAGTCTGGCGCTAGTTTTACCTCCAAAGAAACTGGAAAATATCTAGTATACTGCTAGTCTTTTGTCCCAAGCAAACTAGCTCTGTGCTATGTATGGAATTATTTTGAGAAATTTGATTCATTCACAATTGGGTTTAAAGAGTCTTTATTCGTTCATTTAATTCTTTCCCTTTTGAATGCCAAACTAGCATCCCGAAAACACCGACGATGGATCAGCTCAATCTTCCGCAAGGCCCAAGGAATGATGCAGAACAGCCTCAGGACTTAGCTGCTACCGTAACCACCCTCCGTATGGTGGACGATGTTGCCGCTCTCCTATGCCCGCAACTCCGCTCTTGGTGCGAAAATCAATTGGAGCAGTTCCTTAGGGACCAACTGGATAGAGTATTACGGGAGCGCCTCTCCTCTCTGGCAGACCAACCGGTTCCTCAGGTTGTGCAATCAGATGTCCTCGTGGAGTCCATTTCCACGACCATCCAAGGGGAAATCACCCGCCAGGCAGGCCCATTTCCCAGCCCTCGGGCTGTTTCTCAAAGTGTACCATTGGATGTCCATCTGTCAACACACACCGGACCTCAGGGAGCAGCTATAGAAGTAGCCCCTCGCCTGGGTACAGCACAGGAAGGCCCATTGGGTTATATACCGTCTGGAGAAGAGAGACTCCAGAGGCAAAGAGGCCGTGCGGGAGATAAGAACAATGGACAACACGGCGTTCGATACGCCAACGAATACCTGGAGGATGATGAAGAGATCGCCCAAAAAGCCCTCGTAGACACCGAGACCCATTGGAAGAAAAGACGCAGCCGAAGGGGTAATTCGAGGACGAACCATCAGAAGAGGCAGCAGCACTCGGACTAGAGCGATTACCATTCGGACTCGCCGGACTCTTCCGATACCGAAACGTATGAGGCGGATGTTTGCCGCCTCAAACTATTGGTCACGACTAATGAGCTTTCCCAGAAGGTCTTAGACGTGAACACGTACCGTTTGATCCATCTGTCCACGTGGTACACCTCTTCGGTCCCCAAGAAGATTGCCAGGTGGGCGAAGAGAATGCAACTGACCGTCCTGGACAAATTTTCTGGGAAGGATCCCATTACAGTCCTTAGGTTCTTGAGCTTGTTCCAGGTGGCCTATGACCCGAATGGAGTCCATGTAGGAGCGGCACGTTATTGCTTCCAGTTTTTCCTAAGTGTACAAGCGAAGGACCAAGCGCTTGCCAAGATCTCTGGCTCGGCCAACCATATTGATTCCTGAGATCGGGAGCTCCTGAGGACTTATCCAGAGGTTGTTCATTACCTGTTGGAAACGTATGCGACTGATGACCACATAATGGAAGCCTATCAGGACCTAATTGGATACCACCAGGGTTCCAGCATGTCCTAAACGGACTACGCCGACCAAATTTGGACTAGAGCCGGCAGGTGCGGGAATTTGTTCTCCGAAGGTCGGCTGAAGCGACATTTTATCGGGGGATTGCTCCCTGCGATACGGAATCATGTCCGAAACCACCACACTGCCCATCCAGAATTGACGCTGCGTCAACTGTTAACGTATGCCGAAAGATACGGCAAGACCGATAGGACTTCCCGTCGAACGGATGACGGGGATACTAGGGGTCGCGCAAGACCCCTGACCAGAGGGGTGAAGGCCCACATGGTAGAGTCCCCGTCAGAGTCTGACTCGGCCTTTGGACATTCAGACACCGCAGATGCTCTTGCGGTGAGCTTCTCCTCAACTCCGTCAGTAGTACCATCGGCCTGTGCGTCAGGAACGACCACCCCATCTGCCCCGGCGACATCCCGTTATTCTCCGATTGCGCTCAGGAAGGACTTCATTACGAAGTCCAATCAGGCCTGTTATATTTGTCTTTCCAAGGCCCGGCCGTGTGACTGCATAAAATATATACCAGAGGACATCCGCAAGGGAATTATGGCGCGAAGGGAGGAGAACGATCAGGTGCGCCGAGCCGAGGGTTACTTCCGCAGGCCCTCCCTCTGAAAACCACTGGAGCGTCAGGGAGCTCAAAGTATGTGACTCTCCTGACCACACCGGTGAAGCAATCTGAGGTCAACATGGTTGAAGACCCAAGGGATAGCGTCGAATACCTGGACGGACAGGGTGATCTTGCGGTGCTCACACCGCAGGAAAACGACCAGAGGGACGCATAGAAGCTTGTCGTCCTTCTTTTAACTGCCGCCTCAAACCATCGGACTCGCAGACCACAGGAGCTGAGAAGAGAAAGAAAACAGAGGTGGAAATGACAGGGTTCTCGAGTTTGGTGTATGCTGTGGACCAATGGGAAGACCTGTAGGACGCTTTTTGTGTCCTGAAGAAGGATAGCTACAAGGTACAGGAAACCTTGGAACTACAGGCCAATACCACAAGGACGTTTACGGCCGTATTGGATATTGGAGCAGGCCCCAATCTGGTACATCCGAAGGTCTTACCATTCGGCTGGGAAAGGATGATATACGAAAAGAAGTCACCAAAGGTAACGGATGCATCACGTCGGCCGATGGACATTCGCGGAATACTTCAGCTTTACGTCCAATTTGGTCACCTGAAAGTTAAGACTTGGTTTCTCGTATGTCCGAACCTGGGGGCAGAAGGGATCCTAGGGACGAGCTTTATTGATAGATATGTAAAGGCAATCTATCCTGGCCAAAAGAGGGTCCCTTTCCATCGAGAACCACCATTGGCGATTGTCGACTCGCGCCCTGGACCCGGGGCTGCCCCAGCTAAGCTCAAGTTCCCCACGAGGACCGTGTCCAACAAGGTCAGATTGGCAAAGGTGATAGTCATACCGCCTATGACCCAGGTAAGCGCTGCAGCGATATGCGAGTCCTCAGGTCTGGTTTTGTTGCAAAACCATCCCAAGTTGGTAACGAAACACCTTTCCCTCATGGCCAATGGAGTAATGAATGTGGTACCCAACCGGCCCTTTACGGTCAGGATGAGCAACTTCCGTGACAAGCCTACAAGGCTACACAAGGGCGCAGTGGGGGGTATGTATGCCTGCTCCAGTGGCCATTATGGAGGTTGATGCGGAGAAGTTGCTTCCTGGGGTTGAACCACCGGCCAATTGGGAAAACGACGTCAACCTCGGCGATGACTTTGATCCACATAGGAAACAAGTCATTGATCTCCCCAAGGACTTTGCTAGCATGTGGAGTGGAAAACTGGGCGAGATCGATGCCACAAGGCATCTAATTGACCTTAAGGACGGGGTCACGCCCCAGTATCAGCACCCATATCGGACTGGCCTAAAAGGACGAGAGGTGGTCCCCAAGGAGGTAGAGAAAATGAAGTCCGCTGGGGTCATTGAGCATGCACCATCCACTGAGGCCAAATGGGCTAGCCCTTTTGTCCTAGTGGCCAAGGAGGACGGGACCGTACGGTTTTGTATTGATTACCGCAAACTAAATGCGGTGACCAAGAGGGATACTTATGCTATCCTCCGGATGGACGACTGCTTAGACTCCCTTGGGGACGCGCAAATTTTCACCACGTTGGATGCCAATGGTGGGTATTGGCAGGTTCCCATGGACGACAAGGTGAAGTCGCTGACTACCTTCACGACCCACGAGGGATTATTCCGATTTACACGGATGCCCTTTGCCCTTATGAATGCGCCAGCTACTTTCCAGCGGGCTATGGACATCATCTTGTCCAGGGTCAAATGGAATTTCGCCTTGGTCTACCTAGATGATGTGATCATCTTTTCCAGGTCCATTAGACAACACTTCGCACATGTGAAGGCAGTCCTTAGGTTACTCCAGCAGTCTGGTGTCACATTGAAATTGAAGAAGTGTTTCTTCTTCTAGCCCTCCGTGGACTACCTTGGCCATGTGGTCCTGCCGGGTAAACTCAAAGTGGCCCAGGTTACAACAAAGGCCATACAGGAAGCACGAATCCCTAGGGCCCATAGGGAATTGCACTCCTTCCTTGGGCTTTGTAATGTTTACTGTAGGTTTGTCCCAGGGTTCGCGAGAATTGCAGCACCTCTCAATGAGATGCTGAAGAAAAGGACCCTTTCGGAATTTGACGACCTCACGGACGAGCAGTATGAGGCCTACCAGAACCTCAAAAACCATTTGGTTAACCCGCCGGTCTTGGCGCTACCCAAGGCCAATAAACCGTATATCCTAGATACGGACGCATCTGCGACCCAAGTGGGCTGTGCCCTTCTACAAGAGCAGAAGTCCCCTAAGGATTATTGCCCAGTTGGTTACTGTAGTAGGTCCCTGACCAAGGCCGAAAGAAACTATAGCACCACGGAAAAGGAATGTTTGGCCATCGTATGGTCAGTGCTCCATCTTCGGCCTTATTTGGAAGGAACTCGCTTTACCATTAGAACAGATCACCACTCCCTCCGCTGGTTACTGAACATTACGGACGCATCCTCCCGTCTGGCCTGATGGAGATTGCGCCTGGCCGAATTCGATTACGAAGTGACCTATAGGCCAGAGCTGAAACATCAGGCTGCAGATGCGCTGTCAGGCATTCTGACCGATGGCACGGACCAAACTCCCCTGGACGATGAAATCCCCACCATCTGGGACGGACCACAGTACACTGATGACGAGGGAGAGGAACCACGTATGGCTGAGGTGCGAATGGCCGAACGGACGGACGGACACGGCGCAGCGATCTTATGCACCGTAGAATGGGAAGATCTACTGTTGGATATCCATATGGCCCAGTCAGAAAGCGCGGATATTATGCCAATACTTCTCGAGGAATTCCTCCAGGCCCAGAAAACGGACGAATACTGCGCCTACATTGGAGAGAAAGTAAGGACCCCTGGGTCGCTGTTTGATTATGACCGCCGACGCATATTATGTCGCAGGTCACCATTGGACGGGGCGATACACCGGGTAGTGCCTAATGCCTTACGGGCACGCCTTCATTACCTCGCGCACTATCCGAGGTTGGCTGGCCATCCTGGAGGTACTAAGATGTATCAGACCCTGAGGAGATATTTTTACTGGCCCCTGATGCCCAATGACATAATGGAGACCGCAAGGACTTGTACAGCATGCGCAAAAATCCGAGGGGCAGGAGTGGTACATCAAGGGAAACTGAAGTTATTCCCAGCGGCCGGGCCTTTGGAGTTCATTGCTATGGATATCCTAGGGCCATTTCCAAAGTCGACCCACGGCAACCGATTTATATTGGTGATTACCGATCGTTTTACCAAGTTGACCCGAGCAATTCCGCTCAAATCAACAACCGCCACGGATGTAGCCATGGCTTTCCTTGTCCATTGGATTTATCCCTATGGACTGCCGCTATATCTCCTTACGGACAATGGCTCTCAGTTTATCTTCAAATTCTTTGAGCATGTGTGCTCGGCCTTAGGTCTAAAACATCTACTCACCACCGCGTACCGTTCTCAGACCAATGGAAAAGTCGAAAGGCTTAACCGAACCCTGACCAAGAGGCTAATTTACTACCTTTCCGAGCACCAATTGGACTGGGATGACTATGTACAGCGCCTGGTCTATGCATATAATAATCAAGTGCATAAGTCCACTGGTACAACTCCTTTTGACCTCACCCTCGTACGGGCCCCTGCGCCGTACATGGTTGACCTACAGGACTTAGGAGCACCTCAGGACATAACGGAGGAAATGACTCCCTCCCAGGCCAAACGGTATTCGTGGAAACGAATTGATTATATCTTGAAGGCCGCACAGACCATGTTGGACAAATCGCAAGCGCGCTATAAGGCCGATTTCGATCGGTCCGTTTGGTTTAACCCGCAAGTGGGCGTGGGAGATTATGTCCACTTGAACAGACCACCGAAGGAAAAGCCCGAGGACGAGGACATCACCAAGAAGCTGTTGCCAAAGTCCACTTGGCCCTTCAAGGTACTTAAGTCCCTTGGGCACACGTTTACTATCGACCGAGATGGGCTCCAGGACACAGTCACAATGGACCGAGTCTCTCTGGCGCCACGCCCACCTTCAACTGAACCATTCGACTCGCGCACTCTCCCTTCGTCCCAACCCCCACCATCCATCCCTACGCAACCACTGAGCTAAGAGCCTACGGTCCCTCATGAACCGCAGGTCTCCGCGGATCGAGAAGGCCCTTCCCCCGATGGCTACGGTCCCGTGGACGAAATGGTACTTCTTGAAGAAGTACCTGACCCTATGGATATCGCTACGCGGACCCCCGTCGCTGCTCCTTCGGACGCTGATGGATACGGCCCCTTGGACCAAATGGACGTGCCGGAGAACGCCGAAGTCGACGACCAACGAGAATATGTTCTTGACCGTATTGTCTCCGCTGGGCTCACCGACGATGGCGAAGTGCGCTACAAAGTCCGTTGGTATGGCTATGAGCCCAAGGACGATACTTGGCTCCCAAGGTCAGACATCCCGGATAAATTTGTGGCCCACTATTGGTCAAAAACAGGCCACAAGGAGCGTGAACTTTAGGAGGGGGGTATCCCTGGCCACAAATTTGCGCCAGCACGGGCCCAATCCGCCTCCACCCAATAGGAACACTGCTTTTGGGCACGATGCTCACGGAACCGCCTCCAAAGCCTCCCCACTCGCTGGCAGTGCGTCAGTTCTTCCGAATGTTTACCGCGACGATGACCAACTGGGACGCCACATAACTCCGAAGTCCCTGGGTCATCAAGGCCGAACACCTCAGGTACGAACCGTGGACGGCTCACCTATAAACAAAGTGCACCAAAACCCCGGGGACTTGTTTCAAAACCGACCTAGTAGTATTCAAGGGTTGATATGAAGACCAATGGAGCGCGACAGAGAAGACGCACGCCTTGACGGTAGAAGGGCCAAAAAGGGAACCATAGTGTTTACTGAAAACTACTAGCCACAAGGACGACCACTAGGAGGACGCAGCCGGTTGACAAGGAAATCCCGTGCGGGTGCGCTTGCGAGACGGACTTTGGGCGGAACAGGATGAGGCAACACCAGCGGACTCCATATCCGAAAGGTTAAGACCAAAGAGGATATCAAGCTCGGTCACGACACGCTCGGACAGCACCTTAGAGTTCTCCTCCAGGATGTTCGCCAATGCGTCTTTGACCTCATGGTTACGCTGAACCAGCGAGTGGTACTACGAAGCCTGGAGAGCCCAGGATTGGGCGGAACGAAGAGCCTTTACGATACTAGTGGGTTCAAGGATACCAACGGACGTGCATACCTTCTTCAGGTCATCGAAGGCCATTGTAATGACCTCTGGAATGCCCTGCATGGGAAGCGGAGGAGGGACCACAGGGTCGGAAACCGCCATGTACGTGAAGGGTGGGGAAGCCAAGGGACCGATGGACACCTCTGGGGGCTCTACCACGGCAAACTCCTGCGCCGGCACGAAAGACGGCACTACCGATGGGGCCGGTACAGGGATTACCACCTGCTCCCGTACTGGAGGACGAAGACAATCTTCGTGAAACCCAATGGCCTGAGGGTGGTAATCCGGCACGGACTGACGTGGCTCGTTCACGGGGACAGCCAGAAATGGTTTGATCTGGTAGACGTTCCCGTCATCATTCCCTAAAGAATGTCTTGGGATCGGAAAGAAGGTGTCGGTGTCATAATCGTACCAAAGGAACCCCGGGGTCTGCGCCCAGTCGACCTGGAGGACATAATCCGATAGGGCCTCGGCCTCTTCACTCTCGTACTCCGTACCCCGGACAATGTTCCGCACGCCCAACGCACGGATGAGCCGGATCAAGGGCCACGGAAGAGGCACGAGTCGGCATTCAGGACTGGGAAGAACCCGCTCGTTCCAGATACGGCAGCCGGCCTCCCGGACGTTAGCTTGGACCCCATAGCGGGCGGTATCTAGAAAGGCGATCAAACAGAACACGGCCCATTCGGCAAAACAAACCTGCCAGTTCAGCCAGGGGAGACGTTCAGTGAAGTCCCGCTGGAACTGATAGGTGTGGTAGGCCACCAAGGACGGAGTAGGGACCATAAGGAGATTGGAAACGTGCCATATGGCAGCCTGAGGTCCGGCGCTAAGTGACAATAGCATGAGATATAGAGAAGACCTGCGGGACGGAGGCATATCAAAAAATTCCACTTGGTGCCAACAGAAGAAGTACTTGAGGTTGGTTTGAATACGACCATCAGGTTTGATCATATCATTCCAATAGGTCCGGTTTGATAACCAGTACAAGCGGTTGAATGGTGGTCTGAAGCAAACTAACCCCAGGAGGGTATGACTAGGGGGAGGAAAGGGGGCCTTAGGGTCGCCATGCGTCGAATAAAAGTCCTCCAGGAGCTTGTTTACTCTCCATTAGTATTCCGACTCCTCGCTGCAGCGCACAAAGGGCATTTCCGGTGGGAGCAGAGCGCGTCAACGCACGACCGAACGGGCATCAGCAGGAAGGTGGATCCAACGGTTGTACCAGGAGTCCTCTCGGGAGTTCTTCTTCGCACGAGCATAGTTGGGGATCGCAGCGAACTGTCGGGCGTCCAAGTATTGGTCAGTATACCGCACGGACTCGGCGACCGTACTGGGTAGATGCGTACTCCTTATGGCCATAGGAGTCAGACCCAAAGTGTGGTCGTACTTGTCCCCGGGGTGGACATATGCGCTGCTGGGGACCAGAGCCATGTTGGTCGAGTCTACAGTTATTGCCACCCGAGGGATACGTTCGAAGCCGTCATAGTCCAAAAGGTAGCCATGGGAGCCCTTATAGGCCCCCGGGGACATGGCGTAGACGCAATTGACAAGCAGGCAGAGCGGACACGGCGCCAGGGGAGACCAACGGTGAGGAATCTGAAAGGCCAAGGGAATGCACCACGATCTACCGAAGAGGTGGGTATGGTGGATGCACCAAGGCGGTATTCGAATAAAAGAGCGACCAGAAGGACGAAATAATCCAGAGGGAAGTATGGGCGTCCGTGACAGGGGTCAGTCAAATGCAGGAGCACGAGGAGTGCCCCGCAATTGAGACTCACTAGTTTATGAGGCCCCCTCATAGGTGACCAGTGAAATGGTAGCGGCCACGTGCCACTTGCCGAAAAAGCAACCAAATGGACGCAAACCGGTACCGCCGCCGTACCTGCTGTGGAGAAGCCGACTGGCCATGTTATCCAGGAGGCGAGAGACCTAATCGGGGGAGAGGACGCGAGAACAACAACCCTATTGGGCGGGAGGAAAGAACGCCAGCGGAAGTGGCCGACGGGACGTCGGATCTTAAGGGGGGAGGTCTGTAGGAGAATGACCATCGGGCAGGTGCAGTGGTGAAGTAACCATGGTGCTGGGCTGGCAGAGGTCAGACCCTTGCTGGACGAAATAATCCACGTGGCCAAGCTGGGGGCCTATGCAGGAGATACGAGAGGACAGAGCGATTGCGAAGGCACTGTGTCCATATGTTTTATTATGTACCCAATTTTATGTAATTTGTTAGGATATTTTCTGGAGGTCAGAGCGCCTCGCCAGCCATATAGGTTTTGTCGAATGCCGCCGATCTCTGAAGTGTAAAGACAAGCACCCTCACCGTCTTCTTGCCGCCATATGCATCCAGTAGGACTCCGAAGGCCTCCAAGCCATCGCTACCATTCTCCCGACCTGTACGGACTTGGGATAGCGCCCGCCCATTGCGCCTTGCTGCCAGTTGATGCCCTCGTCACTAGTAGACCCAATGGATTGTCACCCCAGTGGTTGGCTCTCTGCCACTACTAACCCCTAGTAGACTACTACCCCAGTTGGCCAAAGGACGTAGTATTCTACTACAATTCCTTTTCCAACCCATTGGTATTCAAGAGTGACATGGCATCGGCCACGTTATGCTTTACCCGTGGGCGGTATTGTAACCCTCATATGGACTCAATTTTGCAAAGGGCTTAGTTTGGCATAGGGAGATTTTGCCACAACTCCTTCGTATCGGTCACGAGATAATCTCCCCCCAGCCTCCCATGCCACCTCTACAGCAACATCCTCATACTTTTCGTCATCAGTAAACCGCCACACACGCCCGTTTGCGTCATGCCGCCGTCAATGCGGCCACAGACTGCACACAGGAAGGCCATGCAGCAGAAACGAAAACAACCTGAACTGCAACGCGAGCAGGCTGCAGACATGATTGTCGCCCACCACACAGTCGCAAATATTGTCAACAGGACAACGCTAAGAAAAATGACAGTGTACCATATCAAGAACGCCATCGAGAAAAACAATGAAGACGATTTGCACAAGCTTCTACACCCAACACAGCACCACGCGGGACGAAAACCTGTTCTGACCGCAACTGAAGATAAGATGATTGTTGAACGAACAATTCTTGCTTCAGAAAGAGGCTTTGCCTTTGGTGACTCGGACTTGACCTCCCTCATCGGGAAAGTAGCCAACGACTGCCGAAAAAGGTATAGCAACGGGACACCATCTGTGTAAGCCCTCTGCTCATTTCGATCACGAAACCGAGAAATCACCTGTAGAAAGACGGAAAATATCAACACCAAAAGAGTCGCTGCAAGGAACAAAGAACCCCTGCAAACGTTAGTCAGCATAATTGTAAAGCCCCAGGGACAGATGCCAGAAGTGTTCAGCGACCCAAAACGACTTTGGAACCTCGATGAAACCGCAGTAGGGTGCAAATTTGGGCGACGATACCGAACATACTGTTCCAGACAAGAGCAAAACGGTGGAATATGCCAAAATCTGAAGGACACGGGCAAACATGTCACTGCCGCGATCAAATCTTGCACAGCAGTGTATATTGCTCCAATGTTTCTCATCACTCAAGCAAAAGGTGCAGAGCCTCCTAAGAATTGGGTCAAACCAACTCCAGGATTTTTTGGCCCCTTTTTAGGTCAAAAAGGTGCTGGTATAATTTCCATCACACGTCACCGAGAAGCTACCCGACGATTTTAAATGGCTCGCAAGTCCTGATTGGATGCCAGGTGAGACTTCACTCCATAAGAACAAGAAGAGATCCATCACGTCACAGCTTCTGCCATTTGTCATCGCAGAGTTCAACAAATTCGCGCGACGCATTGTACCACAGAGTGATAAAATCATCCTCTTTCTCGACGGCCACAGCTCTCGGAATGGAACGGAGTGTGTTGAAGAGTATATCTGGTTCACCATTGAAGCTATCCAATTACCAGCAAATTCTTCTGACGTAATACAACCGTGTGACGACCAAATCAACAAAAGTGTTCAAGGAAAATGTCAGAAACGCCCTAGACGCCTTTCTCTACAGCGGAGCGTATATGAATGCAAACAGTGCGGTGCAATTGAAAGTGACCGCTTCAGCATATCGGTCCTTGAAGGCCCAAAATGCCGTTACGAGCTTCATGAACTGTGGGTTGTATCCTGTAGACAACGATGAGATACTTAGCTTTGCTACTGATGCCTGCAAAGAAAATTGACAACACTGTGTGAGAGGGATTTGCCATTCTCTGAGCAGCCACGTCGCAGACCAAATAATCTGCAAGATGGTTCGGGAAATTGCTGGCAGCGTTCAGAACGCTTCACAATGTTTGCCGCAGATTGAAAATGTGCTGCAACAAAACCTTTCTACGAATTGTGTGATATGGAAACCCCCCCGGTCATTATATCGTGTAAGTCACGTAGGGAAAATCCTGGATGGGCTCCAGCGATGTGGCGTACTGATCTGCAGAGGCTAGGCTCCCGTTCAACCAATCTGACAAGCAGCAATTCCGGACGACGTTCTGGAAGTTGGGAACAGTTTTTGGATGTTAGGCATCGCATTGAATCGAGTTTAGGCGTTATTGTTTGCCATGCAGAAGGTGAATGGGAAGCATTTTAAGACATTCCTATTGAGCGGTGGAGACGCACGTGGGGAGGTCGTCAGACTGTGGAAAGGAGCGGCTTAGAACAAAGTGATGCCGTTTCTGCTCTGTTGTCCATGCACCACTATCGGTAGGTGCCAGAGAAAGTGCGAGTGGGTTTTGCCAAATTGAGCCCTCCACAACACGGTCGAGATCAGAGCTGTAAAAATTGCGTGCAAAAGTGCTCTTCTTGTGGGTTAATAGCTCGGTTTTGAGGAGGCGAAAACCCTGCCAAATTGAGCCCTTGTGAGGGTTACCTCATACACAAACTCTGAGAGTCTCAAACTCCATCTGGCTAGCCGTCCGGAAGCTTCTGCGGGGCCCAATATCCCAATAAGGCATCGTCACCTGTCTGCAGGGTAAAAATCGTTCTGCATAGGTAGGGACAGAGCATCAGCATGCTCCACACCACTGCTAGGCATGCCTTCTCCGTTACGGTGTAGTTCTGCTCCGTTCTGGTGAGCGCCCTACTACAGTAACCGACTGGTGCTTTGCTTCCATCTGCTTGGTCCTGCATAAGACAGCATCCTACCTGAGCGGAAGACGCGTCCGTATCAAGGGTGAATTGATAGCCATACGTGGGTGAAGCCAATATTGGAGGCACGATCAGGGCAGCTTTCAGTTTCTGAAAAGCCTCGATCTCGTCCACCTCAAGGTATCCAAACTGATGTGGTTGTCTCTGTTGCAGTTTCCCATTAAGAGGAGCTGCAATCTTAGCAAACCATTTGATAAGCCGACGGTGCACATGGCACAAACCAATGAAGGAGCTGATATTCGTTTGGGTCTGTAGGAGCCTTGTTCCTGGAACCTCTCGGATGTTCCCCTCGGCTACCTGTAGGCTTCTTTGGCTGATCTCATGGCCCAGGTACTCCACCTTTTATTCGAAGAACACACATTTGCCTAAATTGAGCGTCACCCCTGCATCTTTTAGGAGCTGGAGCACCGTTCGGACGCGCCCAAAGTGCTCTTCAACCGATCGAGAATAGATAAATACGTCATCTATATACACCAGCGCGGTCTTTCATCTTAATTTTGATAGTATTACGTCCAGAGCTCTTTGAAACGTAGCGGGCACGTTCCATAAACCAAATGGCATTCGCAAGAATCAGAAGAGACAAGGATGGCAGGTGAATTTAGTCTTGTCCCTATCCTTCTCAGGTATCTCTACTTGCCATTCACCGCAAATGGAATCCAGTGTGGTGAAATCTTTCGCAGCGGGGAGGGAATCGATACATTCGTCCATTCTGGGTATCGGATACGAATCCCTGACCATAACGGCATTTAGTTTTCGATACTCGATACAAAACCTCATTCCGCTGTCTCCCTTTTTCTGAACCAATACCACTGGGCTGGCCCACTCCGCATCTGCTAGCTCAATAAACCCTTCCTTCAAAATCCTTTCCATCCCTTGGATTTCAACCTCTCCGGCTTTCAGACCTGCCAGGTATGGTTGTTGGTGTATTGGCTTAGCTCCAGGAACCACGTCAATACGGTGTTGCGTGGCCTTGATCACCTCTAGGTGTCCTGATCAAATGGCACTGAATGGGTCCAATAGGTCGAATATGTCGTCCTTACAAGTCTTTCCTTCGGAACCTATGGATACGCCCTCTTTCCAATTGGTATTTCCGTCCTTTGTCGGTGTCGCTTCGGCATTTACCGGCTTGGTTGAGTTCCTATTTTCAGCAGTTGGTTCCCGCCCCCTCCTGATGGTGGAGTTCTCCAGACGATCTTAATGGTGTCAGGGTACATATGCTACCAGGAGCAGGAGAGTCGCTTCCAATAACAGTGTTTTTGGGTAATTTGACAAAATTGTTGCTGAAGTTGCTTGAGCATACCTGAATGGTTTGATTAGGTATATTGTCCACGATTCCGTTCATCATCATTGTCATTTGGCGTTCCAATACCCTATGGTGGCTTTCTAGTGTTAGCAAACCCGGTCGGTCGCATTCCACTTTGGCTTCCACTTGGTGCATGGGCGGAATTCGAATGGACTTCGTCAATCGAACCTTATTGGATATTGTCGCCGATAGGGTTCCCAATCTCGGACCTGATGCGGTTCTCGATTTCTGAAGACCTAAAATGGTGATTCGTGGAGCCTTATAAAACAAAACCGTTCTGGTATTCGCCAAAATTGCACGGAAATAGTTGTTTATGAACGTAGTTCCACGGATACAATCCGTTGCAAATTGGTTGATCACGATAAACCGTACCCAGAAGTTAAGGTGTCCCACTGCTACCATTAGGTCTACACGTCCATGGACTGCTAATGGTCGCTTATTTGCATCCACACAAGCGTTTGTGATGGTACTCGGTCCTACCCTTTCCAGTACCTTTGGGGATAGGAACTTCGGAATAACCAGGTTCCGTCCAGCTCCCGTACTCAAGACGCGTTTCTCCGACTCAAATGGCTAACAGAAATTCCAAGGGCGATGTTTACCTTGTATTTATCCTGCTTCAAAAATCAAATATGTACCAATTGGTCTTCTACTGCTTCCCTTTCAGTGAACACATGGCGAACACCCATACAAGACCCAGCTGGTGCCGGTTGACCTTCTGAATAGGACCAGTGGGGATTGGCCTGCAGCCCAACCTTTAGACGTTTTCCGCCTGTGGTGTTACGGTGGCGGCTTCCTCTGTCGTCTCCGCACCAGTGACCAGAATAACCTGTTGATTTCTAGGAGGTTCATTGTTCTGAACCTGTCGGTTTCCGCCCATTTGGCCTAATAAAACCTGACGGTTGCGCTGAAGCACCTGTAGGAGCGCTGCTTTACACTTAGAGGTGACATTTGAACATGTCGTAGCCAAGTGGTGTGGTGACAGGCAAAACCAACAAAAGAGATTCCCAGTGGTTGGATCCCTCAAAGCCATCCTGGTTCCGCGCATTGACATCCTGTCCATCAGTTGGACACGCACCGTATGGTACTAAGACCACTGACTCTAGGGTGGGGTCCTACCACGTGGTTGTATCACGAGTACCTGTTGATCAGGGATAGACACCTGCCTGGCTGGCGTGGATACGTTCGAGGTTGATGTTGCCATTGGGGACATCCAGGCACATGAAAGAGAGAGCGATTCGCTTTTGGACCCGGTGTGTACCAAATGAACCGTGGTTCAAAATTTTGTCACATCGTGCGCCCTGTCCTCTTAGGGTGACGAATAATCTACATCCAGGAACCTCCGTTTCGGTTTATCCTTGCCAGGCTTGACAAACGTACTGGGTTGTCTTCGACTGGCTCGGTGATTGTCTCCAAGGGCTTGCGCATATCGTGCGAGCCCGTTATAATCCACCTCTCGGTTTGTCGCGAGGTAATTACTCATCTTCGACCACATGGCTTCGTCGATGTTATCGGCTAGCAGCGACTTCAACGGCGTGGTGCTGAATGAATTAGAAAAGCGGGAGTCCATCGCAAACAACGACTTCTTGAAATCCAATTCGGTTTGTACTAACCTCTGATGGTAACCTAGAAGCTCAGCGTAAGCTTCCTGAATAATGTCGTCGGTCGCATAGGTTCCCACAAGGTAGTTGATGACCTGTGAATAAGTCCTTTTGGTCTTCATCAACCGACATGGTATTTCCTTGCGTCCTACTATGGAGCAAGGAAGCGGCCTGCTTCTTAAAGTACAACTGAAATAACCACATGACTGCAACTTCTGGAAAACTATTCTGGTCACAGCCAATCTTGAAACTTTGAAGGAAATTAATGATTGCCGTGGGATCATCACCTGTGAAGTTAGTATCACCCATTTGGAAACCAAGCCGTTTGTACTGCTTGGTAATCTTCTGAGACACCTGTAAGGTATACTCAGAACCACGGTTCCGTACCCTGAGAGTGCTGAATTCAGCCGTCTAGGGGAACAAGTCGTTCGACGGCCTAGTGACCTCCAGCTCCGAATCCGTATCGGACTCATTGTCATCGGATGAGTCATACTGTTTGGTCTTTCCTTTACAGTTTTTCTTCACCTTCCTAACTTGCCTTTCCTTCGTCATTTTCCTACCTTCACGGTGCTGGACTCGTCCTGAATAGCACAGATTGAAGGTCAATGCCCTCCGGGAGGAATTCTTGGTACTTGGTTGATTTCTCGAATGTTTCGGTAATTTAGTCATTACATGAACTATGACCACTAATAGTGGATATGAAACGTGGGACATGGAAGAGTCAATTGGTGGTTGGCCACAGTAGTGGGCATGAACCACCAAATTGGAGCATAATTGTTAATTTTATTTATTAGTTTTACACCCATTTCTGGGATGGTTAGTACTTAATGCGCCGGCGAGTTGCCGTCACACCGGTAAACGTTCTACAACCAGGGACTCGGACCTGGAGAATTAGCTCTAGACCTCACCGCCATCGTGTGTTCTCTACTCCATCTTGGAGGGAAGCACCGTAGCATACGGAAAGTCTAACCCCATCTAAAGAACCCCATTATTCGGATTGTTATGCCAACGGTATTGGTGTTGGCCTTGTATAAGCTCTATATACCGGGACTGCCATTAGTGTTTGTCACGACACTCGTGACTCAGCTCCCCCTTATTCTTCCCTTTAAAGGGTGCCTTTCCCACTACCCACCGCTCGTGTTCACGCGGGCCAGTACCGTGGAAACCCCACCTTTCTAGAAGACGACCGCCCCCACACACTGCTCCTGCAGATACCCGATTCTTTCCTCAACCTCCCTGCGCAAGTCGCGACGGGTGGTTTCGGCCTTACAACCCGCCACAGTCGTGCCACTCCTGCGAGGGATCTACCCAACTGGGCTCACTTCTAACGAGGAAAGATCTCCAACATCTTTCGGTGCACTCCTGCTTCCGAGCATTGCACTAAAAAGTGGTCTCCTAACTTAGACGACCTAGAATCGGTTTTGTGTGGGTTCCCTCTTTCGAGGTTTTGTTTCTTTTGTTTGTTTTCCGGAAGTATCGTTGTTTTCCCATCATAACGGTTGGCCCTCATGTCAAGGAAGCCCTCCTCCGCGCAGCCTGCGACTACGCACAGCCGCTCCCAGAATGGTGGAGATAATCCCGAAGTTCGGTTCGTTTCTCGGATTCCGACTCGGGCTAAATCCAGCCATGATGGGGGTGCCTCGTCTAGGACTTCAAACCAGCCCCAGGAACTCCGGTACGCCACGTCGACCCCGTTATCGAATGCAGTGGATAGTGCTCATCCGGCTCCGGCCGTCGCTGCCACCGCACCTGAACCCCGTCTGACGGGCGATAACCCCCCCAGGTGAATTCCCTGGATTCTAAGGGTTCACGATTTATGGAACGCCCATGACACCTTTGTGGGGTGGGATGGTGATGGACACCCCTACAAAGGTGGTCGCAGAGTATCTCCGCATATTACGGTCTGATGTTAACTCTATTTTAGAGAGTTTGGGGCAGCCCGCGACCCTCATAGAAGGAGTTGACTCTCGATTCGATCTATTTCGTGCCCGTCTGGAGACGTTACAGCAGTTTATCATCATGGATAAACCGTCCCCGGATAATCTGGCACCAGCTACGTCACACAACGACCAGCACCAGCATGATGGAAGGAAGAGGCGCAGCTATAGCGGAAACACAAACGAGATCACTCGTATTCTGGTTCTACGACATCATCAGATTCATCTCGAAACTGCTCAGATGGTTCTAGCTCCTCGGACTCTGACTCGGAGGACGAGAAACGAGACCGTTCTACCCGCTATATGTGGTCATCCACCACCCAAGGTGTGATTCGCACCCGCAGCAAGGTGAGAAGACAACCTGGCCTCAGAGAATTAAGGCCCACGAACCCGTTGTATCGAAAACTATTGTCGTACTGGTATTATCAGCTGGAAGAATCCTCTTTAGAATGTACACCCCGTAGCACGGGGATGGTGACAGATTTTATAAAACGTATGCAACTCTCACTGAGTAACCATTATTATACTGGAGAAGACCCAATTATGGTGTTGGGCTTTCTTTCCCACTTTCTAGCGGAAGCTGACATCTTCGGAATGATTGAGGGACAAGCCTATTTGGCATTATCATATTTCCTATGGGGAGTGGCAGAGGACCACTACACCTCTATCAAAGGATCATCTCGTGCCTCAGAGGGAGGAGTAACCTGCCGGCCGGAGGCTGTGCAATACTTATTGCGCTCTTATGCCACCAATACCGCCATTCAGGTTCCAATCCTCGCTTTGCGAGATACCCGTCAGTTCTCAAGCGAGACCGAAACCGATTACTCGGTGCACCTCAACAAGGCCTTCCACTGTTGTGGGAATGTATACCCCGCAGGGGAACGTTGTACCATGTTCATCGATGGCCTTGACCCGGCAATATAGAGTCTTGTCACTCGTTACGGCGAAGACAAGCGGAGAATCACTTACCTCGAGCTTGTTCAACACGCTCGATCGGAAGGGGAACCACTTCGTGCAAGAATTCCGAATCATCAGTCTAAGCCCGCCAAGGCGTTGGTGCTGGAGAGTAATTTCTCATCGCCCTCGCTTTTAGCGCATACAACCCTCCACCAGGGATAAGACACCGTGCATGTAGCATATGGAGATGGTGTGTCTATACCAACCACGGGCTTACCATCAACGACAAAGGACACGTTCTAAACGGCGCAAGACAACCCCGTATTGTACCTGGGGAACAATCGCGTTCAGCCACAGCGAGTCCCGTTCATGAACGGTAAATCGCATTATCAACAGCCTGGATGGAATTAAACCGGCCCTGCGGTACGCTTCTCCGATGTTCGGGATATTAACCGGCGCATCCCTGTTTTGGCTCTGATTTGCCACCTTTGCTACATCCATGGCCATACATAACCTTATTGTCTATGCTCACTGAAGGATATGGCCAAGGTGGTGGCAAATTACGAAGCCCTCACTCCAGCGGAGACACGTTCCATACCGATTGCTTCCTATCTTCGTGCTAAAACGGACTTCTCGCATGCCTTGCCACATATCCCGCATACAGGGCAAGCTTTGATTCACTCGAATCTGGAAGTCACGCAAACGTGCGACGCAACCACCGCTTATGGGGATAACAATCCCGGCCCCAGAATGAAGCCCTCGTGGCCAACGAATCTGGACTACCGCATACGGCGGGAACCTGCCAAGAAAGACTAACTAAGGGAGTCTCCCCTTTGAGAGAGGAGTCCTCAGAGATGAGGCTGTTGAAGCCCGAGGCGTCACCGCCTCACTCCCCGGTGAAAATGGTTTCAAGGAAAGCCTCGCAGATGCAGACTCTGCACACTTTTCTCCGCTTCGTCGCACGTGGATACGGAGTAGAAAACCCCCGGATCCCTGATAGAGTCTTGGTCATGGCCAAGCGCAACTTCAAGGCTTATGCAGACCTTGGCCTTGAAACCCATTATTGGTGTGAGATTTCCAACAGTCCTGGACACCGGTGCAGGCCCCAACTTCATCGTGGAATGATTTCTAACCCCAAAAATGCGGTCTCATATCCGTTCCGAAATGGTTCCCAACGTCGCAGATGCCAACAACAATCCGTTAAAAACAATGGGTACCGTCGACTTAGTCGTCCAATTGGGCACCTCCTTGGTGAAGCTCGACTTTATTGTTTGTTGATCATCGGCCGCTCCAGTCATACTGGGTTGTGATTACAGCGACAGATTTGTCGACGAAATCAGGCCCCGCCTTAGGCTAGTGGAATTCGACGACGGATAGTCAGTCCCGATAGTCCGTCGCCAGCTAAAGCGTGCTTCACAGAGGCAAGTACCACTACCTGCTAAGCAGGAACCACCGCTCTCGTCTCGCGACTCCATCAAACGTCGAGTCGCAACCTCGGTTCCCATACCGCCTGAGTCCCAAGTCTGTTGCAATCAACATGGTCTTCGGGGTTTTCAACCTCTGTCCTCGTTATAAGAGAAATACCAGCTGGCGCTGGCAAATGGAATTGTTCACGTTACCCCGGATGCTTCTTTCCGGATACTAGTTGCCAATTTTAGCCAACGCCTCCAGTACCTGGTAAAGAACCAAGTAGTTGGAAGCGTCACTCCACACCACCTTGGCATGCTCCCAACGAAGATGACGACAGCCATAGTTCTCGGATTTGCCGCCTTTTCTGAGGAAGCCACCACCACCACCGACGAAGTATCGTCAAAGGAAGGAGAGGAAACCGTTGTTTCTTACTTTGAACACCCCGAATAACTCTGAACCAACGGCCAAACCTGTATCACAGGACAATTTTACAGCTCGTTCTGACCGAGTCGATCCCATAAAGGCACTCAAAGATATAGACCTCGGCCATGTGCCGGAGTCACACCGCGACAAACTCCCTGCAGTGCCACGGGAATTTACCACGATTTGAGGTGGCTCGCTCGCCGAGATTAATGCTACGGATTACCGGATAGATTTGTTACCAGGTGCACGTCTGATGGCACATCCCCGTTACAGGGCAGGACCGAAAGCTCTGGGAGAGGAGCAGTCTAAAGTGGACCAAATGCTCAGCGCAGGTGTGATAGAGCTCCCTCAATCACCCTGGGTATCCCCAATTGTACTGGCTTTAAAGACCAATGGAAGCTGGAGGTTCTGGGTCAACTATTGTCGGTTCAATGCCGTGAATGTTAGGGACACATATCTCATCCCTCGTATAGGCGAGTGCATCGACTCCCTCGGAGACGCTACCGTGTTCATGGCTTTGGATGCCGATTGGGGTTATTGGCCGGCCCCTGTTAGACAGAAGGATGGCGCTAAGACCGCATTCACCCCCCACGCTGGATCGTACAGCTTCAAGGGGATGCCATTTGGTTTGACCAACGCTACAGCTATCACCGTGCAATAGATATTCTATTGAACCGCTTCAAGTGGCGGAGCGGCCTGGTCTACCTGGATGATATTATCATCTTCTCCAATAATTTGGACGACCATCTCACCCATGTTAGGGACATTTTTACCGTGCTCTGCGATGCGGGAATTACCCTCAAGTTGAGGAAGTGCGAGTTTTTCACCGATACAGTCAAGTATCTTGGACGTATCATCCGTCCGGGACGGTTAGTGATCGAGAAGGCTCGCGTCACGTCCCTCGTTGAGTCCAAGGAACCCCGCGCTCAAACGGAACTCCGCTCCTTCTTGGGGCTGATCCACGTCTACCCACGGTTTATCCCGAACTTTTTGGAGATCATAGCACCTTGAACGCGTTCTCAGTCAAAGGAAATATCTCACAGTTGGGACAATTCACGTCCGAGCAATTGGAAGCGTTTAACTACTTAAAGGAGGCTGTCACGTCATCACATATCTTATCTTTACCCAAACTGCTCTTGTACTCTGTGGAAACGGACTCCAGCGATTACCAAGTTGGTTATGATCTTTTCTAAACCACCCCAGAGGGGGACCGAAGGCCAATTGGTTATTCGTCACGCTCGCTCAATGTCCACGAGCGGAATTACTCCGTGTCAGAGAAAGATTGTTCTGCCGTCGTGTTGGCACTTTCTACCCTACGCCCCTATCTTATGGGAGTTCATTTTATCTTATAAACAGATCATTCTTCGTTGAGGTGGTTAATGAACATATCCGATCCCTCGGGCCACCTTATGCGCTGGAAACTACGCCTTGCGGAATATGACTTCTGATTCATATATAGAAAGGGTGCGCTCAACACCCAAGCCGACACTTTGTCGCGTTTAACCACAAATGGGGAAGCAATCCCAACGGAGGATGACGACATTCCATGCTTCATGGCTGAAGAACAGGATGACCCGGAGTGGAAGTTCGAGGAATGGCGAGAACACTGGGATGAAGATGCTGACTTTGAAAACTTACTTGAATCTGGCGAGACCCCTGAGAACCCTGTACCGGGAAGTTTTGTACCGGTTTCACCGGAGGAGTGGATCCGAAAACAATTCGGTGACCCCTTCTGTATGAAGATTCGTCCCCGTTTAAACGGTGGTGAAGACCTGCCTTTCGAGGTGAACGATAAAGGCTACCTCATTCGGTTGATCGAAGCTCGCCCACAGACTGTGGTACCTCATTTCCTGCAGTTGCGAGTGTTACATCTCTCGCACTATGCGAAGCTCATTGGCTACGTAGATGGGAGGAAGGTCTACTTCACCCTGCCGAGGGCTACTTACTGGCCCGCCGTGGTGGTTGATTGCTATGCCACTGTGTGGTTTTGTACCTAAGCTCGAAGAAACGGGTGAAGCTCCGCAGGAACGGGAATAAAATGAAGTTATTCCGTGCCAGGGCACCACTCGCGTTTATGGCAGTCGATATTCTCGGACCTCTCCTCACTACAAAGAGAGGCAACAAGTTCTTAATTGTGATCACCGATCGCTTTTCGAAGCTTGTTCGGACTGTCCCTCGTCGGAGGGTAACCGGTTTCACGGTGGCCCAGGCTCTGGTAACGCATTGGATTCTTGTCTACGGTACTCCTGTAGAGGTGCTCTCCGGAAACAAGAGGCAGTTCGCGTCCAACTTCTTCCAGGATGTTTGTCGCATCCTAGACGTGAAGAACTTGTTCACGACTACATACCATCCCCAATGTAATGGGCAAGTCGAATGGTTCAACCGGACTTTGTTGGCCTCTCTCTCTTCCTACGTTGCTCATCACCCCAAGACTTGGGACTTGTATACAGATGGTTTAAAAATTGCATACAATCCGCAAGTTCACCAGACTACCGAAGTATCAACGTTTGAGTTGGTTCTATCTCGTTCACCCTCGCCTGTGGCGTTAGAATCTCAAGCCACCTTGGACAATTTCCCATCTGTAGGTCACTACCGCCAGGAATGGAAGCAATGGCTTACTAAACGGGTCCCCGCAGCGCGGAAGTCTATGGAACGCGCACAAGCCGCGTACAAGTAGAATTTCGACGCTCGTCTACGAGATAATGCTCCCCGCATACGGGCTACTACCTACGTTTTTATACGGAAATAATATTATAACCCGGAACGGGAGAAGCGTCACAAGCTTTCGTTTGAGACGGATGGACCATTTAAAGTGGTATAAGTTAACTACGACACTGTCGTAGTGGAAATGGGCAACCCACACGAGCGGATTTCCCGCGATCGTGTTGTACCTGCCCCTCCTCCCTCGTCTGCGGTTGTCCTGTAAACAGGTAAAGCCACCTCTACGGAATCAGTAAGGCCGGAAACCCCCGGACCAAATATACCGACTACTCTACCACACCCTACTCGGGGCCTCTCAGAATTACCGACTTTGTTGGAACCCCCGGCTCAGCCGGATCATTCACTCCCAAACGGACCTTTCCTTACTGCTAACATTACCACCTCTTGGGCACACATCTACACCCGCCATGTGGGATATCCTACTGCTACTCCCCTTGTTCCGTCTAAGGAGGAGGAGGGGACCTATCGCTCCGATGGGAATTTACTACCATTGCAACGGGATCTGAGCCATGGAACACGGAAGGTCGATGAAGCCTCTCAATCGCCCACACAGGGTTTCGGAACGACGCAGTTACACCGTATGATACGGGAGAGTGGACCGAAATCGCAGTCTGTAACCCTGAACCAGGGTAATTCTCTGAATGAGGATAGCGGTATCGTTTCGCAGACCCCTCACCAGGGTGCAATTGCAGAACCGTCGTCGACGGAATTTCCCGCCAAAACGGATTCCTCAGCACCATCCACACCGCTGATAGCGGGCAACGCACGCGTTGGAACACCCGCAACTCTGGAAATTGAAGAGACCCTCTTGAGGGAGTAAAGCAGGAATGCACCTCTTGCAACTCACCTCCCTAGCTCTACAGCCCCGGGTTTGTGAACCGATCATAACGAGAATGTGATCCGAACTTTGGAGATCAAATTGCTGAAGTATCTGCGAAATTGCGGTTATATACCGAGCGTCTCGGAAACATCCGGCGTCCTCGCCAGGTTTAAACCGGTCGTCCTGGATGATGCATCTCTTGAGGAAGGCATCACACCTCAATTAGAGGCAAAGTCCCCGGACAGGGTGTCCATGGCTCTAGCTGTACACGTCCCATCAGGGAGTTTGAGGCAACACACCGGAGCACCAGAAGTAACCTCCAGATACCGGGGGCCAACACAGCAGTGCACGGCGCAGCCGGACAGTGTAAGGCCCCAAGGAAGACGGAACGCAAGGAGGCGGTTTAGGACCACATGTTGTGGGAGTCACGTGAACGCACGGAGATTGTGCGCCCCGCACCACTCATCGCACGACGTGGAAAGCCGTACAAGAGAATGACCACCGCAACTCCTTCAAAGCGGCAAGATGCTCCCAAGCTCTTGGTTCGACCGTACTACCGTCAACATGGGACGGAGGTCCCCCCGTACACTAGCGGTACGACCCAATTACCGTATAACGCGGCACCCGTTCCACGAAGACACCCTCTTGAGGGATATTACTCCGCACTCTGCGCCGCAACATTCGAGCGAAGCCAGCACGTTGCATCCTGACAAAATATTCCGTGCCACAGGCAACCCCTGACAAGTGAGGCCACCATAACACGGCAAGACCGGCAAGTATAAAAACAAGAGTTTGTAATTGACCGACTCGTCGGGCATACCTGGAATCAGGAAGGTATCCTAAGATATCGCGTCCGTGGGTACAGATATGACCCAAGCTGGGACACCATTGGAACCCATCGAGCACCTCCCCCGTTCCAAAGTTTTCCAATATCAACGCAGTGTGGGTACTGCGAATCCAGCTACGCTGTGAAACGCCCAAGTGGTATAAAAACGCCGCGAAGCCGGGGAAGGTAGGAAAGAGGAGGACACCCCCTTTTTGTATGGACTCCGTCAAGGATGGGAATGACGGAGAGAACGCCGTTCTAAACGGGAGATTTTACTCAGGAGCCTCGCGCTCGTGTGTGATGCTAAGCTACACTACTGGCTAAGCCAGGGAAGGAGACCAGGATACTAGATTAGAGGTTCGACCCCTCCCCATCGCCCGGGGTGTGACCACTCGCAAAGCAGTAATCCAATGCATCTGCCATCGCGGTGACGTCACCCGAAACCACGGCAGCGCTTAAACCCCCTCCGCGGAGGAAGCCGGCAATGACATCACTTTAATTGACTTTAACCCTGCTGGGGAGTGAAGGCACGGCGCTCGCAGTCGGAGGACTGGGAACCGGAAGCACCCCTCGGGTGATTCTTTTAGGACCATGTCGGCAACATCTACTTCCATGTCCCCCGGCTTTTCGGGTTTGTTGTCGACCATGGGGTCATCCCCGCTATACGCGTGGAGTAATCGTCGGATTTGACGTACCCAATCGGGTGGTCGTCCAGCACGTGCCACGGTGCGTCGCGGAGTTCCCTCGCCTCTTCGGAGGAAATCTCCCGGAACTCCCAGGATTTGAAATAGATCAAAACCCCCGCAAGTGCGGTGTTTCTACCAAGACCCGGACCACTGGTGCCTCCACCGTCGCCGTCAAGCCGACCGATCTGTTCCAGTGGGACCTCGCTCCAGTCAATACTGTCGATCAAACCAAGTAATTGTAGTACTTCGTCATAGTTGAGAATACCCCCAAGGGGGACACTGAGGTCCAGGTCGCGAATAGCGGCCCGCACACGCTGTTGGATGAACCACAGTTGATACTGGTCATAAACCTCAGCAAGGATATACGCCGCAGGGCGGGCAGCCCAGTCGGTTACAATTACCGACGAAAGCCCCGACAGGGGATCCTGAATCAGGAAGGAACAGAGGTACGTGAGTGCCAGCGGGAGGTAAACGTAGCAACCCCGGCAGGCCTTGTGAAACCGCCACCATTTGAAGAGTGCACCATACCGACCCTGTCGATGAGGCGGAGCAATCCGCTCAATCTCCACATTTTGGTACGGGACAAAGTACCCGAATCGAGATCGCCAGCGCCGTTCATATTGGATGAAGTTTTGGAGGAACGTAGACCGGGACCGCCGGGGAATGTACCGGAATTCTGCCCGAAGTATCGATAGTTCTCAAGACAGGGCTTCTTGCCGCGCAGCGGGAAAGTTCCCCACCCGAGGGTTTCGAGGCTGGCCATCCGTTTGCCGTAACCGATTTCACCGCGCGGGCAGAATAGGCTGAAGTCGAAGCCAAAGCCTGTAGGCACCGGGAATTCGAAAGGCGCCCGGCTTTGCCGTTGATATGCGATCCGCACCAGTGGCGCGTGAGCCACACTCGTGGATTCTCCCGAGTGTCATCGGATAGGGTGCACCGGGATTGCAATTCGATGCCGCCAGTCTCACGACGAGGTGACGAGGCTGGGTAGATCCCCGGGCCGGGTACCGAAAGCATCCGTGTAGGCCGAAACCAAATCCTCTTCGAGGGCAGCGATGGGATGGAACCACGGCGCAAGCCAGAGCTGAGAGGCGTGACTCCAATTCATCGGATCTAACCCTAAGAAGGCATTATAAGAAGGCCCAAGTCGCCGCCGGGGTCGGTCCAGGAGTAGCCACCGCTGGTAAAAGTTGGAACCCATGCTGGGACGCTGCGCCAATGTTGGTCGGCTTTGCCGCAGTTCGCCTCCCTGTGGCAAGGGTACCGACCGGAAACCAGTTGTGAAGTTCCCGACTGGAGTCGGCCTTGAAGGTTGGTTGTTGTTGTTGCTCATATTCCCCTTTGTAAGGGTGTGATCTGAATGAGTTGAGTGGGAAGGAGAAGAGCGTTCACTTGTGGAAGGCTGGTTCGCTGCTTTTGCAGGAGGTTGTTTCTCTGAGGAAGAGGTGTGACCCGGTGACCCAGAGAGGTCTGGAATATTATCACCCATTTTTCGCTGGGATTCGCAGGCGTTCGTGGTTGCTTTCCTCACTAAGGAAGGGGATATGAAGTGCGATGCCTTCAAGGAGGAATTCTTGGTACTTCGTTGATTTCTCGAATGTTTCCGTAATGTAGTCATTGCATGAACTACGACCACTAATAGTGGATTTGAAAAGTGAGAAACAGAAGAGTCAATTGGCCGTTGGCCACAGTAGTGGGCATGAACCACCAAAGTGGAGTAAGTTAGTTAATTGTATTTATTATTTTTACACCCATTTCTGGGATGGATAGTACTTAGTGCGCCGGCGAGTTGTCGTCGCACCGGTAAACGTTCCCCAACAAGAGACCCGGACCTGGGAATTGGCTCTAGACTTCACCGCCTTCGTGTGTTCTCTAATCCTCCTTGGAGGGAAGCAACGTAGCATAAGGAAAGTCTATGCACCTTGCCTATCTAAAGGACCCGAGAATTCGGATTAGTATTCGAACTGTCTTGGTGCTCGCCTTGTGTAACGTTTATTTATCGGCACTGCCGTTAGTCTTCGTCACAAAACTCGTGGCTCAGCTCCCCCTTACTTTTCCCTTTACAGGGTGGTTTTCCCGCCACCCACGGCTAGTGTTTGCGCGTGCTACTAACATGGAACCCTCACCTCTCTAGAAGACGACCACTCACACACACCGCTACTGCGGATACCTGATTCTTGCCTCAACTTCCTTATGCAAGTCACGAACAGTGGCCTCGGCCGTAAAACTCGACATAGTCGTTCCACTCTAAGGATGACTCTAACAATATGGGGTGACCTCTAACGAGGAAAGATCCCGAATATCTTTCGGTGTACTCCCGCTTCTGGGCATTGCACTACAAAACCAGTGGTTTTTGCAACAAAATAGCGCATGAACTAGTCGTTCGTCTATGAAAAGCAATTAAAGATGGCTTCTGCTCGAACTGTATCCAATAAAAACTTCCAGAAAAGCCCACTACCAGCGCAGTGTAGCGTAGAGCACCTTGTCCATAAATTGCAGTAGCTCTTGCTTGGCTGAAGTTTAAGCAATGCAAGATTACCCAAACTGTTGTCGCAGCATCAAAAAACTTCCACGTGGTTTGTTAGTTCTGATATCTTCCTATATTGTGATTTGATTTTGATTTGATTTTGGAATTGAGATCTTTTTTTTGTTTTGTTGCACAGAACATTACAATAATGTTTTGATAGAACATGTTTTTTGTTTGTGCATTTTTGTGGTTTCAGAGGTGGCTTGGACTATCTCTCTCTTTTTTTCACTCTTTTCTGTGTTTAATCAAGAATGTTTTTGGTACTACCTAAAGTCACGTAAGAGCATCTCCAACGGCACCCAAGAAACGGGAGCAAATAAGCAAAACGTAGCCAGCGTGGCGAGCAGTAAATGGCTGTGCGCATTTTGCTTATTTGCTGATTTGCTTCTACCTGGACTCATCTCCAACGGCAGGACAACACCAAACCCTCTCATGTCGTCTGAGCTTATCAACTACGAGCTTGATGAAGCACTGGACGAGCTGCTACAATCTGCTTTGAGCAGCTCGGACAGCGATGACGACAACCGAACTCATGGCGGATTTATTGCGAATCGAAGTCGCAATCTTGACCGCAGCCGTGAACAGGGGTATACCCAGCTACTCCGTGACTATCTCTGCATAAACCCCGTTTATCACGACGGTCACTTTCGTCGAAGATTTCGATTGTATAAACGCATATACTACAGTGTGTGCAACACACTGCAACAGAGATACGAGTACTTTCAAACAAGGATTGACTGCACAGGAACTGTGGGATTTCGAGCAGAACAAAAGGTCGCTGCAGCTCTGCGCCTCCTTGCATATGGCAGCGCCACAGACAGCGTAGATGAGTATATTCGAATGGCGGAGTCCACAGCATCGGATTGCTTGAAACGCTTTTGCAAAGCTGTGGTAGAAACGTTCAAGGAGCAGTATCTCCGATGTCCAACAGAAAATGATTTGCAAAAGGTATTGCAAAGAACCCGTAGGTTGGGGTTCCCTGGAATGATTGGAAGCATTGATTGTTGCAAGTTGATGTGGAAGAACTGTCCGGTTGGGTGGAGGGGACAATATCAAGGAAAGGAAAAAAAGCCGGCTCTCACTTTGGAAGTTATTGCTGACGACAGACTCTACATTTGGCACGCCTTCTTTGGTACACCGGGTAGTGCTAACGACCTTAGTGTTTTAGAAGCTTCACCCCTCCTCAACAAGATCGCGGATGGTTCCTTCCCGCCAAAGGTTTCGTACACTGTGAACGGAAAAGAAAGGGACGTACCGTATTTTCTATGTGACGGAGTGTATCCGAAATACCCCATTTTGGTCCACACGGTTCAAGAACCAGTAACCAAAAAGGAGAAAAACCTTGCCGTTTGTCAGGAAGGGCGCAGAAAGGACGTTGAATCCGCTTTTGGTGTTCTGCAGGGACGGTGGCATATCTTGCAAAGGCCGTCAAGGTTTTGGTATGTATCAAACATGAGAAACATCATGTATTGCTGTATAGTTTTGCATAACATGATGGTGGAGGAGGGCTTAACAGACGAGGAAGAGACATGGACGGCAACTGCTTTAAATAGGTTCTCTGGTGCAGAGATCGTTCACAGCGGAACGCCAGTTTGGGCTAATGAAGGTGAACCAGAGGTCGTTTCTGGTTCTATTGCTGCACTGTGCAGAGGACAGGAGTTTTTGCGGGACGAATACAAACAGGCATATCTGCAGAATGACGTCATGGATCATTTATGGTCTTTACTAGGAACGTCGTAAATGGGGTAACTCATTAGGGTATGTAGAGAAAGACTTGGTGCCGCGCCGACGACAAAAATTGAAGATCTTTCTCACGCGGTCGCGCGAGCCCCTTCGCTCGCAAGCTCGCTATGGCGCTCAACGCTCCCTTGTGAGACGTTTTGGCAATCCTCGCTCAGGTTCTGCAATTTCAGTGTAGGAACCGTTGTCATCATGCACTATTTATGGGCAACTTTGGTAGGACTATCATGATCCACATTGACGATCTTCTCCGCCTTGTCGCTCGATTGATCACCTTGATAAGACACTCTGCACCTTTTAACTGCTCCTTCAGCATTTTCTTCCTCTTCCTTGAGTTTTTCTAACACTCTCTTGCGCAAAATGCGAAAGAACTCGGCTGCTTCAGGGCTGCTATCTCCACATGCAGTGAACAAAGATATGTCATTCTGCCTCTCTATCTCATCTGCTCGTTTAAGTTGGAGCTGCTACGCCTGTCTCGCTACCTTTATCTTCTGTTCATAGTGTTTTTGCTTCATGAATTCTACTTTCGAAGCTTTGCGGCCTTGTGGTCGTTGTGCGATGGAGACTTTTCCAACTTCTTGCTCTTTCTCGACGTCAGTCTGTCTTTTTTCCCCTCAGTAAAATCTAAATCTACTGTATTGATCTCAGTAGACGTAGTAGGGAAAATTTCTTGTGAGGAATACGATTCAGAGGCAAAATTTGGATGGCAAACTTTGGATGCTTTCTGAGTACCTCCCACGCTCCAGCAAATTTAAATGGTTCTCCTACATCATCAGTTGGCGACTTCATTTTTATACCGTTGTAAAGGCCCGTTTCCATGCTTACCAAGTCCTAGGCCTTGTATCCCGAGGGATTAAGGCGTTGAAAGCGAGCAACGCACGCCGAGAACAAGGAAAACTTTGTAGACATCAATTTCACGCGATTAAGAATAGACTCAGCAGACCGCAGTGCACGGTTTGGAGGTTTGAATAGCTCATTGTATATTTTTGCAATGGCTTTGTAGAAGAGCTTATTCTTGCGGTCAATGCAGATGATGGGATCTTAGGAGGTTTTCATGAACGTTTTGGCAATAGCAGTGTCTTCGTTCGGCGAAAAACTGGGCCCTCGTGTGGTGGCTTTCTTTGGTTCCATCGTGTACACTGGTTCCTAGTAGGAACTTCCTACAACAAGTTGTTGCTTGACTGGAATGGAAGGAGGAAGAACGATGGAGTAGCTCTATCTAAGTCGTTCAACATTCAGTATTTTGGTTCTTTGGCGCCAAAACGTCTGCTGTTGGGCCATTGACAACATTGCACGTGGATAGTGCTTTGCTATCGGTCGTTTGAACAGGTTAGTATTTCCGGACCAAATCGTCCTGATTTGGTTCGGAAATACGAACCTGTTCAAAATTTTGCTCCTATTCTTGCTCTGTTGGAGATGCGAAATGCAGCAAAATAGTTTTTTACTGTTTTGCTCCTGCCCGTTGGAGATGCTCTAAGGTTGTTTGTTTTGGTTTGCAGAACCAAGCAAGGTTGAAGTATTGTTCATTGTTTGGTGTTTTTGTGTTGTCTCTGTTTATTTTGGTGGTTTGAAGGCCTATTTTGATCGTTTTGGTGGCTAGTGCTCATCTATTTTCTACCAAGCAAGTTACCTTTGTGCTAAATTTGTCGCCACCGGAATGGGGTCTTCAAACCGCATGGTAAATTCGAAAAACACGCTCTGTGCTGCCAAATCATATTCATTCTTTTTTTTTTGAGTATGGTCATTTGACCTCATATGAGGTCAAGAGACCAGTCGCATAGACACTCCAGCTACACGTAGCTAGATATCTAGATATCGAGACATCTAAAGACCTGGTAGCCATCAACTCATGTGCGGAGCAACTGACTTCGAGAGAGAGCTACCTAAAACACGATGTCTGCCACCCTCTTATGATCTGCATCGTCGTCCGTCTATTAGATGATAGTACGTTGGATGTTGCGCTCTGTGTCAAGATTTGTGCATTTCTGCGTTCCGGCTTGTCAATGTTACAGGCCAACTAACGAGATCTCATCATCCTAATAACAGTTATTAGTTCTTCGCTTCTCCGTGCTTGCGAAGAGGACATGAATTCCGCCTACCCTGCATGGGCCTCTCCTGTACCTTTAGCGTTGAACAACTCCGCAAGAGTTTTGACCGTGAGCCTGACACCGCTCAAACCGACACAAAGACGATGGAGTTCGACTGTGAGAACAATACCTTGCGCAGCAGCACGATATGAAGAAACCCCATCTGATTACGATGTTCTAGAGAAGAGAAAAGAAGACTACTTCAGAGCTCTGGAACAAGTCACAGAAGCAGAGACGGCCTTGTCAAATCCTCACGGCACAAAAATGTCTCACGAGATGATCCAATTTGATGCAAGTGGGTTAGGACCTCTTGATCGTTATGTGTATGTTGAAGAGCGGGACTGCATTGGATGTACGCATTGTGCGACTACTGCACCCGGTACTTTCTTCCTAGAAGACGCATTTGGCCGTGCACGTGTGTACAACCAGCTAGGCGATACGGATGATACGATTGCCGAGGCGATTGATACTTGTCCAGTGAACTGTATCTACTATGTTGATTGGGAGGATCTTGTGAAGCTTGAACTAATGCGCAAAGACCAGAAGATTAACAATTGGGCCCGACTTGTTGGAGGTCAGGATGCTATGAATGCGAGAAAGGGTAAGCGAAAGACTAAGGTTATGGACAGCGGTGTGATGCGATGCGAAGACTGTCCTGGTCGCGGTTGTCGTGAATGCCCGTTGTATGGGGTAGGAGAGAACCCAGAATATCTCAAGCGGAAAGCCATGCGGGAGGTACAGAAAAGGCAAAAGAAACAAGAACAAAGAAAGAGATCAAGAAAGCGCCTTTGACAAGTACAATTGTCAACGGCATGAACCAAGTACTACACATGAGGAAGTGCGAGCTGCCCCAATCGATGTCTCGCGAGAATGTAAAACGAAACAAACCCTCTTTCTAACCGCTTACTCGGCGAGATGCGACGCATCTACAAGCATCAAATGCATCTAATGTGCGAACCAATGCGAAAATCCAAACCCCCTCCTCCGCACAACAGACGCACATGCGCCTAACTGGTCAACATGCTTGGAAGACGATGCGATGATTCCACGATAATGACAGTCTAGTGTCGTGTGCTTAGCTTTCTCGTAAGGGAATACCTGTAACCGGTTTTCCTCTACTCACAGACACGTCTCGCCCGTGACCTTCCCAAACTTGATTCCCAACGGTGGTATCCTGCATATACTGTGGTATCACTACCCCTTCGTAATCGGGAGATTGTTTCCATCCAAATGTAAATGAACAATGGCAACGCACGGTTTTCCAAGCAACTTGCATTTCCGTCTGCGAGCCTGACCGGACAGAGTACGCTCATAAGTTTAGAAGAAAAGGCACGTTTGGACGGTACAAGGTGGCATTGTTGACATAAGGCGGCCCTACGTCAACCGAGTACGAAGGGACGGCGGTCCGCAGCGCTCTGTGCTTGATATAACAATCTCATAAACCAAAGATACAAAGACAAAAGTATAGATCTTGCTGACCTACGACATTAAAGCTCAGTAGTTGGCCTACAATGCCACAGATAGGTGTCTACCCTATATCTAAGTGTCGAATCTCGACTAAAACTAATCATCTCAAAGCTAGTGAGAGAAGAACAGGAGGTTCTGAGAAAGTCAATGAACACCCGTTAGGCTTGAACACAACGTACTCATCACAAACTTTCGCGTGCTTGGTGACAAGAAGTGCCCGGAGGCTTAAGCCCCACGGGTGACAGAGCTAGTGCTGGGGCCAGTTGTTGGCCACATATTCTATGCTAGTCTACCTCTGATAGGCCGATCGGCGCACTGCCTACTGACAAACATAACCATCGTCTCCGAGTCACCTAGAGTTATATCTGGACCATCGCGGGCTTGCTCTATTCTTTCAACTGTCGAGTACCACCCGGAGGCTAGTCCACCCTCATATTCACATGATGAGATGGAAAGAAGATTTTCCATGGTGTTGCCACAGTTGGTATATGTTAAACTTTCAGTATCGTGCATCCAATAAACTCAGCCTCCAACCTTGGGATTCCGGGAAGCACCCCAACAGTGCTCGCAAATGTTAGCGCCGGATGATAATTCAAGATCGGTCAGGTCCTGCTCGGCGTTCTTCGCGATCCACTTCTCTACGTCTTCGTGAAGAGAGTCAGATATCTGCATTACCTCACAGATGTCAGGGTATTCCTCTATTCTTTCCAGGTGCACTTTGCAGGGCTTCGGAAAGGCAAACTCTGCGGAATATGGTATAGCAGGAGGCACCTGATTAGTGTGCAAGAGCTCGTTTTGTTGACGGGCGGAACATTTTGTGCTGCGTTGCGCCAAGCGGACGGAATCTAGAAGACGCGAGCTCCCTGCTCCTGCAGAAAGAATAGGTAAGACTTTAGCGGAGATAGTCCGCCAGTGGCCACAAAAGTTGTTAGCTTTCTTGAGGAGAGTGAAGTTTTTCAAATGAGAAAACACTATCAGCGTGCCGTAATCAGGCATGCTGAACCCACAATAAAGAATGACCCTGGAGGTCGTTAAACTCGTCCAGGCGATCGGCGGACTGATCGCCTCAACGGACCCGGGATGTCCGTAAAATCGTCCCGGCAGTCGGCGCACCGACAGCCCGAAGACCTGGGCGGTAGCGTCGGAAAAAGACCCCCGCTTATCTGTGCGACACAGAAGGGACGAGGCACGTGCAACCCTGCGGATCTTACCAACCTTTCCCTAACTTTTCCCAGAAGGATCATGGAGGATCCAACGGAAACTCTGGCGGGACCGCAGTGGGTCTCCAAAGGAGACCAGGGATTTTAGGAAGCGGCAACACCGCCTGTACCAGGATCTGAATGGTTTTACAGGGTAACTTACGCTGAGATCTACAGCACACACGGGCCCCAACCCGATCTTACCGCCCTTTATCGCCAAGGATAAAGAGAAAAGGGAGGGTAAGATGTCACCAGATCTTCTGGGTGGCGCGAACGTGGTACATGGAATCCGCCTTGTCGTGGTGTACCCCTTACCTGGCGTTCTCTCGAGTTGAGGAAGGATTAGCAGAGCAAAGTCTGGAAGAGGCGAAACGCGCCAGAACGATATGGATTATACATTCGGGTCTCCCCGCAGAAGTTTTGCACCATTCTACTACGTCTTGGAATACCAGTTGGTGAGCGTAACACGGCTGCTGCAGGGTGGGAGCACGCAACAGCTATCAACAATATTTTGAGTCGGAAGTTAAGAATGGTGTAACGGGGTAGAGAGAACTTGTCATTCACGAGGAGTAGCTAGCGGTTAACCTTAGTTGTTGAGAGATTGAGAAGGAATTATGATAAGTTCTACCACAGCGTCTCAATTAGACAATGTGCGCCCATAAAGGACAACAACACAATAAAGAAGAAGAAGAACATGACGTCAAACGCTAATAGGATACGGAGCATAGTTTGTTTGCTCATGGCACTTATCGGGACACCCTTTACGGAAAGCCGAGCTCCGGGACGTCCTTCTTCTGAAGGTGCAAACGCTGCTAACCATTGTGCTATCGTGTCGAGGACACACTTTTCACTACTAGCAGGCTGGACAATAAAAATGACCGCTCAACTTTGATGCATGAGCGGAAAGCTCTTCTGTAGTGCGTCGCGGTAAAGGAAGCGACATGTCGAAGGACGGTCTGAATGTGTAGGGCAGATGAAACCTTAATTTTCGCAATCTATAAAGCTGAAGCGCGTGATCCAGAGGAGAACACGAATAAATTGTGGGAAAGAGAAGAACTGTCACACTCTGAATATGACAACTCCCTTGACACAAGGTGCTGGTAGCAAGCGGTGCCCCTTGAAGAACTGTTGCATTTTTGTTTCTCGTGGGAGCGGTTTTGCAGAGCAAAAGGCTGCGACCTAGCTTGTAGGGAGGCCGGAAACAGTTCTCGTATGCACCAAAAGTAGTTTCATGGATCCTTGACGTGAGATGCTGCTTGCAATTGTCTAAAGGGCTCCTATACATCGTTTACAAGTAGCAATCGTTTCAAAGAAACGCATCCTTGTTTTGTGCTTACCCTTGGTGCAACATCAGAACGAAGCTTTTTTTTCTGACATTCGTGAGCTATGAGCTCTAATGGCGGTGCGCTTTCTTCGCCAGCAAAACCATCCGCTCCACAAACATCACTTCGGCCCAACGCCTTAAAAACTTTCATGCAACGATTTCGTGTTGCTTCTGTAAATCGCACGGTTGCACGGTTCTACGTACCTTCTTGCAGAGGAGAAAAGGGCAGATTTAGCTGTTCTGTTAAGTAAACTACACCAGTCGCTATATGTTACCGCACTTATTCCTCCTCCACCGGCCTTGCTCTTCACGAGCAAGGCAGGCGGTTTGGTGGATTTATTTGAATTTCGGTGAGTGTATTAAAGTATTGGGAATATGATGAAAACTTAATACAAGAACTGAAAGGGTGCAAGCCGATCCGCCTTCATGAGGTGTACCCATCTTCATTCCGCCAAAGAAGGAATCGAAATGGAGAGGCGATTGGGTCTCTCACGGAGACCGACAACTTTTCAGCCATCAAAAATAAACACACAAGAACACAAAACAGCTAATAACAAATAAATCTTGTTGTCTTCTTGAGATCAATGCAATACTCCTGTCCGTCTTTGCAATCAGAGAATTAGAGTGTTGCAAACTCTCTCTGAAATATACGGGAACCTTTAGTGTTAAGAGGGGTACCAAGGTACTCTTCGGTACCAGGAGTACACTTGGCGATCTTTACAAAGCGCAGTAAGTACAGATAACTTTTTTCATCAATCTGCCGTTGGCACATCGTTTTACAACCTTTACCATCTTAGAATAAGCGCTAACAACGCAACAGCCAGACAAGACTTAGCCGCTTCAGTACAAAGAACCTTTCTTCTAGAGTGCCGACGGTAGCCTTCTTTCAAATTCTCTACAGCCAAGAGCTACTGGCCTTTGTAGAGCGGTCCAATAGACAATAGGGAACATTGACAATGCATGTCAGGCTGCGTTTTGCACTGGCTTTGCATGCACACGAACCATTTGCATTGCTGTACGGCACTCCATCCAGACTGCTCGGAGCACGCTGGTGGAAGGAGCAAAATCCTTTGAAGCCAGCGGGAAGTGAAGCAGACTTGCAAATAGATTGCTACCTTTCGTGGCATTGCCCTGAAAGAGCAATACTGTGTGGAAGCCGCATCCCAGCTGTCTGGTGAAGGGTTACCGTTGGTACTTCAACCGTCTCCTTCGTCACATGGTATACTTTTTGCTTCTTTCGACGTTCGCGATACATTCGAGGTGAAACGCCGCCAGAAGTCTTGCAGTTAGAAGAGAGTCCAGGTTGAAACCTGCACTGAACTATATCTGCAGGTGTGTAACTTTCCGAAAAGAAAGTGGAACTGGTACAGAAGAAGCTCTGAATGAACGTCCCCACCTTCGCTGGTCAGCCATTCTGTTGGTTCAACCGCAGTTACTCAGGGCTGCCCATTCGCCCAAAATCATCCACGACGCGTTACGACGCTGCGAAGCTACCCCAACGCCGTCCCAGAGCTCAGCTTATTTCTCCGAATGCTGAATCCCTTTTGGATGATCTGTGCAGTGAATCACAGGCCAGACAACTTGTCGCTCTCGTACACTTGAGTTCACTTCCACCTGGGGAAGGGATATGGGTCCTGCGGAAATCTGATGTTCTTACTTCACGGAACCTTCAGGTTCGTGTTAGCGCGTTCGCGACGCTTGGTAAGCTGGGAATTCGAGAAGAAGGACGTACTCTGATCGTAGCTTTGGAGTCAGATCCAGACCACTCTATTCGCGCAGCAGCTGCGAGTGGACTTGGAGATTTACTACGACCAAATGATGGAGAAGGTGTTGTACGAGGTCAAGGGGATGCACTTGAGGCACTAGTTCGTGCCGCTGAACAGGATGCACATTTTATCGTACGCTACGCCGCGTTGGTGTCGGTTGGAGAGCTTGGCAATCCTGCCGCTCTGGATGCGGTGCTACGCGTTGTTCGCGATCTGAGTGCCCCTGCTCTTGAGGCTACTGCTGCTGTTTACGCAATAGGCCAATTGGCCAACGACGACGCACTCACTGGGGAGATTCTAGACGCGGTTTCCGCACGAGCTGGTGACAGAGAAGATTTGGTACGTGCGGCTGTTGTTCGCACTCTGGGGAGGTGGTCTAATGCTAACTCTGTTCCAGAACTGCTGCAACGAATGAAAGGGGATGAAAAACGGTTCGGCCAAAGCACTCATGTGCAAGCTATACTTGACGATGTTCTTGGGGGATGAAGCGCACAACTCGTTGATCCAAATCAATGTATTTGTAGTTGACTAGCATGGTTTCCCGTTTACCGTTGTAAGCCAAGTTCCCGGGGTGAGCAGTATCAATGTAGGCAAGCATTGATGGCATTACCGTGCAGTTCTTGTGTCCAAAAGTGAAATGATACTGGAAAACAGGGAGACAGAGCCAATCACGCAAGACAAAGGACAGGTCCAAGTATAATAACAAAAAGAGAACATCGAGGCTTCAAAGTAGACTTGGTAATTACTTCGCAGCTCCTTCATCGATTTTATGAGGCTTAAGTCAAGTCGCTCCCGTCTCATTACCCGACTTCCCATGCCAAGAGAGCTGAGTAAAGCCACATGTTAAAGTACTACTGCTTTGCATATGACGTCAGTCTGGCAATGAGTTCAGCCTTTCTTCCAGAGGTCTTCAATTTGTTTGCTGCGAGCAGTCGACGAAGCTTTGTAACGGTGAGATTCTTGATTTTCCCTGTGTCTACGAGGTTAATGAGGTCGCTTTTATCGACCGGAGGCGTCGCTTCCTCTGCAGGTGGAGAAGGCACACCTTCAACTATTGCATCTAGAATCGCTTTCCCGAATGAGCGGCTTTTTCTCTCGTCAATAGCTTCCGTAGACGATGTACCAGAGGCAACTTCTGAAGCATTCTCTGAGACAACCTCTGGGGTAGAATCCTCCAAAACCTTCTTTTCTTTCGGGGCAAAGCTTTCTACGACTTCACCAATGGTATCTCTCGCCTCGTCATAAAGTGTTTCAACGGTTTCTGAGATACGACTGACAGCTTTATCAAACACGGAGCCGTTTGGTTTCTCTGCTGGTGGGGCATACAGTTCTGATACGCCGTTTCGAACCTGAGTTTTCACGCTTGGACTTGGCGACGGAGGTTCGTACAGCTCTGAAACGTTAGAACGCGTCCGTTGCTTGGAATCAGACACCTGTCCTGATGCGGCGTACAAGTCCGAGACGGGGCTGGGGATATCTGCTTCGGTTTCTTTTTTGCGCTCACCGGGCTCTGCCGGAGGCTTTGTTGGGGCCAGGAGCTCCCGTCGCTCTGCCTCCGGCAAAAGGTCTGGTTCTTCATATGCGGGAAGTTCGTGTGTCGGATCTAGTGGTTTAAATGGTGCGACGCTGACTTTCTTCGACGAGATCGGTTGAGGTTTCGGGAGGGCGGTTTTGCGTAATGACTCAAGCTCTTGTTGGAAGGCCGTTGCGCACTTCTGGTTCGATTGCTTGAGAGCTTCGTTGCGCTGTTCCATGCGCTTTAACAGCTCTCTTCGAATATCGGCGCGATTTCCCGCAGCGCACACTACTGGAGCAGAGCGCGAAGTCGAGGCGTTGCCTGCGGGCACGCCGTATACGCTCCGCCGATTGACAGAGATGGCGCCAGGATGGGAGGTTGTGGTCTTGATGGTTATGGACTGCGCATTGGTGCTCCGGCTGCGCATCGGAAGGATTGGCTGCGGAAGAAAGGCCATCGTGGGGAGAAAGACTCGAACGCAGCCAGCGGACGGTGCAGTGGGCAAGGAAAGTACCAGCGGTAGCTCTCAGACATGGCCGGATTTGCAGGTGGCGGAGTACGATGTACACAATGTGAGGTGACGATAGACAAAACCCTCGTTTCAAACGGTTCACACGATCTCTGGACACCGAGATCACAAACCTTCTCTGGGACTGTTACTAAGGGTACAAAAAAAGCATTCTCGTTGTCCACCTGTACAGGTACGACGGCTGTGCCGCGGTTTTTGGCGTCGGCGAGACAACGCCTTCTCTCTCTCTTATCGAATAGATGACCATCGACCCTTCAAGCAACTCTCCTCCGTGGCAAACCGGCCGGAAAGGATCAAGGAACCGAGGGTGCGCACGCTACCAACTCGGTACTTCCAAGATAACATTCTCTGCAGATCGATCGTTTACCATCTTCATCGTCGTCAAATGTTCAAGTACTCGTCAGATCTAAGTCATTGGAATCTAGTTCGACGGAGATGTCCTATCTGAGTCAGAGGAATGGTACGTTTCTACGTCTTTCTTTCGTCCTGCGATGAGCCTCAAAGAGAATAGCCTTCTTAAGCACAGCAATGTGGAACTGCCCATCGGGTGCAATGGATCAACCACCTGAGGACGAATATTTATTTCTTTCGCTTAGACAAGTCCTTCACATGGTGACTAACTCGCTGGCATTGCCTTAATTCACAGACAGACGGAAGTACTCTCTTTTCTTATAAAGATCAAAACTCCATGTTTCCTGAAGACCAACAAGATGGATTGATAAGTTCGTAGTCACGCGACTTGAGCTGGTGAAGGTAAGGCGTATCGTTCATGCTCATAATGCCTCAGTCATGTCAAAGGATGAACACAACCGAACATATATGCTTAATCTCTTTACTTTGATCCTAGCAGCGCCACTCGGCCTGTGCAGACTTCTTTTCCGCTTAATTTCTGATGACAATGGCTTGCTGCATCGCCCACTCTGCTTTCGCGAAGACATCCTCGCATCAATTGCTAACTAGAACTTCGTATTCCGTTGTATTGAAGCAACTTGCAGATCTTCACGCATCTAAGCAGACATTTGTGACGGCTTAAAGGACACTTAAGAAATATCGCACATATACATCACGTACGTTTATGTGTGGAGTTCGAAGGGTATGGAGATAATACTTCGCAGTGCAGTTCGCATCGCTTCGCTTTCAGCTTTTCTATTTTGATTGATCCGCCAGAACCTTCTGAATCGACACCCAGTGCTTAGGCTGGATGTGCTGAGCAATGTCACTCTGATTTCAACCGGCTTTAGCTACAGCAGAAATATCCCTCGGGAAACACCAGCGTCTCTCACGGATCACAGTGCATTGTTCCACTTACTGCGAGGCTCCGGTCTGCGAATCGTGGGGAAGCGTGATGGATCAAAGAATGGGTCCACCCTTAAATGGTTGATATCGCCTGCTAGGATTGCCCGTTCACATCGAAACGAGACTTCTGCGCTTGAAGAATACATATGGACACACTCACGAAACCGTCCTGTCACAAGATCCACAGCTTTCCTTCCTGGTCTTAATTCACAGCACACCTTTCTGGGCACATTTCGCCAACATTTTCTTGACGTCCCGTTCGGATATACAAGGGTACGCTGCAAGTGATTTGTCCACGAGTCACAAGGTCAGGATTATCACAACACACTCACTAACTGCAAACGATCAGGGTCCTCAACTTGTATTTATGGTTAATTCTTAGCTCATCCCCAACCTGCCGGGCCAACAAGGTAGAGCGTCCAACTTATGCGGAGTATGTAAAGCGTTCTTTGAATGATTCCATTATGTTTCGCTGCAAACGTGCTCAATAGAAGTTGCCGTAGTGTGTGGAAAAAACGCAGTGAAGCGCGTCGAATGGCGAAACACCCTCCGAAATCGAGCATTTCCGGGAATGGGATAGAAGTACTTAATTCAGGACTAGGCGATTGTGTCGCGCAGTGCATCGCGAACCCTGCTCCAGTCAATATGTAAGCTGTTGTATCAGGTTAGGGCATAAACCAGGCTTTAGCAATGTCTATGAAACTACTTTATTCTTATTTGGGCTTGTCGCAAAGCCAGGAATTCTTCAACTTTGTGGTCTGGTAAATCTCTAGCTTTTCGAAAGGCTTCCTTAGAAACGAACCGAATCTTTGTTACAGGATCCATATACTTCGCAGGAAGTCCAGTGATGTCGCAGTACTTCTTCGCCGGCAGCATGCTCGGTGGAGCGTCAATGTTAACGTAGGTTGCTATACTAGGCGACATCATGTCATAGTGCTCATTTGTTAGAAGCGACCGCGAGTTCTTCCAGGACTTACTCTTCGCGGTCATTACTTCGTATATTCCTCTCTTTCGCTTTGTTTTCATGATAGCCTTGTTTGGCCCAACGTCAACTGTGGCTCCCATGCTTATGAGACACCGAGTGACGGCTTTTTTTTCGGAGGCAGTGGTTCACCCGGGTGTTCTAGCGCCCACTTGATGTCGGTTTCGATGTCTTCAGGAAGAATCCCAGGCTTGTATCGCCTGAGAACGTTTCCGTTTACACCAACCAGGAACTTCTCGAAGTTCCAACTGACGCGTTGTCCAGTTCCCTCTGGACTTGTATCTTTCAAGAACTTATAAAGGGGAGCAACACCACCTGGAGCGTCGTTGACGTTCAATTTATCGAGTAGTAAGAACTTCGCACCAAACTGCTTCTTTGCAAAAGCACAGATCTCGTCGTTCGAGCCTGGCTCTTGGTGACCAAATTGGTCGCAAGGGGAGGCCACAATCTCAAAGCCTCGAGGCTGATATTCGTCGTGAAGCGCTACCAAGCCTTCGTACTGAGGTGTAAGTGCGCAATATGTCGCAACGTTGACGAAGAGGGTAAGCTTGTTGCGATATGCTGCCAACGGGAACGGTTCGCCGTTCTTGCGTGCCACAATATCGTAGGCAGATTGAATATTCTCGCTCAGCGCTCCCCTCGGCACTACATAAGACGACGCAGTGAGTGACAGAAGTAAAGCAAACTCCCGACGAGAAAGCCTTGATTGAGAACTGTCGCGCAGAGAACACACAAAGCGGGGTTGGCACAGTGCAGCTTCCAATGGGGCTCGGATGCTGGCTCCCAAAAAAGTTTTGTTGCAAAAAACAGCAAAACCAAGGAACGAGCAACTCATTTCGCTGACACACCGTTGTCTTCCGACGGCGCAACACAACGCCAGGTAGCTGTCCAACCCTTTACCCTTCTATTGCTCACTGGACAAAGGCAGTTTGCGAACACTCTCTTGTGACGGCAGTTGATTCTACGCAGTTCGAAGCATGAACATCTCGCTCCGGTAGAATTTCGAAAATAAGTGGCACCTGTTGCATTGTTCATCTTGTGGTCAGAAAGCGGAGATACGTGAGCGTGAAAACGATCATTGAAGTCGGGCGGACAGACTGGTTATCCGTAAACGTGATAAGCTTGCAAAGCGGAAGAGCAGCCTGGTTCGTATCCATCAGCTAATCAGGTATGGGAGCATTTCCTGACGGGACCCGTGTCCTGCCCTGGGCAAACTGGTCCGAATGGCTGGAGTTGAAGAACATGCTAACCGCCGGGGACGTAGAACAAGCAAGTGCTCGTGTTGCACTCTACCAAATCAGACGAAGAAGTTCCGTTCCCATATCTGTCCTGACTAGCGTTACCCTCGCTCGCCAACTCAAGAATCCTTCCCCTGATACCTTTACGCAACGCTTAAGTCTATCAATGGCGATTACAAGGTTTGTAAACGGATTAACTGACAGATTTCAACCTCGTGGACAAGGTGCTTCAGCTAGAAGTGTTCATACGCTTGCAGTGGGGCTTGGATTGCCTCTGATTCTTGTAGACATTCGCCACCAGTCCTGCCACAACCTACTTCCGCGATTGACCGCCCTTGAATCGGGAGCGAAACAAGCTTTGGTATGGCTCGAACAGCATTATTGGGAGCCGCAACATAGAAGCATTGCCCTCCAGCTGCCGGAAGAGTACAGAGAGCTGAAGGAAGTAATTGAGAGCGATGCATCCTTGGATGTAGAGAAAGCCGGACTTTGGTTCCAAACAGCCTCTGAGCGCTCATCTGACTCTGCAAATGATAGCACGGCCATTCTTCTTTCCAAGATGAAAGAAGCAGCTGAAAGGCTAGAAGAGAAGCAAAGGAAAGCTACAACGGAGCCTAGGATCATATCGAAGCGACCACGACCCGGAACAAAGCGGTGGCGAAGGTGTACGAACTCTGAAGCGTGGAAAACAGTTCCACTGGGCCTTATTCCAGGGCAAGAAAGGCCACCGCGTTTAAAGGTGCATAAACCGAACTCTGGATTCCGCGCTCACACAACGAAAACAACAGGGACCTCACTTGTGCAGGAGAATGGAGAACTGGAAACGCCAGACATGCCGGCAATAGAGAGTATGGGTGAGAAACCGGTCCAATCGCACGTACGCAGACTGACCGAAGAAGATGATGAAAGAGTAACGCATTTCGTTAACCACTTCAGGGGTCTAATCTCAGCGTGATGACCGTGGTTCTCGATCAACTTCAAATCTCGGCCAGAACAAGTACAAGGGTAAACGGCTAGAGAAAAACCATTGGTATGGTTGCCCTGGTGCAGTTATTTATGTGTATGTGTATAAGCTCTATCCAAACAAGCTAAAGGTCAACATCACTAATGTCGAAGATGTTGATGCAGTCGCCCCAGTCGCCTTTCGAATGTTTCTCGAAAAACCCCCCGCGATATCTGTAATCTGTCGCGTCCGTTTCCTGGTCAGTTACTTTCTCAAACCAACGAGGCTCCCACTTTTCACCATTTTCGTCCATATCTCGGCGACGCCTGCGCTGCGCTTCTTCAAGCGCTGATTTAAGCTTGGCGGCTCTGTCGTATTCGCCGTTTTCCAAAGCCCTTTGATCAGGCCGCAGTCTGCTATCGGTCGGAGCTACGAATTTCCTTTCGTCCGCGTGAACAGGTGTATTCAACGCAATCGCCCATTTCGTGAGGTTATATGTTTGGGAATGAGATGCAGGAGGTCGCTCGTCTGCTACCCAAAGAACGTTGCGCTTCCCTTTTCCCAAATCCTCGTACACCGATTTTGTCCAATTTCCTCCTAGCCTAATCTTCCGCTTCCCGTTAGCGTCATAGATAGTAGCAGTAATGGCTCCCAATGACCCTGCGTCGAAAATCCACCCCGACTTTCGGAAATCGATCACACATCTACCACCATTCGTCTTGTTGACAATCTCCATTTCTCCGTAGTTGTCAAGCCACATTCGACCGATCACTATGTTGTGTACACATGTGCTAACTTGGTTGAAAACATAGTGGTCGCCCGTGTCTGGAAACTCAACGTGATTCAAGCCGGTTGGAATGATTTCCAGACTCTTGCCCCAAAACTTGTGCTTGATTTCAATGGCGTTGTAGTATTTCCACAACGCACCGGAGCCTTCAGCATAGCAAGCAGAAACAGGAGGATGATGGCTTACTTGCTCAGCAACAAAGCGAACGCCGTCCCCTTTGGTTGGTCGCACGACGCACGCTGTTTCCCCTAGCATCGGATTGAAAGGCTTTGCGATCCTCCCAAGAGTAGAGCTGTAATGAGAAATAACCATAGTGGCCACATACATCATCCGTCTGTCGGGGTCAGACTCTCTTGCGCCCTTGTCAAGCAATTCGCAGTATTCAATATCTTCAGCCAACCGCTGTACAAATGAAACGGGCTCATTGAGGCTGACCGGAAAGCTTATTCTTGACAGATCCTTCCCGACGGAATCCTTCAACAACGCAAGCACGCTTGGCTTTTCGCGGTTCGGGGGTAGTCTTGGAAGAGTGGTTCTTTCGCCTTTCAACGGGCGAGACAGAACGACCGTGCTGACGCGCTTGACCTTATCGAGATCTGCAGCGGTCGCATCCTCTTCCTGGATTTGTGGCAGCGCTGGTTGCATGGAACGGAATGGGCCCATGGCCAGACCTGATAATCTAGCGGAGCTGCGGAGACTTGCAACTCGTGACAGCGCATCAAAAAACTCATCATCACTGGAGTCATCCAAAATTTTGGCGTCATCTTGCTCCTCGTCCGGCGAGGGAACTTCTTGAAAGACGGGGATTTCAGTCGCCGCGAGCCGCGCGAGATCTGCCTTGAGACGTCTATCAAACATGTCATCATTTGTCTGTAAGACATTTAGACACCAAGCAGTAAGATCGATGAGACCCTTTGTAGCTTCCCGCACGTGATCACGGGAGGCGATGTGGTTACCCGCACCAAGCTCAGTAAACGTATCTGCCAACACTCGCAGAAGATCTTCGCTGGTATGAGCTTTGGACTCCAAGGGGTCAAGTTTGTCCTTCCAAACTGTGAGGATGCGTCGCAGCTCTGTCATGAGAGCAAGACGGCTTTGTTCGGCTTCCTTGAGACCGTCGTCTTCCAGAACCGATTCCTCGCTGTCTTCAGAGACTTGAGGACTGGGTTGCTGCTCGCGCGGTTTCGCAAGAGTAAGGCCGGATGGTTGTGAGCTGAGGGCAGAACCACGCTTGCGGGGTTTGTTATCAGGGCTCTCACTAGCTTTGATGGATTGCTGGGAGCGGGAGAATGCTGTCTGAATAAGATGCTGGAAGTAAGCTTTGGAAGCAATGAGAATATGGACCCATTCATCCCGTTCGGCGCGGGAGTCGGCCTTGCAATGGTATACGTCGTGACCGACGTCGATTGCAAAACGACAGTCGTCAGATTCGTCAGGAGATATGGCAGCCATCTGCAAGTTGATGCGGCCCTTGATATCACGCTCCTGCTCGTCGCGACTAAACGCCCGTCGTATGATTCGAAGCTTCTTGGAACGCTTTTTCTTTTGACGGTCGTTCTCTAAGAGATTGCGGGTGGAGGAGGAAGGGGAATCTGTGTCATCGGATTCGACGGCAGAGTACTCGAGAAAGCCGTTCTCCAGAACAAACAGGCGGGGCTTCCATCCTTTGATTACGTTGGTGAACTTGAGAAGAACACCAGTCTTCTGGGGGCGAACAACGCCGGGATCAGTGGCGGTGAGATTGTGGAAGTCATCTTTTCGAAGGGAGAGGGTGACGACGTGGGCATCGGCATTACCGGAGGAGCGGCGACGGTGAAGAATTCGTTTCATGCGCGGCATGTGCGGCATAGCGAGACAATGATACAGAGCCTCTGAAAGGCGAAGATGGGCAGGACGGAGAAGGGGGAGGGGCGAGAGAGCAGGCCGAGCGTGAGGGAGGGTTGTGGCCGTGGGGGTAGAGTTAGCGGCGGGTGGCGGATTATTTGGTGGTGGACGAGAAAGGTGCAGAGCGAGAGGGGAGCCGGAGCCGTAGTTATCTACTGATTGAGACCGTCAAATTTGAGAGGTGTTAGACTGGACTGCAGTGTTGCAATGAAAACGGGCGGCGACCAGCAACGTGTAGCGGCGGCTGCGGGTAGCCGCCGTGCTACCGCGCCAGCAATTGCGAACAGGTCCGAATACGGCAGCGCTGCGGCACGTCTACGCCAATCGATTTGCACCACGTCTCAGCACCTCAGCTGTGACGGCTGGCAGATGTTCGAAGCTCTGCATCCGCGCGTTTCGTTACGTCCACTGGCCGCCCGAAGCGGAAGCGTTGCGCTTGTGCTGGCGCCGAACACTGCGGCTATTTGCGGCGAGCGCGGCTACCGCCCAGACGGGGCTCCGCTTACATTGTAAACCCGTCATCCTGATCCGCCAGCATCTGCGCGCCTGCTGGTCAGCACAGCGCGTCTCCGATCACTCGTCCCGTCCCGCGCAAACTCGTCCGTTTTCGGGCCTTTCGTCGACGTCGTTCCCGTTCCGCCAGCGCGGCGCAAGCGCCGACGCCCCCTCTGCGCGAGCGCCGTCAACGCGCCCGGGTTGTGTGTACAACGGTACATGACGTACAAGTGTTTGTAATAATAGCAACAACAGCGTCGTGTCCACCGTCGACTTTCCTCCCGCGCTCTGATTATTTTGTTCACCCCCCTACGTGAATTGACCCATTTACACGGCACACCTCTTCGCTCGCCACCTCATCGCTGCCACTAAATGCAACACACCGCCTTCACTTCCCTCTCGCCCAAATGCACATCGTTCCGCCACTATGCATATTCTGCTCGCAACCACTTCACCCGCAATGCGCGCCTTTTCCCATTTGACCAACCATGCCCGACCCCGCGCACAACCACGCCTTCTGCTCACCGCTCGCATCCGTCTCGTCTGTGAGCCAGCCCCGTTCAGATGAAACACCACAGACCGGGTTCGTCAGGCAGCAATGACGCTGTTACAATCGACCTCTCCCCGTCCATGCCGGCGATAATCGCCCCTTCTAAGCGGCCCCCATCATCCGTCGGTGCAAAACGAAAGCCAAATGCTATCCCTGTGCGCACCGAGTTTGTATTCTGCGCTACACAACACCATTCATCCGTCTTGCTTTGTGGCGACTGGGACGATTGGCATCCCATTCACATGACTTTGGAACAAGGTACGAACGCTCCATACACAACTGCTATACATCACTGTTTTATTTCCTTCTAATGGCTCTAACTTGTCGCATCTGCCGCGTCACAGAGTACTTGTGGTCTGTCATCACAGTCGTGCCTACTGGCTACCGCCAGTTCTTTTACATGGTTGACGGCTCCTTCATGCTTAGTACAAAGCACCCTACAAACGCAGACGGAACACGTAACTGGCGAACTGTGTACGGCCCCCCCGCTCCCTACGGAATCGTATATCCGCCGCACATGGTACTCAGCTCGAAACCGCCCTACACTCGCTTTCCGAATCCATTCGCAACTTCTTTCTTGCTGCCTTTCACCCTGAGCAACTCATGAAACGCGCTGAACGCCGAATGTCAAGTTCTGTCTCTATTGAACTTGTTCAAGATATTGAAAATTCAGTCGTCTCTCCGTCCACGAGCAAAGCGTGGCACTATTCATGTAATAGTCCGGTTCGTGTGGTGGTTTCTTGTCTTGTAGTTTATGGTGTTGCTGTACTTGTTGTCAGAGTGTTTCGATGAATGTGTGTTTTGGTGTTATTGCTTTCGTTTCAGTTGCGCTACACCTCGTCGTAAAGTGGATGTATTTGTACTTTTTTCTTTTTCTGTGCGTCACGTTTCGGTTGACAACTTCCGTACGTGTTGCGCTTTACGTGCGGTTTTGGGAGGGTTATCGTTTTCGTTTCACTTTTTTTTTCCTCGGTCAACTTTCAAGCACGTATCGATTACGATCGTCACTGTGGTTACCGACTGGGCTTTCTATAAAACACCGCATGTCACAGCTGTAGTACTCTTCCCGCAACTTCAGGTACCGTCTTTCTATCGCTGTATCCGTCTTCGTCGCCATTGCGTTTATACGAAGGGTAACTGACGCGTCTTTCATAGTATTGTTAGCCTTCATCAACTCTTTTCGCTTCACGTCCTCTTCTGCTGCTTTACCGCCTTATCGGTAACCTAATTTTCGTTTCGAACACCGGCTTGTCCTCAACCTCATGGATACAAGAGCGCCTGTTATGTGCCCTCCACCTTGTCCTGCCTTCAAATGGAACGAGAAGCAGTGTCTCACCCTGCTTGGGATTTCCACGCATCGCCCTGGTATCCAAAGCATTTCGCTTGTCTTTCCTTTTTCATCATGTTCTACTCCCATCTAGTCTTAACCAAGAAGGTACGAATGAATCAACGCATTTCCGTGCCATAGATCTTACGGTTTCTGGTATGCATGCAAAACTGACGTCTCTTGTCAATTCGCAACACTTCATGAAAGGGGCCTTTGGGCAAGGTGTGGGTAGCGGCAACGCTTGGCGAATCCAAGATTCCCAAGTCGTATGCACTGAGCTGTCGTATTCACGTACTTTGCGAGAACATTGAACGACCTGCAGCGCCTTTCGCACTCCGTCTCTCCGCTTCTCTTATGCTTGGCGTGGTTCGGGTCTACTCGCGCAAGTCCGAATTTGTTCTGAAAGATGTTCAAGCCATCGTCGAAGCTCTCAAACGCTTCGATGTTCACAGCGTTTCCAAGAGCATGAAGCGAAGGCGAACACGTGACACGGCTTCTTCTTACTCCACTCATGCCCATGGCGCCGGTATATCGCTTGAAGACGGAGATGATGTCGCCCGTCTTGACTTGATCACTCTTCCCGCCGCTAAGAAACGTCGCGGTAGAACTTATGCGATCCCAGCACCAAAAAGAAGTCGCTCAACGAGATCGAAAGATACAGAGACGGAAAGAAATATGTCTCTTGGAGATATATCCATTCCGGAGGCCACAGAGCTTAATGTGATGGAAGCCATGGAGAATCTCTTCCCAGCAGTAGTTGTTCCTCGTCTGAGCCCATTTCAGGGTGGTAGATCTCGTACGCCCGGCCATTTGTTTCCTACTCAGAGTGAGCGAAGTCTTGTCTATAAGGCGAGGGAAGAAGACATCACCTTGGCTCCTCCCGCAACCCATCTAGGTGATCTTGACCAAGAAGTATTCCTAGGTGATTTGCCCGTGAGCCTGGACTCGCGTCCAGCTTCCATCGCTAGTCAACCGTTCTCTGCAGTAGTGTCAGGAAATGATGTGGACTCCGTTGCTATTCGACCGTTCGGAGTTGCATCAGAGGTACCGTCGAGCGCCGCACAAGGCGACCAAGACTCTGGAGCTGGAGATAACCTAGAGCATGACCTTCTTGCTGTCCCGGAACCGGATGACATGCAACCATTGGAAATAGGCCCTTTCGATCTGGAGGATGCTACAAGCCACCTGTCTCGTAGAGATAGATCACCACTGCGAGGTCCTGGGGACTTGCCAGTATCATCCACTCGGCAATCAGTCATCAGTGGACAAGTCACATCAGATGCTCGTTCTGGGAAGAAGAGCATACTCACGACATCCGGTCATCAGTCTTCAACCCGAACGAAGAGGTATACTCCCATTCGCTTCGATGAGGTGACAGAGTTATCTGCAGATCAGATACGTGAAAGTCTGAACGACACAACTGACATTGTTCTCGCTCCTGGTGAAGTACGATATCCCAAGAAGAGAGGAAAACGGGCTGGTGCAAGCCCTAGGCACAAGTTTCTTCCCCATCCCATATCGTCATTCCCACAGGACATTACAGACATATGGGAAGAATTAACGGGAAACCTTTTGGGTATCAGCGAGCTGCCCATCGCCGATGGCCAATCTCTGGAAGAAAGGTTGAGTTCTGGCGGGAAGAGTCCACCTCAAGTTGATGCCGAAACTCCATCTCCGGCACGACCAGAGATCGATCCAATCTTGCCTGAGGTAAGAGCACCTGAAGTGCCACTCGTAGCAGATGAGCCTATGGTAGTCGAAGATCCTTTTCTAGGTAGAGGTGAGACTGAACCAGGGGCTGTTGAAGTTCTTCGACGAGACACGATTCACCGAGAAAGTCCAGCTGCTCTGTCTCATTCCCGGAGCATGAGAAACAAGAGTGGGACCGGGAGCCATCCCTCTGCAAGCTCCTCTTTACAACGTAGAACAGCCAGGCTTCGCGATCATATACTAGAACAGGTAAGTGAGACTCATACACGAACAGATATTGGGAGTCGTTCTGCATGCTTTCTAACGATGTATGTGTACCCTCAATTACAGATCACTGAAGCAGACAGGAAGTCGTTTGAGCACGCTCGTTTACATGGAAGTAGTCGAAGACCAAGTGGTTTGTTCGTGCATCTCTCTGTCGTCATGACTTTTTTTCCATTCGTTCAATTGTTTTCTAACTGTGTCTGCTTTTATTCAACTCCTCAGTTGGTCAGCAGGGTTCGCAACCCGAAGTCTCAGATGAGAACAAGTCGGTGGGAGTTGTTACCGATGAAGGAGATCGGAAAAATGAGGATGACGGCCGCTTGGAACTTCGAGCATCCGATTTTCAGCTCGTCGAAGAAACAGAGAAAGATGAGCTCAAGGCCGAGACTAGCCGCGCATCTTTTCTGTCATTGGGTATACGTTCATTCAAATTGCTGGAGCTTCTTCGAGCTGAAGCGGAATCACGAGATGTTGGCACTGAAGCGGAGGACGAAGATGGAATAACAACGGTGAGTTATACCAACGGATTTGCATGCGAAGAGGCAATGTGTTTTGTGTTGACATTCTGACCCATCGGCTTTTTTCGTCGACAGTTTAAAGAACTTGTCCAGGACTGTTCCCGGGGCGTAATAGCTCGCGCTTTTTTCAATATGTTGTGTCTGGCAAATTCTGGGTTCATAAAAGTGAGGCAAGGGGGTGCGTATGCTCCAATAGTGATACAAAAGGGGCCGATGTTTGAAGCTGTGTAGGTTTTCTGTCTATGGGATTGAACTGTGCGCAAGTTGACATGTTCACCTAGATTGTACGTCTGACATGAACATGCCGATCTGCGAGATGTCTTGACGACGGTCCCTGTTTGTTGTACAGTTTGTGTGACGAAGGGAGGAAGGCGGCACAGATTTGGGCTGATACAAAAACTATCTACACTTTTGTGGCAAAAGAAACTGGGCTTGCTACAGTATTACAGTATGCTACACTATTAACACAGACAGATGTGAGTGAAGGTACGAAAATACAGTACAATAGATGTGGATGCCAATCAGCTAGTGGGCACGATGACGTGACGTTCGCAACTCTCGAAAATTGTCAGTTGCTGTAGAAGGTTACCTCAAGTACAACAACGGATGGAGACTGATACAGCGTACCTCAAGGCACCGACGGCCACCACGCAAAAAACACGGAAGAATGATGCAGAGCCATCCCGTTGGAGCCTCTATAAACATGGCGAGGCAATAAACGGGCATATTGTAGTCAGCATATAGAAAGAAAGCGCGACCGAACGAGCCAGAAATCTAGAAGATATCCGGATGGTCATGTGGCCATTCCGCACTGGCATTGTTCTTTGCGTGAAAGTAATGCTGTCTGTACTTCCATTCCTTTCTTCCAGTGGCCGGTTCATGCCGCAGTTCAAACCATCGCGGTTGCACAAGTTTGTTTCCTTGATGGTGGTTCTTTCTTCTATCACGTTGTTCACATTCCAAGCGGCTCTTTTCAGAACTGGCGAGAGCGTGATTACCTTGCTCAAGCGCTCGTTGATCCGGTCTGCGGCGCGAATCTGTTTTCGGAAGCGAGATGCAATTGCGGGATGCAAGTGGAGAGTTGAGATGCCATGCCCATGCGGAGAGTTTGGTGAAAGTTGTATGAGATGAGGGCGGTCTCGGTGTGACCTGCCAAAGTCGACGGCCGTCTACGCTGACGTGCGAGGTCCAGTTACCCTTTATGGTGCGCAGCGTGCGGGATTTGGCGGTGGCGGAGACGATGGAACCGGTGAGTTGACCGAGCCCTTTGCGTTCGCGAAAGGGCAGTGTGGAGGCGCGTTTCATGTTGATGGTAGTGATGAATTTGTGGTTTCGAACGATGATTTTGCCGGCATTATCAATCCAGGTGTTGCCTATGAAGAGGTTATTGACGTAGGTGTGGGGCTTTTCAAACATGAAGTGGTCAGAGTTGTCAAAGTGAATGTGGACGGTGCCCTCCGGCCATGCCTCAATTGAGTTGACAGACATGTTGCTCTTGACTTGCAGGGCGGTGTGATAGGTCCATCCGTTACCCTTGACGAAGATGGCGGAGACGGGGGGATGATGGGATACCTGCTCTGCTATGAGTGCGATGCCGCGATGCGGAAGGACTAGCTCGTAGGTCTCGCCGAGCAGCGGGTTGAAGGGCTTGGAGGCTCTGTCGGCGGTGGATGCGTATTGGCTAACTATGAAGGCTGCAACGAGAGCGGCTCTATCGGGAGTGGCGGCGAGATGGGGCTGAGCAGCTTTGTCGAGCAAGTGGTGGTACTCAATATCCTCCGCAAGGCGCTGCAAGAAGGAGATGGGCTCGTTGAAGAAGACGGGGACTGCGATTTGGGAGATGTCACCTCCGAGAGCATCGCACAGTATGGAGAAGAGGTTGGGACGCTCTGGAGGGGAGATGTGCGATTGTGGCGGGGCGGGTTCTCGAGTCGGTGACGGCTGTAAAGCGGAGATGGGGATGTCGTCGAAGGTGGGTTGGTGAGAAGCCATGGGGAAGTGTTTCGGGGGTGGAGGGGGTGTGTGGGGGTTGGTAGGAGTTGTTGCGACGGGTGGAGGGGGGGGAAGGGACGTTGCGGGAGGCGCGGAGCGGCGCGGAGCGGCGCGTCGGGGCGCGTTAACGAGACGCACCTCGAGCGCGCGGCGCGACGCGCATCGTCGTGGACATAACGCACAGCGCCACGTCCCCGTCAACAGCGCAATGCGCGCATTGACATGATGCTCACCTTCGGCGCCAGCGCGCACACGTTCCCACGTGCGTAGCTGCACACGTGGCCACGAGAGGGACAGCTGGCGCGGGCGGTATCTTGGTGGTGCGGTTGGCGACGCGGCGATTGGCAGCGGAGAGTGGGCGCGGCGGCGCGCGCGTTTTCGCACAGCGCGCGCTTTTTTGGTACGCGCCGCGCGGCGCGCCGCTCGGGGGGCCCCCGCAGGTGCACTGCAGCACGCAAAAACGGGCGCTGATATTTGAACACGCCCGTTTCGCAGCGCCCTACGCACAACCCCTCTCTACGCACTCCTCCGCGCAACACCGCCGTTCGCCCCGCATACAATCACAAACACACACACACAGCCGCCCCTCCCGCAACCCAACGCCTAAAACGTAAAACTCGCCTCATTGTCAAAGGTACGTTTTGCGAGCTACTGCGCGCCATACCCCACCCGCGTGCATGCGCGCCCAGCCCCCCCCCTTTGACCCTCACCTGCCCCCGCCCTTCACTGTCGCTTGCACACTTCTCCTTCTCCGTGCTTTGCCCTTCCTTCCAGCACCTCACTAACACTCCCCTCCCCTCCCCTCCCCCACCATGTGCCCCCATCGCTCTCCCTCCTGACAGATATGGAGAAGTTACAACAGCTTAAGGAGGTCATGGACGCCGTCTCGAAGGACAGCACCAAGTTCTTCGAGAAGGGCAACAAGGCGGCCGGAACCCGCGCCCGAAAGAACCTGCAGGAGCTCAAGAAGCTCGCGCAAGAGCTGCGTGTCGCAATACAAGACACAAAAGCAAACATGGCTAACACCGCCGCCGAGTGATTCGGCCGCTGTTGCCACCATGTTCCAATGCGTGTGCACTGCCTTTGAATGCCGACTCAAATCTTTGTTTCCCATTGTGTTCCCCGCCCCCTCCCTCCTTGCTGCCATGCCGTATGTCTGTTTCGCTTGTAATTACCACGTCGTGATGAGTCGCCACTTGATCGTGCACACCCAGTAGTCGCCATTCCCTCTTGCTCAGTAAAACGCACACTACACATGCCTCGTTCATTCACGCTCCGCGTGTCAGTGCCGCAACCACCCCTGTCATTGCCGTGCCCAACGCGCTAATTCTCTTCACCACCTCTCGAGTCACTTTCGCGTGAGTGCGCATTTATCTTTCAATGCAAAACCGCCACACCATCAGCAACTCGTGTGTCCTCACCAGACCCACCCCCCTGGCAGCACGCACCTTCGCGAGCGCACATGCTACGAGATTTCCAATCACGCACGCGAGCGTTCATTCTGCTTTCCTTGATATCAACTGTTTGACACCTCAGTATATAAGACAACCGCATCTCAAATAGACAAGCTCACAACAGACGTCGAGAGGTCGCAACGGCGACAACAAAGTGACTGCACCTGCGGTGGAAAGCACCCTCGCGTAAACAGCAACGAGAACTCATGCCACCGGCCCAAAGCTTACCGTCACACATTTCTACGTGAAACCACAAGTGCTATTGTGACACACCAACACATGCGTTTGCTTTATTTTTATACACCATAGAAGAGAGGCACCACCCGCCGTTTCGGTTGAACCTCTTCAGCCAAACTTTTATCGACACGAGGCTTCAAAGCAGCGTTGCTCACCTGACGCGTTTCACTATTTACAACAATTTTTGCGCACATTTCGTTTAGGAGGCAACCGCCGCGCCCAACTTCGAAACACCACGTACTCTACAACACTTTGCTTTACGGATTTGAGCCAAAGAGGCAGCTCGTCAAGGAGTGCAAACGTCTTGTTATCGCTCCTCCGCTCACAAGGTATCGTTACTAAAAAAAAAGAAAACGACCGGCCGTTCTCGGAGTGCGTCGCTGAAACGATTTAGTGTGTGTTATATTCCGCATCGGATGTATCTATGGTAGGTCCATTTCCGAGCAGTATAGGCTTGATGGCTGTGTAATACTCATGACCAAGCAGTTGAGGTAACTCACATGCTCTTGCCCACATATAGTCTTCACAATTTCGCAGCTCAGTGACGTCGCCGGAAATAAGCATCGTTCGGTAAAAGAATATTTTCACTCCGTACACGTCGTGTTGTTGTTGATATGCGCTCGGGTAAACATGCTCCAAATGACAGCTTGGACTGTACGACAAGACGTGAAATCGAGGCCGTGAGGCCGGAACGGTAACGCTCTTCAGAGCATGTTGAGCGTATTGTCTGAGAGTGACGTCCGGTTTGGTGGCCAACACCTGCGGAAACTGCATGTTCTTGGACTTTTCCGTGCGCCTTACCACAAAGTATAGTCGTTCCTGCAAAGCGCGATGCAGCGACTTGTGGTCGTTTGTACGGTCCGCGTCAGTAACCCTTGGGGCCGGCACGTAGCGATCTGCAATGGGGTCGTCAAAAGTGGGCTCGGTTATGCCGCCAAGTCGATCCTTTTCTGAGAGGAAGAACGACGGCGGAATTGGGCGGGCACGCTTCTGCATCTCCAGGATGCGCCCCAGCAGATACTTGTCTTCAAACGGGTGCAGATCGGGGGTGATCACTGGGTAGCGCTCGAGTACGGCGGCGGTGGCAAGTCGCCATCCGTGCTTGAATTGGGCCGCCGGATCGGGCCCGTCCTTCGGAAGACGGTCGACGCCGCGTTTGAGCTTCTTCCTCACATGGTCCTGCAGCAGTTTGAGCCGTTTGGGAAGCGCCTTGGGCGCGGCCGCGCGCAAACCGCCCGCCGCTTGCATTGCTACGCTCAAAGCAATGCGCCGCGTGCATCCTGCCTGCGTTCTCGGCGCGGAGTTCGCCGCAGAGCGCAGCGGCGCTTCATTTCGTCCCACGTGTTTGCCGTGGACATCGCGCGTACGTGGCCACGTTGTCGACTTCGATGCGCGCTGTAATGCGCTGCGGCCACGCTTAGCTCAACGCGCATCGCCGTGGACGGAGCGGTCTGCACCGCACGCAGATATCGGCGCACCGAAACGCAACGGCCCCGCAAAGTGAAATGGGCACGCTCGTCGTCATCGGCGGCACGGGTGAGCTCGGCCGAAAGGCCGTGCTAGCCGCCTGCGCAGACGCCCCCACCGCCTGGTCGGGTTCCATAGTCGCCACCTACAACAACTCCCCCCCGCCATTCACCTCCCCGAAAGTGCAATGGCTCCACCTCGATTGCGCCGATCATAAGGCCGTTCGCTCCTTCATTCTCTCCCAAACGCATCTTTCCACAGTCATCTATTGCGCTGTTCCGAAGCATGGCGGCGCTGCTGGTAAGGGCGGAAACCTTGTTCGTGCTGGCATTGTCGATGATGTCGTGAACTGTGCCGAAGCTGTTACCATTGTCGCTGCGAAGTTTGTCGCCGTCTCAACAGATCTTGTATTCGACGGAAACTTGCCTCCGTCCGACTGTTATAACGAGAGTAGTCCCACCTGTCCACCAAATCCGTACGGACAGTATAAACAGCATATGGAACGCCAACTTCTCAATCTGTCCGGAAGCATCATTATAGCGCGTACCAGCTTGATTCTAACCATGGATGAGCCGCCGTTTGGTAAAGCCATTCAATTTGTAGTCGATTGTATCAACGGTAAACACGGTGAGATTGAGCTTTTCACCGATGAACTGCGCAATATGTCTTTCTCGGATGATCTCGGTCGCGCTCTCGTGGAACTTGCTAAGCCGCAGTGTACTCACGTCGGTCTCATCCACATGGTCAGCGACGAGGTTACCAACCGCTGGGAGCTAGCAAAACTCCTCGCTAAACGACTTAACCTACAACATAACCTCGGCAAATGGGCCAAGAGCGGAATCTCAGCCGAAAGCGGTCTCAATCGCCCTCTCAACTGTTCGCTGTCTACAGAGCTCAAAAATAAGGTTCTCAAGACTCACATTGATGGCCTATCGGAAAGGCTCGCGTGATTCCTTCTGTATCTACCAGGCGTAAGGGTTAAAGGATCCGTTTACCTCTGCTGTTTGTCGGATCCGCCCGTGATCGCATCGTTAGAACAGTATGATATACCAACGGTTACACTGCATTATAATCCAATTCACTTTTGATTCACAAAAAGCTCCGCTCCCTCCGCTCCCTCCCCTCAACCCCCCACGGTATCTAAACCCTGTCGTGGAAACTTGTGCTTCTACTCTTGTGTTGATATCCTCTTTTCGTCAACGTTGCTTTTGTGCTCAGAACGCTGAGCCATCGTCATAACGTTCGATCATGTCCTGCCTTATCAACATAACATATCGATATTCCGGCCCGGTCAAAGATCTAACGAATTAGTCATTTCAGGCTGGGATGCAAGCGGCCCGAGAGATTTGTCTCTGCATTACCTGCTTCTGTCAAAAACCCGACACTCGCAGTTTAAAGAATGCGACTGCTTTAGTGTCCCACTGGTTGTTATCTTTGTGGCAGCGACGATCAAATCGCTGGGCTCCCTCACCAAGAGAAGTTGCCAGCTCGAGGGCGCATACATTTTGATAGTACGAACACCCACGTATCAAGACTTGTTAAAAGAAGGAGCTGGCCACGCTCTTTAAACATATTTTGCATGGACCAGTCGCATCTATGATCCCTTCTTCTCAAGTTACTATATCCCCGCCTTCACTAACAGTCCTAAGGCGAAAAGCACCTCAACAGAAACACCCCCAAAGTCCCAGTCGAAGTGGTCGAAGTCACAGCGCATAACCAGTGTAGAAAAGTTGAGACATTCTGTGCACTGCTTTTCACTTACGACCCATTTCTTGTCCTTGTACTTAGAAAAGAAACTGGCATCCGCTACTTTCTTTCTTTCTTTCTTATGATATCCATCACGGAGTTTCCCTTCTCTCACGCCAACTAGGTGACTGTTCCCTTCTAGTGTGGTGTGTCAATTGACTTCGCAGTACACTGTGGTCTACACTCTTATTTGCCATTCTCGGGCACAAGCTACGTGTAGTGAGACAGGAGAACAAGATGGCGCGAAGAAGACATGGCTTCAGTAGGTAGTTCTCCCACGTCTTTGATCAGTCATACACATAGAAGAACAAAGCCCATCGCTCCCTGGACGGATACTAGGAGTGGGAAATGGAGGAACAAGGTAACAAAGGAAAACAAAAAGGGGTTTACGGTAGCGGAACCCGGTTAGTAGCAGTGGAGCAGTAGCGTTGTGCCTTCAGAGAGTCGTATAGGAGTAGAACACCGGCTATAAGTAGCGCGCAGAGCACAGTAACCCTTACATAACCGCTGAAAGGGCGCAACACAAAGGGCGCGATACAAACGATACTCGCCAACAGACGCGAACAGCCATCCCCATCAGTACCGATAACGCGCTCCTACGCAGTGACCTGTGGCGATACACACTGTATCTGTTCATATGGGAAGGTCTGCACACCACAACACGTCAAACCTGTCGCAGTTCATCTGCATATGCTAGGCTTTCTTCCCTGACTAAAGGCTAGTACAAGGGTTCAAGGATGGGGATATCGAAGAGCAGCTACCTTTACACATGTGGTCCCGGTCACGTCTGGGGCAAAATGCTTTGCCAATGGTGGCCAGCCTTGCTTGTAATGTCCACAGTGTCTTGGTGATGCGAATATCAGACGGGACTAACCTCCAGGTTATCCCAGGAGCCAGCAGAGGCTTGATGCGCTCGTGCCTTCAATTCCAGGACTACAGTAGGGGTTAAATGAAGAGGAGGTTTTGACGTCGAATCAATAGTAAGAACATGGCCAAAGAAGTTAGTGGTTTATCTTGAGAGAAAGGGATTCGTTTCGTTTCTTACTCCCGTAGTCCGGAAATAAGGGACACGAGCTCGTATAAACACACACACGCAAAGTAAAAAGAATAGCCCTCTCTCTCTAGATAAACCAGTCCCTTTTCTTGCCATAGTCTTACCAGCATACTCAATGTACTATCCGCGCCATGGCCTCTCACCCCAAAACCAAAAAGAGTTATACTATACATACTAATAGTAATTCACCGTTTATCAGAAGGCGGGAAGCATACGTGGCCCATAGCTCATAAGTCCAAGTACCGGCTGGGCTCATGAAGAAAAGAAGCCCTCTCTTGTACTCTACTCTGTCGTATGCTTTTGGTAAGTCATTCCAAAGTCGAGGTAGAGCTATCTTCAGAGAGGAGTACGATGATAGTGTTAAGCAGAAGAATAATCATAATTTGCGATGAATATAGATGTTGTTGTTGTTCTTTATGGGCGCACATTGTCTAATTGCGACGCTGTGGTAGAACTTATCATAATTCCTTCTCAATCTCTCAACAACTAAGGTTAACCGCTAGCTACTCCTCGTGAATGACAAGTTCTCTCTACCCCGTTACACCATTCTTAACTTCAGACTCAAAAAATTGTTGATAGCTGTTGCGTGCTCCCACCCTGCAGCAGCCGTGTTACGCTCACCAACTAGTATTCCAAGACGTAGTAGGATGGTGCAAAACTTCTACGGGGCGACCCGAATGTATAATCCATTATAGAATATAGATGATGGGAACAAATGAAGCAGGTTCGCATATAGACGCCGCTTGGCCCATATCGCCGTGTGTGCAAGGGGATCAATATCCCTGTTGAGAACTTTTGTTCCTTGATGTTACCTTGACTGTGTATCCCTTTTGCAGCCAGTACAATCTCTTGAAGGTTCATATGATACGAGAAAGCAGCGAGTACTGGGAAAAGGCCAAAATAAATACAGCCGTTAGGTGAGAGCAACCAATTTGCTCAAGTCTCGAGATGTTGATGTGAGAGCTCGTAGTCGATATACTATATATCCCAGCCTATATTGTTTCTTCGTTTTCTATTTATGAATACGCAAAAGAGTATCTCTACATCCTTACAGCCAACGCCTCTCGTCCCAAGTATGCTAGACACCTGGCTACAATTTGGTAGCAAGTCCACTGAAGCGAAGTACTTCCATCTGGCATTTGTTTGTTTTAGTCCGCAGGGTTTCGCGGATAACACGATAGTTCGTGCGGTCAGTACTGCAAATTAGGATTCCGCTGGCTCCAATCCGCATTTACATCGCCGTCCTATGTAAACGTAGAAAGATCACGTTTGACCTTCTTTAATAGAGAAGGTTTGATCAATGATGTCCCAGAAGAACTACAAAGCATCATATCGCCGCGGAAAGCAGAAGTCACACTGTCTCAGATCTATGTAGGACACACGCCGAAGCTTCACCCTGTTGCAAGCTACATAGGAGGGAAACCGTCACAATGTGACTGTAATACGCACGCTACCAACAGCGCTGAACACTATGTGCTTCGTTGTCCTAAGCGGACAGATTCTAGGAGACGCGAGCTTCCTGCCGCAGCAGAGAGAAAAGGTAAGACTTTGGCGGAGATAGTCCGCCAGTGGCCACAGAAGGTGTTAGCCTTTCTTAGGAGAGAGAGGTTTTTCTCATAAAAAGGAAAAAACCTCTATCAATATGCCGTAATCAGACATATTGAACCCAAAATAAAGAAGAAGAATAGAGAAGGCTTCTTTTTGTAGCAGTCTTAACGTGCGTTCGGAAATAGGAACACGCCCCATGAACAAAAGCAGCAACAATAGTAGCAACCTATCCCGGTCTGAAAGGTGACCATTCTATGGAGACCTTAAATCACGAAAGTAATGCGCTCTTCGTAGCAAACTAGTGCTATTAACAATATACCGTTTGAATTTCCTTTACAACCCAAACGACATGGGTTTCTTACTTTTCGCAGTGTTTGAGAGGAACAACGGGCGGCTGCGCGCTTTTATGCACCGTCCACTGCAATACATTTTTGTTGCTCTATTTCGCTACATACCACAGACTACCGATTCCCGTGCTTTGCTATCTCTATCATGTTTTTTTATCACCATTCGTTCTCATTGCTCCTTTCCTTGCTGCAACGCATCTGCACTGCGGTAGGAGACGCAATGTCTTTGTGTCATTGTTTCAATACGTGATGCATACTTCATGCACCAAGTACGGGTGGAACTCCATGTCTCCAGAGCAAGAGTGATTACACTGTCCACTGATTTTCTGTACATCCATTATAGACTTGGCCTGACCTCTATATTCACGAGATCCTGACCTTGACCTTCTAATTGTTTTGCGCCCCATGAACAGAACTCATGGTCTTGATTTCGAACCATACCTCTGCAGCTGCTCGCAGGAAGCGAGCAAGTCATTCTTTCATCCCCTCTTCCTTGCTGAATCCTAGCTTTTGGAAATGGATAAAACTTCCTTTGAGCCGTCCGCTGATAGAGACCTATCGATCGCATTATCCGCATCAGCTGCGGGTCTATCGACGCCGAACTACGAAACATTCGACAGGCTTGAAAGCAATAATTCCCGTATCGTATATCAAGCAGGAAGTATCCATCGCATAGTCGAGCCGAAAGAGTCTACTGTCTTGAACGTTACCGCTCTCGAATCTACTTCGAATAACGTCTCAGAGCATAAACCGCTCAACATGAATCTGCGTTCATGTATAGAGAAAGATGGATTTTTGAATTGGCTTCTTACAGGATTTCGAGGTCGATCTATGCCAATCAGGCCTTTTCTCGTCTCCTTTGCATGGTCGGTTATCGCTGTAGCAATAACATTCTGGACCTCCAAGCATTACACATTCAATGGCAAACAATGGCGTTGGTGGTGCACACCCTTGTCTATTGACGGGTCCGGGCTAGCATATGTTGGGTTTGCTCTGTTCTTACTGACTAATTGTCGAATAGCAGAGCACGTTCTTGCAATCTAAATCATTTATGCCTTCTCAGAATATGGTTCCACACCCCTAACGTTCTGTGCTCATCGTTTCTTCTTTATGCTTATCACAGGGCTTACGGAAGATACATGGAAGGATTACGATTGTGGACAAAGATGAGCGGGACAATTCGAATTACCACAGTTAATGTGATGCAGTCGTTTCCAAGTGGCGGACTATACGATGGAGATCGCGAAAGTCTCTTGGGTTTTATTGCTGCATTTGCCTTCGCTTGAAAGGACAGCTCCGAGACGATCGGAATTTGGATGAGTTAAGGGATGTCCTCTCACAGGAAGACATTAGCCAGGTGCAAAGTGAAGCAAGTATGCCTGCATAATGTGTATATGTGATCACCGGATACTTTCTTGCGGCCAAGAAGTTCGAAACTCAACTTCCCGAGGCATATATAACGGTAAGGATATCCTGCACAGCATTGTAATACACCCCCGTTTATTTCTCGTGTGGAAACCGAGCGAAACCACTAGCAGGCTTTCAGACGTTGTCTGAACATGAACGTGTACAGAAACTCATCGAATGGGCACAAACACTTGGAAGCATGGCCGAATCATGCAAGCAGATAAAGACAATGCCCGCACCATACCCATACATCGGGTAGGTTCTACTTCGAACTTCATCCCGCCAACATCCTTTATGACAAAAGAGAAATTACTGACAATTGTTGTTGTGCGATATACACAGGCATATGAACATATTCTTGACGTTATGGCTCTTCTTGTAGGTTACAATTCATGCATTTGTTGCCAATTTTGCTTCTTGCGTTCTTTCTTAGTCAGTATCACTTGTAATGGTACCAGAACTGAAGCCTATAGCAATGCTAACCGTTTCCCCTCTTTCTTGATGTTGAAAATACGCTTGCTTGATAGACTCCCGTTCTCGCTTGTCGAATCATCGGGTTGGATTACGATTGCCATCATTTCTATCGCATCTTACGGGATAATAGGAATTGTAACTAAAGCTGCAGAGCTTGAAGACCCGTTCGGTACTGGTATGTTTCCTTTCTTACGTTGCTTTCATAGCTTTCTTGAGTAGCGCGGAATTCTAACCAAGCTCCTTTGTCTGTCCCAAACACTTTGATTATGAAAATCAGATTACAATGATCTGCCGCTTGAGCGATTTGTGAAAGAAATACAAGGAAATATTGCAAGAGCATTCGAAGGGTACTTCGTTCCCAATGGTACCACGGTTCGAAAGGCCGATGAAAGGGAGCTTCGCAGCCGTCCGTCTTACTGGCTACACTCACTGAAATAAGCAAGGGAATCGATTGTTCCATCAAGACACCAACGGGAAAGTCAGGGGCGTCAAAGTTGTCGTAGCCCATCTGGAATCACGATGCTGAATCGCTTTGCGCTGGATACCGTTGTGGTGAGGGACCACTGCAATGTACTTGCGAGTCCCGCTTCGGGCACATGCAGTTCCATTCGTCGAGGTGTGACGACCTTCCGAAAAGGCTATAAAACACTACAAAGTTACACCGGATGAGGAAGCCAAATGGAGATGCGATTGGGTCTATTAGGGGTATTTAGCCGTCGAATAGATAATTAGCATTCTACTTGTAGAAAGCGAATACCGTTGCCTTGGAATTAGAGGCACGTGCCCGTAACCACACGCACACACGACAGGAAAGTCACTTTCTATGAAGACGTATATGACGAAATGGTTCAACCATAGGTGAAGTTTGAACCAGCTGAATGGATTAAAGCTCAGTTTCTACATTTGCTTCCATTGCGTTTATGACAAAATCGTTGGTAAAGAGTTATCAGGACTATCTAGACGGTGGGCTGTGAAAGTGTTGGTCTACCTGGTGAGAGAACGTTTCTTTGAACGGAAACGATCTGCGCTATGTAGGAATTATACATAGGCACCTATAAAGAGAGAGAGAAGGATTATCTACCAAGGGTAGCAGTGCTAGCAGACTGCTAACCCTTAACCGTTACGGGTGATCCAAGCACCATCCCATTGTACTAGTTGAAGTCCAAATCCAAGGACACATGTTGCAGATTTCCTCACATACTATGTACCAACGGTAGCCTTCCTAGTCTACCCGTAGTGCTTGTGCAGACGGCTCCAGTTGTTGAGCGTATTTCTATGCAGTGTCATATGTATCATATCAGCCAAGCCAGTGAGGTCTGCTCAGCTTCATACATCTCTGCTCACCGACAGGTAAAAGAGTTTAGGGTTTTTATGGGATACTTGGGGTTCTGCCTAGCTGCAGTACTGGAGCTCATTTACCATTCACTTCCTGTGGATATCACAGGTAGAAGTCTGCAGGGTCAAGGGTAAGGATATCCGTAGCCAACACACGAAGCCTCTTTCGCTTTAACCGTTCGCAGGCTGTTCATTTATCCATTTCTTACTTCTCAGTTTAACCCCAGTATGTCCAAAGGACACGACGTGATGTTCCCCTCGCATTCACGGGAGTATGGACATCAGGGTTTGCTGGAACGCCACTTGAGAGCTGTAATTCTGCTGTCACATGTCACTCTCTGAGACGTACTCAGGTCCACAAGCAACACGTTTGCATTGGGTTGCAAGCATCCTCGTTAGACACAGGTCCTAATTCAGGCCTTGGAAGCACCACGAAACTGATTCCCTCTGTGAGACACACGAACCTGAAGATACTGAAACGCGTGTGGAGTCCACCATCCACGGCCAAGGGAGGCATGCTTATTTGTTGTGGGTTAATATGGCACTCTGGTTGGTTTTCTGAAATTGCCCAACCACTCTGTGATAGAGGAATTGAAGTCGTTTCGCTGGATAACCTTTCTTGTGGAAGAAGCGACGACATTGACGGCGTACGTGGGCTCGTAAGAGACATCCGGGATCATGTCGATGACCTAGTTGCTGCCCTCATAAACATGAGAGAATCTCTTCCCAAGAATGCCCCTCTATTTGTCATAGGAGAGAGCAGCGGGGGTGTTCTCGCATGCATGATGGCTCTTCGTCCAGAAATCTCGAACCTGATTGAAGGATGGATTCTATGCGCCCCAGCCATTAGCGTTTCAGAAGAACTACTACCGCCACCGCTCGTACAGAAAGCGATGAAGTTTGTTGCAAAAGTACTCCCAAAGCTCCCCGTTCCGGGTGAAGACATAAGCGGAGAAACATGGGACTCCGCTTTTGGGGATGGAATAAGCGCAGACATTGCTCGGAAAGACGAACATGTTTTATATGATGTACCAGTGTGTATAGCGACGGCATCAGCCATGTTGCGGGCAATGGAAGACATCGAGAGTTCGTTGAACGAGAGGAAATTATTCATGAGGCGTTTGTTGGTTTTGCATAATCGCAGCGACAGAAGAACGAATTTCGAGGGGTCAGAAAGGCTGGTTGAGCGGGTAGTTACCGAACGAGGGGCCGCTCTGGACGATCCGGGTGGTACGGCTCACCAGTTATTCCAGGAGAAACCTGAAGTAACAAAGATGGTCGTGAATCGCATTCTGGAGTTCGTGGGTATTTGAGCAGCTTCATTATTGCTTGCTCTTAGAACAAGACTACTAGCAGTGCGCTATATCATAGCCCGTAAAGTTTAAGTAGAGCACCGTATGGGCTGCTCAAGTGTGAACTCTGGGCTTTTACTGGGGCTGATTTTACACGGTTTACACGACGTATATTAAGCTCATTCCCAATAAAAGGTCGCACCACGAGCTCACAAGCCCAAGGTGATGATCATCGATCTTGTCATCTCTCACATCGCATGCAAATGGAGCCGCATCTTCTCTTCTCGCAGTGTTCCGTCCTCTAAGGCCCTGTTGAGGAAGACGTCTTGCAATCTGAATATTAAACGCCCGTCATGTCCCCCACCCCTGTGATTGCTTTCGCTTCCCCAGTTCATCTCAGAACACAGCGAACACTACGCTGCACCTGCGGACGTGTATCTATGTCACCACAGTTTCGCTACAGCCTCTTTCCGCGCCATATCCCAACATGTAGCGCGGGCTTTTCGCCTGCTCCGATACCACTTTCCGACGAGCCGAGCGCCGCTCGCGGTGTAAGGCGCCTCTCCTACGCAACGATCCTCTCTCAGTGCGTTTCCGCTCTCTCAGAAATTGCCGCAGCCTCCCCGCCGCCCAGCAACCAATCGCTCCGCTTAACAATAGACTTTCCGCCCGAGTCCTCCGAGACGAGCGCGGGCACCCTTGTATCGCGCTACGAAAACAATCTTAACTTCTCCGAGAAGCTACTCGCAGGACTTGGCGTCCCCTGTGATACGTGCGAACCAGTCGGTGGCACGGTTGAAATCTGCGACAATATAAACCCGCAAGGTGGCGGTGAGTATCTTACCGACGATGAATGCATGGTTGGTTTTCGAGCCCAGTCAAGCCCGGCTCTTGATGGTCGCCCTCTCCTGATCATGATTAATGCTGGTGTGGATGCCGGCACCCTGCGAGATGTATCCAAGTACGACACTGATCAGTCGGCCGTTGTTGTACTGGTCAACTGTGGGCTCGACCGTCTATCCTGGTTTGCGAAGCGTTCTTTTGCCGGTTACATCGATAGCTATGCGTCGGCTTACTACTTGAAGAATGTGGCAGGAAACGGCTGGCTTTTCAAGTGTGGAAATGAACCCTGGAGCATATATGTGGAGGGTGCCGCAGGGCCGCGGCTTGTTTCACAGGTAGAGAAGAAGCCTAAGTTGTTTGATGTCGAACGCCAGATCCGCGTAGCCATGATCCGGTCGGTGTCGTAATGACTACTTACCACCACCACCGCCTCGGTTCTTTTGCTCTGCGCAAGACCTCATGGTGTGCTTCCCTTAACAAGAGTATGAGACACGCGCCTTAGCTGCACCGAGTCAACGTGTCTTGCAAACACATGGGCAGACATCCCCCACCCTCCAACAGATGCGGATTTGAAATCCATACCTCATGCATCAGCCCACTGTGCGAGGCTGTACCAGTCCTTCTGCCGTGGTCGTCCATGTTCAGTACAAAGGTGCCACACCCTGAACCTGGAATGCGCCGCAAACTTGCTTGCCATTACCGCGCTATTCCGCCTTCTAAGTGGTTGCTATCATCTTGAATCAACTGCATGGTCAAGGGAGTCATTCTCGTTTGTCTTTTAGTTTTGCCGTTTTCATGGTCTAACAGAGGCAAAGAAGCGTGATTTCGATTTCAGGTTGTCTATTCTTTCCGCCAATGTACCATCTCTAAGACTTGTTTACAGAGCAGGCGCAAGATCTAAGTCAGCTCGCTTTCCTTCTATCCCCATCGATTGATATTGATGAGCATGAGGACGGGCTGCAATGCATTGTACTCTAAAAGAAACCACTGGAGATTCCTTGCGGACTGTACGACATGACGCTCTGATTCACAGGAGTAGAAGCATTGGTACAGTGCGATAGGCGAAGTGAACGAAGAACTGCGGTCACAGGTATTTCTTCATCACAAAACAGAACAAACTCAGAGCGACTCGAAAGCGGAGTTAGATAGGCGCTGCGACATCTCTGGGACGTGCAGAATGTCAGAAGACGTGTGAAGGAAGCGGCATCAAATGCTCTGGATCTTTCAGCAGTGTTCCATCGTCCAAGAGCTGCACTTCTTTACGACGTCCGATGAAGCCCTTTAATTGCATCTGACATGATGTATCGTAGTACGGGTAGCACGCTGCTATTGCCTTGAAAAAGTGTGGAAAGCCTTCTCCCTCGCATAAGGGTGGACTTGGATACCATTCCATAAGATCGTTAATGAATCCAAACGCCCGAACTGCCTCGCCGTACTCAAAGTCAACGGGTTCGCCGGTGGAAGGGGAGAGCCTTATAACCATTGCCGGACCAAAAATGTCATGTGGAGCCAAACCTGTGTCCGCGTTGCATGTAAAGTAGGTCGCGAGGACGTTGCTTTTCCCGGGGTGACTTGGATTAGAGTAGCAGAGCAAAGGCAAGCCGAACTTGTCGCAAAGGCGAGAAGGATTTAGCTCAAAACGTTCCTTCTTGCATATCTCGTGCACCTGCTTTAACGTCATTCTCTCTCTCTGTAGCGGGTTGCTCGCATTATTCTCTCTCATGCATGTCAATTTGCTACAGAGAGTCGCAAACAAATCACCTTCTCCTATGTTTCCGCCCTTATTCAACAACCACAGCACTGCAACGGGGGTATCCTGTTCATCAACTCCCGGCCCGTTGGTAATCGTTTCGATGATCTCATGTCGTCGCGTTGTCAGGGCGTTGTCAGCCTTGCAAGGTCGTAAGTTGGCTAGTCGCACACGCACCTCCTCGTATGCATCGTCTTTCATCTGCACACGAAGGGGGATACGCTCTCCATCAAAGACGCCGAGAACGGTGCCTTGCCGCTCGTTAAGGTGAGCGCAGCGCTGAAGACCGGTGATGCGGACAGTGGTTCCTTTTGGGAGCAGGCGCGCAAGCTGTGCCGTCTTCGTAGCAGCACATGCCTCCTTCATAGCGCGTTCTACTTCGTTAGCAAGCATTTTGCGCTCAGATGCGGTGATCTGCGTCAGAAACTGTGTGTAGGCGTCCTCTTTCATTGCCGGTCGATGGGGTTGCTGCGCGCGGATTGCTTTTGCGGATGGAGAGTTGTGTGGATGGGGAGTTGCGCGGAACAACTACGACTCTGGGCGCCTTTTAGGAGGTTACGCTTCGCTGCGGGGACCGCCAACTTGGCTCATGAATCATCATCATGATTGGATGATCTAAGACAAACGGTTCCGTTGTCGCCAGATTTTTTGGGATCAAGATGCGCTGGAACGAAGGATGCGGTGTGTCCCAATCGAATGTTTGGAAATCAGTTGAATGAGCGTAGATACTGTAGCGCACGCATCGCAGCAGCGGCGCGGAAGATAGCCATCGCCAGCCCTTCGAAACAATCACTTCCGTGCCGACACCGAAATTAGGTAACTGGGCCCAAACTGAAAACACAAATGGTGCTGTGCGCAAACGTGAAGGCACCATCACAATTCGACAGGTGTTTTCGCACTGACCGTCGAACTCACACAAGAAGGCTGCCATTTTCGTGTACGAAGGAAAAGCTCGCACATCGGGCGTCTCCCAAGATGCATGTCATCGACAATCACATCTCGCTGAAAGCGCAACGACCGAACTAAAAACGGCAAGTCAAGACGTCTGTTCTTGGAAATGTTCTTAAGAACAGAACCACCTGTGACCAAGCTTGTTATCCCTGGAGCTCTTGTTCCAACAGGGAATGATGAGGGTTGAAGACTGGGTTGATACGCCGTTTACCGAGTGTGTTCTGCCCGAACGCGGGCGAATAAATACGGCGCTTGTTCTTGCCTTCTTTGGCTGTTCGGCCGCTAGTAGGGGGCCCCCTACGCAACGCAAACCGGATCACACACTTGATCCTACAGTCGTGCGCCGAACGATTTTCGATATGGGCCCGTTGCGCTCTTTTCGATACGTTTCGATGCTTCTCTTGAGCTTTCGCTTGCCGGCACAATGCTGCGACACCGCAAGTGCTTCAAGCAGCTCACCTCACGTTCTGCCACCCTAATCGATTACTAACTATCGAACGCTCTAGCTAGAGTCAAAGTGTGCTGTTGCACTTGTGACATCATTTGCGCGCACAAAGTTGGTGCACGCAGGCGGCACACGTTTCAACAACGTTCAAAACGAGTGTCTAATGCCCCCACAGAACTTTACATGGCAAACGGTAGCGCTCGCTATAACCCCTTGCCCCATGCAGTTTGCTGCCAAGAATGGAACTTTTGCACCTCGCGCGCCTTTTCATACGGCGCCTGTTCGAGAAAAACCGTTCGAGAGCTTTTCATATACCAAACGTCGGCACCACAAACCATCAAATCTCACCTCTACCTGCTTTACAACTTACACATATCATTTTACTCCATGGCAAAATGGGTAAAGAGTTGCACTGCTACCCGATAGCTGTATATGGAACACCCAGAAGGGTCCCAATTATGTGTAGTAATTTGGGTAAGCTCCCGGACAAGTCCCCACTCCGAGTATGCTATTTTAACAAGCGGTAATTTCGAAAGCAAGCTTTCTCTTCACCATCTAGACTATATAGTGTACGCACCGGGCACATGGTTTTGTAATTGTAATAGGCGAGTATGATGAGTTTGCTGGCGCCGCTGTCTTCAAAACGCTAGCCGAATTGGAAGCGAGTATTCTGCTCCGAGCACTGAAAAGCGCCTCCTTTCCGAATCGAGGATGGCAACTTTTCCCTCGTCCTTACGCTGCCCTGTTCCAAGTGTACGACTTGTCTCAGATGGCCGCTGTCACAGCACGGCTGCAACCTACATGTAGTTTGGTGCTCAGAATGGGGCTCTCGCATTTATTGCTCTACACCGCCTTGGCATTACGTAAAGAAGGAAAATGGGCAGTTTATGTGCCGAACGTCGCAGGGCGGTGATTCTTTTTTTGGAACTTGTTGCAGTGTTGACAAGTGAGAATGCGCATAAAAAGGGGGCGAATTGCAAGTTGCGATTCGAAACTCATCGACTCCAGGGATGAGTTTGGCCAAAAGGGCTAGTGGTCTGGAAGCGGAAAGCCATCGAAGGCGCGAGGCGACGTAATGTTGTTGTCCAGTGGGAGCGATTGGTATATACATGCACGATACATGAAGCGATTGTGATTCGAAGATACTATAATAAGCCGCAGTTTGTAATTTGTATCTTTTGCAGAGGCTGCTCGAGAAGGCAAGAGAGATAGCAAGGGTATCGGCAACGGTAGCCGTAGTCAGTATACGTGGTGGAGACTAGAGTGACGGTGATAAGCGGCTGTTATGGTTACGAAGGCGCCAGCAACACGCTTATAAATAACTTACCTTATCTTCCAACTGTGAAACATGAACAAAGAGAGAGGTGTTTGAATAAGGGCGGTCAGTAAGTGAACATTACACAGCAATGACGTGGAGTATGGTTTTGCTCAAAAGGATGGAACGCGTAATGATGAATGGACAACTGACATCTACGTTGGCGCGAGCGTCTCCAATGGCTTTGCCGATGTTTCTGTAGCCGTCGCGAATGGTCCTGCGATTAGTGGGCACGTTTGCCAATACATCAACGACATCGAATCCGTCGACAACTGTTCCAATGACGATGCTGGTGTGGTCGAGCGAGGGGTCCGGCGCCAGAAGCACGGAGAACTCGAAGGCACCGCCACGCCTGACAGAAACGAGCCCCCTGTTCTGATGGGACAAGTTGTTGGAGTCGCGATTTTCGGGCGGCTGCACGGTGACGATCTGTCGCTGCGGCACGCCGGGTTGCTGGTTGAGGGCGTCGATCTGCTTGACTCGCCCCAAGTCGACGCGCTTTCCGGCGACGACGCGGGCGGCCTGCGCGTACTTGTAGCCCACGGTGCGGCCGGCGCGATTGCGCAGGGTGCCCTGCGCGAGCTGTTTGAAGGTGTGGACGCTGACGGGCGCTTCGTCGGCGAAGAGGGCGATGGTGACACGGCCTACCGGGCGGCCGGCTACGGCGAGGTCGAAGAAGACGCGGTCTGTGACGCGGGGAATGGGGTGGGGCTGGGGCTGGGGCTGGGGCTGGGGCTGGGGCTGGGTGTGGTCCGCGAGAGCGGGGCTTGCCAGCGGGAGGGAGAGGAAGAGTTGGAGGGCATGGCGACGGGGGAGGTTGAGGGCGATAGGGAGGGGGGGGGGGGAGGAGGCGGCGCAGCAGGGGGTGGTTGGGGAGGGGGAACAATAAGGACGTGGGGGAGGGGGGGAAGGGCGGGGTACGAAGGAGGTGCAGAAGGCGAAGGGCGACATATCTTTTCGGGGGGGAGGGCACGGTGGCGGGTGGGGAAGGGGGTGGTGGGGCACTGCGGGTGGAGATACGCGCCACTGCGCGCGAGCGAAGCGAAGCGTGTCAAACAGCATTACAGTAGACAATTACAGAACCATAGATAAGCTTGACGACGACGGACGACGGACGACGAAGTAAAGAAATAGTCAGTGCGTGTCACTCACAAACACAAAGCGCAGAGGCGCAAGCGCCACAGGCGGCGTCATGCACCGGTGGGGGAGGCGGGCGAGCGGCAGCACGTGTACAACGGGCGCGCGCTAAAAATACGTTGCGCGCCGCGCCACGTTGCACGTGCCGGCGCGCCCCTCCGCGTTCACCTTCGGCGCCGCCAGTTACAGTTCGCGCGCGGCACCAGTGGCGCGCCAGCGCAGCCGGCACCAATCGGCGCCGCCCGTGTGCGCTGTGCGCTGTGCACGACCCAACGACGTGCTTGCATCACCCCCCCCGAACCGAAAATCAAAAACAAGACCACCCCCCCCGAACCGAAAATCAAAAACAAGACCACCCCCCCCTGTCCCACCCCACTCCCCCCCCCCCCCCCCGCCTCACCTCCTCCCACGCCCCCGCACCCGCACCCCCTCCCCCCCCCCCCTCCCTCAAATTCCATTCATTACCACCACCCCCCTCAAATCCAAATCTCCCCTTCTTCAACTATCCCTTCCCCCACCCCCCATCACCACACCACACTCCCCATGGTTTCCGCGTCCCCCCGTCTCCTTCGCCGCTTCTCCCCCGCCCGCGAGGACTCCTGCATTGAGCCTCGCGCCTATCCCGCCGCGCGCTGGCCCTTCCGCGGCCCCACCTCCATCGCCTCCTCCCTCTCCCCCTCCAGTTCCTCCCGCCGCCTTCCCCGCACCCTCACCACCCAACTCGCAAACCTCCGATCCTCCGCCATCTTCGCCCTTGAGCACTCCTTCGAGTTCTCCGACCTCAACGACCCCACCCACCCCCTGCCCATCTCCTCCGGCCTCAGCCCCTCCCTCCGCGAGGCTCTTCCCCATCCAACCCCCCTCCGCGCCCCTCTCCCCCCGTTCCCTCCGACCTTTCCGCCGCCTCCACCCGCGCAGTCACAGAGCCCCACACCCTCCGTGATCTTCGTCGTGTCACGGCCCCGCTTTCCATGATGGACCCGTGGCAGTACGACGCCGATTTCCTAGCCGCTGCCGATTGTCATCGCCCCCGTTCGCACCGTAAATCCGCTTCCTCTCACCCTTCGCAACGCTTTTCCGAGCGCCATCCACGCCCGTCACGTCTGTCTGACTCACGTCGCTGGAAGTTGTACCCCAAGTTTTTGGACCGCAAGTTGTCGCGAAGGAGGCAACAACGTCACGATTTCTTCCCACGCACCGTCATTCCGGATCGTTTGCAGGATGCCTTTGTCGCTTCCGATCCCCACAATCAGCCCCACGCTCAGCCTGAACACTTGCATCCCAATGCCCCGCAACACCCCCAAACCGCTCACCTCCTGCTTCCGTACACCCCCATTCGCGACAACTCGGTGCTCACCGCTGTAACGGCTGAGTCCGCTACCGACCTGCACCACGACCTTTCAAGGCGTCGCGCCGATTCGGAGCCTGCTCGTCGTCGTAGTCTCTCCTTCCTGTCCAGAAGGGATAGTGTGTTCTCGTTGTGGGACCGCTTTTGGAAGCGCCGACGCACTACCCAAGCCGCACGTGCACCGCCTGCAACAACCGAATCTCACTCCTCTGCATCTAGAACAAGTGGAAAGCTCTCTCGTCTTCGCAAGCTTGATTTTCGTCTTACCTCAAGATCTGCTGTATAACCATAACCATGCCGTGCTTTCTTTTTTTTTTTCTTTTTCGTTTACCTGCTTAGCATTACGCTCATCTTGTGTTTGTTTTTGCAAACTCTCCGCACTTTTGCTTTTGCTCCCACTCTTCGTTTCTCACATTGCAACCCAACACCTTTCTCGTGTTGTACACTTGGTTTCCATTTCCATTCCCAATCAGCGCATCCACCACACGCGAGTCGTTCATAGTGTGCACTTTGTCTCATATATACTTCATTCTCTGCTGAGAATAACTCAAATCGATAACTCTTTTTTTTTTCCCCCCTCCCCCCCTTTCTTTCTTTCCTCTCTTCCTGTGTACCAAAGCGCCTGTTGCCAAACCCATTTAGATACACCCTGTGTGTTTCTACACTGTCTGCTCTTGTCTCTGTCTCTTATCGTTTCCTTGTGCTCTATATCTACCTTTAACAACAGCATCAACTCCTGGTATTCTTAGACGCCGACCTTGGCATCAGCCTCTCAACCTTCTTATTTGGCGAACGCCACCGTGTCCTCACCCAAGCAAATCGCTGCATTCACGCTGTAAACATATGGCTGCCCGTCCTTGCTGTTCTGTTTCAAGTACACCTCGCAACCGCCGCCAGTGTAATCGAAGCTTGCTCCGTCGATCACTTGTCATATGCATATCTCGTTTTGCATGCGCGCTCTCATCATATCGAGCGCAGAAAGGAGCATAGCATTCACTTTTCAGTTCAGAACAGTTACTTTCCTATTGAGCTGATCCGCGCAACGGGTCATGCAGCGCTTGCGCAACTGTGTTTTCAGTCCCGCTGCGAACTGCAAACTATTCTCCTATGTTGTCGTTTTCTTTTTTCTTTTACCGATGGTCCATTCAGTAGTCGCGGTTTGCATTTAACCAGTAATCGCTTTGGCCACGCAATTCGGTGTCATTCACCTCATGCACGATGTTTGTTCTCACGGTCTGCTGTGAGCGAAGATATATCTCTGACACGTCGTCTTGAATCGATTGTGACAATCTCCCTAACGGAAGATCGTTGTAATCTAACAACCACGAGGAAGAGGGGGAATCGTCATCATCGTTAGCTCATCTTGTCACGTCTTGTTCCATAGGCCGTACCGATTTTGCATCAGTGTCAAGTTCGCATTGCACAACTTACCGCCTCCGAATGGATCCTCCAATTCGGCAGCGTTCGCGACTACCCCCAGAATTCCGTACGAGATGAACGCCACGATAGATATTGTCAGCCAGCCAGTGGTTTCAACTAGCGCAAACGGTAAGCTGGACGCATGGAAATAATTGGTTAGGAGAACTGCACGGTCCGCTTTGGTGAACATGGCCAAACCGTTTCGCTTAGGTACGCATGCGATTAAGGGAGCCATGCCCAAACTTACAAGAACAGCCACAGGCCCAGGAACACATTCAGATGACTTCGCATCGCGCGAAAGGGAAGAGAAAACGTTAGGAATTGATTGATACATAAAAAGTGGAGCGCAACATGCTCGTCTGAGCACATTGTCGCCATGTACCTTTGTGAGTTCCGAATAGGAAAAACATTCAGTTTGAATCGACCTCCTTAAACATACCTGATGTACGAATATGGCGCAGGCATAGTCTTGATCTGCATGCATGTATCTGCTGCGCCGGCGAGATCTGCTACCCAGCGAATTAAGTGCTGCATTTGAAATCCGTTGAAGTGTTAGTCACCGAAAAGCATATCAAGTTCCTTACCAAGGTCCTACTGCCATTCGTAGGTCAAGTTCGTGAACTTTATGGGTCGCTTAAGTGTGTTGACACTGCTGCAACTTACAACAAGGAAGGTCTGGGGCAGCTCCCTCTCCCGGAGTTTTGCAGAGAGGAGATAAGCGGATAATACATATAGACAGTGGGAAGGCATGTTGGGCGAGTTTTGGAGCTCGGCCAGATCCTCAGGTGTCAAAACTCCTTTCAACTCGCGCAAATCTCGTTCTCCTCGAAGCTGTCTTTTCAACGCAACTGGGAACGCTACCAAGAAGCCCAGGATGCGTTCACTGTCGCCGCGGTGAAACACACCCGGAGGAAATGCTTGCACTACGTATTTCGCGAAACTTGTGATGGTCCCTCCGATTCCAGTCCAAACACGAATAGCCTCCATGTACCGGTTGTAAGCCCTAACAACAGCTCATCCAGTTCTTCAAGTTAGAGCCGCGTCTTACATAAGAATCTTGGAACAGAAATATCACGTTGTCTAAAACTTACTCTGATACTCGAAAACTGGTCAACAGAAAGAGTGCAAAACCAACGTATGATAGAGCATTTCCATCAACGGCAAGTGGCGTGCACCACCACCGACATTCCCCGTCCTTGTGCGGCTGATAGCTTTTGGACGTTGCATATGTGATTCCCACAGCTATAGCGCACCATACTGTCGAGATAAGAAGAGGGGTAAGAGGCATTGCGCGACCCCGCACAGCGGTCATGAAACAGCGACGTATAAACGACTCGCCATCCCTCTTTTCGTCATTCTTTCTAAACGCACTTTGTTCATCATGGTCATTATACTCTAGACCTTCTCCGTTCACGGAAAGAATGTTCAGGAACGCGGTTTCATCAGCGGTGTTAGTTGGTGACGGACTCCCATTCTTCGTGATTTTGCTTTGGTCCAGATGAAAGTCAAGGGCATGTATTGAGACCGAAGACCTGGCCGAGTGTATCACTGCCGAAGCAGCAGATGATTCGTCGGAAAGGCGGGGGTCATTTATGCGAACATGGTGTTCTCCATGGGGCTGCGAATCTCTGTTATGATCCATTACGAACGTTCGAACCGGATGCAAGCTTGATGCTTTTACAGCCGTGATTGCAAGAAGCGACTACTTGTGTCTGTATATGAACAGTCGGCTCCTCAGGAGTCGAAGCGCGAACTTTCAAGTGCGTCGTTACGTGTTCCCGGCCAGGTTGCCAATATCTAACTCCCGCTGTTGCACTGCGTCATTACTCGTCAGCGCGCTTTGGAATCTAGCGGTTTGAAGCCGTAGGGTAGGATTACAAGGGTATTGCTACTTGCTTCGTAGGAATGACACATGCTGTCGTACACCACCAAAAGTCTCGTGCCAACGAAACATGAAGTTCAAAAACCGGGCCATGCGCAACGTTGGCAGTCTTTTGCTGGTAAGGAAAATCAAATGAGACCTTTACAATTACCGGCCTTCCAGTCGTTGCGACTCGCAGCGAGGAGGCTATCGCTCTCCGCTGAACTATGTAAATAGCGTCCCAGCCCCGCCCTCCCCACACCCCCCATACATCCTTCGCAACGGTAACGTTAGTACAGGCTCCAAGTGTAGTAGAATTGCTTCGCAAGGTACGCTATGAAATCAACAGGCACGAAGTGTATAACGGTTTCTTTATACTCCTGTATCTCGGGTAGCGGTAACCCGTACCTCTAGTAGCCCTTTAACAGGACACAACATGTTCCTTTTCCGGGCGTGAACTACGTTAGCTCCGCAGGAAGACCAGTTCCGTTAACCGGCTGCTACAATAAGGATTAGAGACAAGGCGCCGGCGATAACGTTTTACAACTGCCACACAAGTTAACGACCTATCTTCCTTTTACACCCTGTATATTGGCATGCGCCGTCAAGTCTTGTAAAATGAATTGGTTCCATACACTGCGATGTGAGATTGGGGATACGAGTTACCCTTGGGTATTGGGAACAACTCATTCGCTATTAGCATAGGGTGCATTTCTCACCATTCCGGTCATCTTCCGATCCTCATGTCGACGGAGTAGGTGGAAAGCGATCTGCATACCAGGAAAGTCTTTTCGCCTTTGTTGAGCATTTTGGGGGGACGAAAGCCCTACCCCGACGGACTCGACAGAGTGTCAACTAATTTCAACATCTAAGAATAGAAGGCTAACTTTCCAGCCCAGAAGGAATGGTCTTCTTTCCAACTACACATTATTAGCTAAGAGGTATGGGTATACTTTTCTTCTTCTTTATTGTGGTTCACAGCTTTTTATTACTAAGCTGAAGGAAAGCTTTCGGTAAGAGCTTTCTCTCTTCAGGAAGGCCAAGACCTTCTGTCGCTCATGTCGAATGAACTCTTGCATACGTTCCTTACATTTCTTTGGGAGATCGGCTAACAACTCTCTACGGGCTACATTTGTCAGCAGGCATCGAAAAACGACATGTTCGCAGTCTTTCTTCACATTCGTTCCACAGTCGTATCTGAGCGTTTTTTCTCAAGAAATGTCGCCACTGCGTGCAAAGGAGAGACGTGCGTGGTGTAGAATTGTGCGAGGATTACCTCAGCCTTTCGCGCAGCCTTCTCGTCTGTAACAAAGGCGGGGCGGTGCTGAAGTAGACGTTTTCCTCTAATAGACGAGGACGGTGCGGCCCTAACATCCGGCATATCGATCCGAAATCGTACTTGGATGCGGATACCTTCACTCTTGAATCGTGCAAAGAAGATATCAGTACTCTTGTAAAATAGAAAGAACCACCTGTTGATGAGAACATGCTCAAAGACCGAAATGCAATAGCCATATACTGCACATCAAGAGCAAAAATGGGCGATGGCGTCCTCGAAGGTTGTATTTGCGTCGCCGCAACACCGTCGCAAGAAGCAGAGAGATACCTCCATCTGAGCTCTATAAAACATGATTTAAGGCACGCGCCTTCTTAAAAGTTGTGATATGCAGTTACCTCGTGACTTCGTTGGTTACTTTTCTTAGTGCTGAACATTTCAGGCAAAGATGATGAGTTCTCTGGAGATGCTCTTTCTGAACGCAAAGGGATCTCAACGCGGGAATCACCTTCTTGTATGGCCTCCGCTAAGAAGTCAACTGAACGAGCTGGTATACCTGTGCCAAAGCTCAGATCGCTTTCACGCAGGGCACTGCTGCCCTCGGTAGAGAGCCGATCCGCTAGAACTGTGAGCTTGAACACCAGTGATTGTAGATAGTCCTTCCATTCTGATTCTTCCACCCTCGACAATATCAGTTCGTCGCGCCAAGCGTCCGTTTGGTACTCAGTGAGGGCACTGCGCAGTTGAACAAACGCGGCTCTCACATTCTCTCGAAGAGATTTACCGTTCTCTGGTAGTGTGGAAAGCTTGACCGAGAGGTTATCGTTTTCGCCTAGATTGGTGGTTGGTACGTTGCCAGAATCCACAGAAGCGGTGTTGTTTCCACCACGTCGTGGCAACGAAGCCAAATAGCGCAAATGTGACGCTGTTGCCGGCCCAGTTTCATCAACGAGATCACCAAATCTTGACGGCCTACGCAAGAGTTCACTTGGGCTACCAATTTCAGCGACCCTGCCACGATCCATCACGATGATCTTATCGTGGCGCATAACCGTGTGGAGACGGTGGGCAACAGTCAATATTGTGCAATGCTCCATTTCGTTTCGCAGCGTTGCTTGAATCTTTTCGTCTGTTGCGTTTGACACACTAGACGTCGCCTCGTCAAGAATGAGCACTTGACTATCCTTCAGTAAGGCTCGACCGAGGCACAGCAATTGTCGCTGTCCAACGCTCAGGTTTGACCCATTCTCCGCAATCTCAAAATCCAGCCCAACTCTATTCCTCATGGTGTCCTGAAGACCACAAGCATCGAGGGCTCGTTGAATTTCTTTGTCAGAATGCTCTTTGAACATGTCCAGGTTTGAACGAATAGTCCCCGAAAAACATATTGGCTCTTGCGGTATGATACCCAGGGCGGAACGCAAGTCAAACAAACGAAGCGAAGAAATACTAGTTCCATCGATAAGAATTTGGCCTTTGTTGAGTTCATAAAGTCTGAAGAGGGATTGAATGGCAGAACTCTTCCCGGCCCCAGTCCTTCCAACAATTCCCACATGTTCTCCAGGCTCAACTGTAAAGGAAACATCCTTCAGTGCTGGATCTAGGTCATCACGATACTTCATCTCCACCGCTTGAAATACTATGCGACCCTTTCGTGGCCATCGAGACTTACGTTGACTGAGACCTTGACTCAGGCTTATAGCTGTTTCCTTAGATATAAGTCCCGTAGATTCGTTATCCGATAACGTGGACCTATCGCCCATTTTCTCCTTCAAGAACTGTTCGAGTCCTCCTTTCTCTTCCTGTGGAAATGGTGGGTTCGAGTACTCTGCAACTCTCTCTACCGCGTTTAGTTGAGATTCCGTTTCCGTAAATTGCCGGACGCTCCAAGTCATAGATCCCAGAATTTGCATTGTGTACGACAAAACCAATCCGATCATAGCTGCAGATGTTCTGTCCGCTGGAGTCAAAACAGCTAACAAAGTAGCACCAAATATCAGGATAGTGCCGAGCCCCTCAAGACGAATAGATAACCATCTGTTTGCGAAAGTAGAAGCATAAGTTGTCGTCACAAGTTCATCCGTGTATTTGTTGTTGATCGATGCCGTTCTTGGAACATCACCAAAAGCACGGATTGTAACAACCCCATCCAGAGTTTCACTGAAGTGAGAATATAAAGGACTTCTGGCAAGGGCTTCCAGACGTCGCAAGTCGACACTGGACTTTCGATAGAACTCTTGCACGTACAAGCACATGGCCGCGATTGGAATCACAACGAAAATGAATGCAGGGGTAACCCACAGAATCAGCCCCACAGTAAAAGCCAGATTGAGGGTGAGTCTTAGCAACGACTGCATTGTGCTCGAGAGTGATGAGTCAATCTTGTCGATGTCCGAGTTGAATCTATTAACGAGACGGCCCTCGGGTGTAGAATTGAAGAATGAGCTTGGTGCACCGAATACAGAAAGCAGTAGCTTCTCATGAAGGAGAACAGAAGCACGAATCGATCCAAATGCCAGAGAGAAAGACGAGACACCGGCGACAAATACTGTCGCCAAACCGAAAGCAAGGAAGACGGCAAGACGGAAGAAGGTACTTTGTTCGTCTTTCTGATCGCTCCAGTCGCTCAACCAAACATTGACTGAAAGACTTGCTATCTGGGCGCCAATGGCACATAGGATGATGCTTGGCACCCACATCTTCAGTCCCATTCCAGATAGATATGTCTTGTAATGCGCCAGTTCTACTCGTCCTTTCTGCTTCGTTTCCTTCTCGGTCAGTCTTCCAACTTGAACGGCTCCATAGCCTTTCTGCCCGTCGGTCCCGGCTATGGGTGTGCTTTCGTTGACCTGTGACACCTTTTCTTCTGCGGCCATAATTGTTTTCTGAATCTCAGCATCTTCTCTCAATAGAGTTTGTGTATGCTCAAAACCTGAGTTGTCCGTATTTGGATCTCGGTCTGACCGGCTAGATGCCCCAGCCGCGCCTATTTCTCCAGTTGACTTTAGCATACGGGAAAACTCACTGTCTTGGGATAGGAGTTCATCCCGGAAACCAGCTTCGACAACCGTACCATTCTTCACCACAATAACCATATCAACTTCGGGTGACGCAGCATAGTGGATTTGATTCGTCGTCAGCACCCTGGTTGTTCCCTGAAGTTGTGAGGCAATACAGTTCTGGAAAATCGATTTGCCTACATGGGCGTCCACCGCTGACAGAGGATCGTCAAGAAAACAGATATCTGCCCGAGAATATACCGCTCGAGCAAGTGCCACCCTAGAGCGCTGCCCACCAGACAGGTTCACACCGCGTCCTCCTATTTCCGTGAGATCACCAGCCGGAAGAATCTTGAGATCAGACAAGAGGTTGCACACGCGAATGGTAGTCCGATAAAGCTCCCCGTCGAATGGCTTTCCAAAGAGTATATTTTCGCGGACAGTTGCATTTTGAATGAACGGGATCTGATCACAGAAGGAGATGGAACGGCCTTTTCTAATGCCCGCTTCGCCTTCAATAATGGGTACTTCACCCAAAAGACCTGCCAGCAGTGTGCTCTTGCCGCTTCCCGTCGGACCAATAACGGCCACCAATTTGCCTTGAGGAATCCAGAATGTGACATCGGAGAGAGTAGGGCATGCGCGAGAAATGGAAGGATCCCATGTGAAAGCGGCGTTTGCAGATGCAAGGTCTATTTTGTTAAGTTCAAGCAGTTGTTGGTTGATGGCGTGATCCCCTTGGTCAAGAGATGTGAGTTCTTCAGTAGCCAAGAAATCACTCAATCTGGATAACGACGCACCAGCGCGAGCGGTACTAATGAGGATGTTTGGCAAGAACATAAGTGATGGCCTAATAACATTGAATAGTGCAATGGAGGGGAACACCACTGCAGCGTCCAGAGATCCAGTATTGAGAGCGTAGATGCTGAAGGCGATGATGGTAAGCACGGTCGGTATGCTGGTAACCAGCATAGAATTGGTAGCCTGCAAGAAGGAAATGCTTCGAAGCAGATCAAGTTCCTTTGCGCGCACGTCCAGAATGCGTTTCACGAAAGACAATTCCCAGGCATAAAGCTTGACCAGCTTAATTCCTTTGATAGCCTCGGCAACAAGCTTGACTCGTTCGTCAGTGCGCGCGCTGGCTCTCTCACGTTGGTTTTTGATGGTGCCCACAAGCTTTGACTGAACGAACATACTGCTGATGATAAACAGAATGCCAGCAAACGTGGGCGCCCATCCCAGAAGTTGCACGAGCAGAAGCATAGCCACAACGATTTGTTCGGCCGAACTCCACACCATATGAACGTAGAGCACGATGTCAGCAACTGTGCGAGAGTCATTCGACATGAGGTTTTGAATTTGGCCGGAGGTGTACAAGGACCGACTCTCGGGTGATAGACGGCAGCTCTTTTCAAACACTGCGCTGACTAGAGATCCGCGAAGCAACGCCTGCATCGTCGCCATGATGTTGAAGTATTGGTTAAACACGAGCAGCTGCGCAAAATAAGAGCCGAACATTGCACATGCAAGCAGGATACCTTTAGCAGACGACGCCTGTGCTTCGCGTCTGCTTTGCAAGTGAGAAATAATCTGCAGCGCAATATGAGTTAGTCACATGCATGTATGCTATCGCTGAATAAGGCATACAAAGTGGGGAGCGAATGCGTATACATTACCGATTTCAAAAGCATTGGGGACACAAACAAGAAGACATCACTGATGAGCTTGAGGAAGCCGCCGAGCATGAGCCTGAGGCCAAAGGCGTTGAAAAGGGCGCGGAGCAAGCTTGGTCGGGAGCGCTGAAGCTGTGCGCGCCAGGCCGGCGATAAGTAGCGCGCGGCAGAAGTTTCACAGTTGAAGCGCGGCGCCAAGGGAATGACATCCGTGGATTCGAGGGGCCGTTGACGACCTGTAACCACGGTGTTGGTGACCCAATTGAAGGCAAGCAAGGACAGGGCGGAGGCTTGACGAACGGTTGGGGGCGCTGTTTCTGGAACGCGGGGCGGGTGGGATGGCTGAAAGGCGGACGCAAATAGGTCGGACAGCGTGTGCACCCGCGCTGTACTGAGCAGGTGGACGTGGACAAAGAATATGGCGGTGGTGACGGTTGCGGAGGCGATGGTGATGATGAGCGGGAGCCATGTTGCGCGCTGTAGGATGAGAACAAACGGCAGGGCGAGCAGGTACAATGCGATGTCAACGCGCCACAGCAGCAATCGGGGGTAGCTTAGTAGGGTGTAGGGGTGGTGAGATGATATATGTGGAGCGGTTAGTGAATGGCGTAACGACAGACAGGCTGGTGGGATATAGGACAGCAGAAGGTAGAGGCGATTGGCAGTGGAGGTGAGAAGGAGGTGAGGGAGGAGCAGAAGCAAGGGTATGAAAAGGGCAGTAATAAGGACAGAAAAGCGGGGAAAGGAGGAGGACGGTGGGGGTGGTATGAAGGGATGCGCTGTGAGAATGCGGGCGAGGAAGTACGCAGTGGACAGAAGGAGGGGCAGGTAGAGCAGAATGGGCATGTTCGGTGGCAAAGCTGGTGTAGCTGGAGGGGGGGAAGGCGCGGCGCGGAAGGGAGGGAGAGCCGGGGGGGGGGGGGGGGGGACGCTTTATGAGCTGCTTCGCTGTGATCCATAAGCGGTGCAGGGGAGACGGCGGCTGCTACTAGAAGGCGCGCGATGCGGTACATTGTGCTGTAGAAACGGCGGTGCGAGATGCAGGCGAGTGGTGCTGCGCGCTGTGGTTGTGCGTATGAGGTTTCGTTTCGGCTGCCGCGCGTGCTGCATGCGGGGCACACGTGCCTGCTCAGCGCAGAACATGGAGCGGCTGCACGGCGCGTGCGGCGATTGGCTGCTGCGCATTGCGCCGCTTTCTCTTCATCGTTTCTTGTGTACCGCTCACATTGCTTAACGAAGAGTAACTTTGTGTACAGTTAAGTTATGTTCCGGTATCCAATCTGCCAACGAACACGTTCTCCACTACCAACGGCACCGTCGTTGCACTGTACTTGTCAGAAGCCAAACAGCGTATTTATTTAGCGCTGCTTTCAAACGAACCAGCACTTTCTCGTCACAGATTACGCTATGGCTGGAGCCCTCAAAAGTGCCGCCGTCACCAGAACAGCCAATTGACAACTCCGTTCCATTCAAACTGCCCGCCTTCAACGCCACGTCTTTCTCATTTGTGAAACGCGGCTGGAGAATCCCACACATCCATTGAAATGCGTCTCCTTGTTCCGAAACCGATCTATCTAGACACACCTGTCGTCAGAAGCACCAATACAAAACTGAAACGCAGCACTTCCAAACCGTCATTGCTGAGCAGCAATCGCTGTTCAAGTGCATTGCTGTCTTTTTTTTTTTGTGCCTGCAGAGCACGCCTTGCACGGCAACGCTCAAGCACATGTGCACGCTTTCTCGCATCACATGATGATGCGCGCGGTCCATCACCCCCTGAAAACATGCGCTTCTTCTCGGAAAGAACAAGTAGTGACATGTATCTGTCATGCCTGTGCCCTTTCACAGCTTGTGCAACAAGCCGCAAAGCAGCAGAATAGCGGCAGCAACTTGTTGTCACCATCTTTTGTTGGAGCTTGAATAACTGTTTACGAGTAACGCCCGTTTTAGCTCTCAGCATGCTTTCATGAAAGCGTAAGCCTTACACTTTCCTACAACGCATTGCAGGAAAACAAGTACGTGTACCGACCACAAGCGAAAGCTAGAGCAATCCTGGCTAGTAGCCCATATCTTATCCAAGTCTTGACCCACGTGAATCATCTCATTCAATTTCAATTATACAACATCCATTCCTATTGCTCATGTAAATCAAAAAAAAAAAAAAACCAAAAAGATATGCAGAAACGAGACCACCAAGCGAAACGGCATACAACGACATACAGCCACCACCGTACCGTTTACCGTAGCAAGCCTTACGACGGTAACCCTTAGCGCTATCCCTATAACCCGCGTAACCCGCGTAACCCGCGCAACCCTTGTTTCTTCAATCTAGCACGCCCTTCTTCTTCTTAACACTTACCGTACCAACCATACCAACCGCAACGTTGTTCTATCACTTCTCCCTCATACCTCTCTCGCCTGTGCAACCAGCTCTTTCGATACGGAGCATGGTATCCGACAAGTCTCACTCTTCAGCATTTAACTTTCTTCACGTCACCTACTCAAAAGAAGGCATATGTCATTGTCAACTCTCTCGACCACCAGTGAACGCCTTCAACACCTCCCTATGGACCGAATTGTTAACTTTACTCACCTTCCTCGAAAAGCACCGCTACCCGCACTTGACGAGGACTTTAATTCTCTCTTCTGCAGCTCGCGGCAACATTTTTTCAGCCGGCAACGACTTGACAGAGCTGCATGCACCATCCACGTCCAGGTCACGCTTCATAACATTTTGGACTACTTGTACACTGTTTCTAGCTCGTCTTTACAAGACACCCCTGTGTACCATTGCCGCTCTTCGTGGTGCTACCCCAGCAGGCGGCTGCTGCATGGCACTGTGCTGCGACTATCGCGTCGCACTGGCAAATACCACAATCGGTTTGAACGAAGTGGCCATTGGTCTTTCGGTTCCAAAGTTTTGGGCGCTTCTTCTTCAGCGTACTGCAACAGTCACATCAGAGGCCGAAGACATGCTTCTTAGAGGAACCATGATTTCCGCACAAAGTGCAAAGCGCCTCGGTCTCATTGATCAACTTCTTCAAGGAAATTCAATTAAACTGATCGGTGCAGCGTTCCGCCTGGCAGAAACGTCTTCGCACCTTACAGAAGCGCCGGGGCGCGCTGCTACCAAACTTGCCATCAGGGGGGCTTTTGCCGACGAGTGGGAGAGCTATGCGAATGAAGAAGCACGGAGCGCGTGGGAGTCGCTTTCAGAGCCAACAGTTGTGCACACTTTGGGTTCTCTCATCTCTCGCCTGAGCACACGCAAGGCAAAAATGTAGCGTCGATGCTTATAAGTTAAGACTGGCTTTCTTATACATATCCGAGGAAAGCCCTTTAAACGGACCTTCCCCCTGCTCAAGCGAACAATGAATTGGCTTTTGTAGACGATCCATCCTCTTTCGATACAGCGAATGATGACATATAGCGTAGTTGTAGAACTCAATTTCATACACACAGGATTCCACTTCTCGAACAGAGCCCAGAAAACTGTACTTGTAATTGTCAGTGCGCTTGGCGTGACCAGTGTGCAGCAGTGTCTCATCTATGCAAATATACTTGACAAGAGCACGACGGGGCTTGTTGGTCGTATCGCACAGTGTTCCATTGGTGTACAGCTGAGTGAACGCGGCATCAGGCAGTTCAACTTCGGATCTGCTTTTCCTCCTCAAGCGATCTTGTTCCTTGTCGAAATGGCCGAGCATGAATTCATCCTTGATCCGTTTTTCCGAGCCTTTTTCAGTTTCGATGTGCCTCTGTGCGACGTACTTTCCGTAACAGAACTCATAGCTCCACCACCCATCCGGGCGATGCAAGCATTTACCCTCATATACCTGCATGAGATCGTCAATGTCATCGAAGATATTTTCATCTGATTTCTCAGTGCCAGGGGACGGTTTGTTGGAAGGCAAGGGATCTGGTAAAAGACAGCTCATGCGCTGCCCCTTTGCAGTGACAACGCTCTTCGCAGTAAAGCCATGAGGCGCCTCTTCTTGTGGATGATTTGTTGAGCGAAACTCTCCAATTCTTGGAAGGTGAATTTCATAAACCGGCTTGTTGATATCACGCCGGGAAACGTCGCCAATGACAAATGTGTGGCGGACTGCGAAACATTTTGAAAACAAGCAAAGCGTAGCAAGCACTACAAGTCTCAGTGTAAGAGGTCGAACCATCGAAGGCGCGGCGTGCCGCATCGGGTTGACGAAGTTGAAACAGGAAAGTGTGATGATCAAAGCTATGATGCAGGTCGCATTGAGGTGAATAAGACGGTAACGGTGCTTCCCTGGCAGCGGAAATTTGGACCGACGCGCTATATGAATTAGACACACTCTTGGCAAAGCAATTTCTGAGCTTGGAGTATTGTAGGTCTCAAAGAACTCAGCAAGTAAACAAAAGACTGGTGCGTCGGGGAGGAGACAAACAGGTTGCACTGCGAGTGAAGACAAATGTACCGGGGTGTTCGGCAAGCCGCGTGGAATGAATGCTTGATCCACGCTGCTACTCATCAATCATTTCACGCACCCATCGCAGGCAACTGCCCCATCATGGGCCGGCCCTTGTGCACGATGTTCCGAGAAGGTGCGCCTTTACAGGTGGTACACCTGTGAAGTTGGACATGTGTGCATTGTCTAATGAACAAGCGCGGTACACCGCCTGCCGGATGGCTGGCATCGCCAGCGAGATCAAGAGTTCGACTTCGAATGGTGTTTAGTCTCTAAATAAGTATACCAGGTGGAATCACTGGGCTGACGCAAAGGTTCCCTTCTCAAAGACACCAACTCGCCATAGCGTTTATCACCGCCAAATTGGGATAGCATTCTCCCCCTCTTGTTCCCGTCGGACCGGAAACTCCAGAGTTCATCGTGATAACATGACCGCATTCGTTTCTTCTTTCGCAGGCGCCTCCGTGCGGCCTCAGTTTCAGGCCCAAGGTCTTCAGCAAACCGCTCCGAAGAGCTCAAAACGTTCTGTGGCTGCTCGACGAGTTCGAGTGACTCCGCGCGCAATGCAATCGGCGGGAGGCGGTACAATGTATGATGGCGCAAGGGCAGGTCCCCCTCCGGATCTTCCTTCACTGCTTCTCCACAATCGAATCGTTTATTTGGGCATGAGCTTGGTCCCAGCCGTAACGGAGCTCATTATTGCCGAGTTCCTCTATCTTCAATATGAGGACGCATCCAAACCGGTTTACATGTACATCAACAGCACTGGAACATCCTCAGCGGATGGTCAGAACGTCGGATTTGAAACCGAGGCGTTTGCCGTCGCCGACACAATGAATTACGTCAAAATGCCAGTCCACACCATCTGTGTGGGTCAGGCCTTCGGAATGGCGGCCATGTTACTCGCAAGTGGCGAGAAGACGCACCGCGCTGCCCTTCCAAACGCTACAATCATGCTTCATCAACCGCGCGGAAGCGCTCAAGGACAAGCCAGCGATATCGCTATCAAGGCGAAAGAGGTACTTTATAACCGGAGGCAAGCTTTTGATATCATTGCCGAGCGATCTGGGCAACCGGTTGAGCAAATTGAAAAGGACGCTATGCGAACAAAGTATTTCACCCCACAAGAGGCTGTTGATTATGGTCTTATTGACAAGGTACTCCTTTCCGAAAAGGAACTGCCGCAAAAAGCACCCACATTCTTATCTGCGCTTGACAAATAATCACCAAGGGAAGATGTTCGAGCGTTGGCAATGAGCTTAGGTTGCCTGATTTCATTGTCGAGACCACCTAACACCTACATGAGGCGAGGAAAATACTTCTGGTGCGGTTTGTGAGGTAAATTCTTGTGCGTCGTGCCTAACACATTGTACCCTCAAAGTGATACACGGTCTCCGTATCGTCTCAGTCTCAGCATCACATGACTTCGAGTCTGCATTAAATACAAATAGGGTGTCCTGTTCTTCCGCTGCGTACTATAATAAAGTCAAACCTACAAATCTCCCCTGCTCTAGCATTCTCATTCATGATTGCGCGAGGACAACTTGCCGCAAGAAAGGTGCCACAGGTCATAATTAACATCAAGCTCTCGCAAATATTCCCAAGCTCTGGTGGGATTGTTTACTCTCGTAGCAAGTACGTAGGCATCATGCCGTTCTTGATGTAGTCATATTCAGATTGCTTGCAATTCCATGGCTTGTGAAGCGCGCTAGCTGGTCTCCATCATCACCAGGATTCTCAGAATGAGCAGGTGTGTAAACACACCTTCTTTCAGATTTCCATCCACACCCTAGATATCCTCGAGTTGTCTCCCACAATGTGTCCAGCCATCCTCTGGACATTATGGCGAGTTTTTGATTCGGAAACGTAAAGACGAAATGACCAGCAAAGCAAGTTGGAACCATCAAGTCGCCCGTCAAAGGCTCGGTTTTCAACACAAGCCCAGAGAGCACATCAATGGCATCCATAACGATCCTATTCCTAGAAACGCGGGTGCCGTAAACCGTCAGAGCATCAGGAGCAGTCTGCACTTGGTCGTAAGCAATGGTAGATCCGATTGCACAAAAGTCTTGAACAAGGCGACCGGTTTCTACTTCGTACACGTACGGAAGCCTTTTAGATGTGCTGACAACCACACTCGAGAAGTATGTATCCCATATCAACACCAGACGCGAATCGTTAGAAAAAGTAATTGTCCTTCTAGCAACGTAATCGGATTTCTCGAAAGGGGTTGAGTCGTGCTTCGGAATACGTAACGTCCTTCGTGGCCGTGGGATATGGTGGCGATAAAGTAGCCGACCGGTAAGAGTTGATCGCATTTCGATCAGTCGATGCGGAGAGCGCCTACCGCTCTTGAAGATTCGAGCATTGGGATTGCAAATGACAGAGCACAGGAGCATCCCATCAGGTGACATTCTACTGGTTCGAGCCACGTCATGATCTGGACTACCCATATCGTCTCCTCGAGCTCTTGCTCTTCCGCTGGTACGATTTGTTAGGGAATTTCCTGCATGAAGTTGTTTCGATAAGCACCCTTCCCGATATGTGCGTTGGACAGTCCGAACCCGATGTAACCCACGACTAGAATCACCTTGCTCCGAGTATTGTGGCTCCATGCCCATAGCGCAGCTGGAGCGCGGATTGATAAACGGATTGTTCGGTAAATCTGCTCTTGTCACTCTTGAAGAAGCAGCATCGTCAACCTGATCAAATCTAAGGACGCCAAACTTGGAGGTGGTATCAAAGAAAATGATTTGTGCATCTTCACCGATTTCGATGCGCGACGTGCATCGGGTTGACTTGTAGCTGAGCATTGCATGTCTCTTATCGTGGATTAAATCAATACTGGCTCCATCAATTACCGCCATGAAAACGAAGTTCGATTCATTTGGAGAGGCGAATGTTTTCCATCTGACAAGGTATGTGGCAGCACCTGCAGATGAATGAAGCATAGCTGCAAAGGCGAGTTCCGGTTTGTCGCTGGTACCGCGCCAAACCATGTCAAAGCCATACTCAGGCACAAAGACATGCGTAAAAGTGTGCAGAACGAGATCGTGTGGGAAACCAAGATCATCTGCTTCCAGATCTGCAATCTGCACTGTGCAGTCTTCACATGGATGGCAGGTTATGTCAAAGGTTTCGCCAAAGATTTCGGTTTGTGATTCCCAGCCGCGAAGGCGGTGCAGCGGGTCCAGCCCCTCCGCGATAAGTGCGCCATGAGCAAGGGTTATGAGAAAAGCTATTCGCGTACCGTCGGGAGAGAAGCGAATGTTAGTGACTGTGCTGGCAGGAACAGCGTCCAGTCCGAGGGAGATGCGACGGAGACGTGAGCCGCGAAGCCATGCGAGATCGACGCCATTTGACGAAGAAGGATCGTCGACAAAAAGGATTAGACTCTCGCCGTGAGGAGGTACGACGTGCACCATTCGTACCTTGTCGAGGAGGTCGGTAGGTATATAGAAGGTGCATAGTCGAAAGTTGTGGCGTACGGACTGGTGACGGGGGGCCTGAGTGAGACATACAGCTTTTTGGGCAGCGCGGCATACGTGAAGGAAGGAGGTAAGGTCGGAAATGGAGGTAATGTACGAAGCAATTCGGGGCCAGATGTCAAATGGAATCCAGTGGGACGAAATGAACGCTCCACGGGGTTGGGAGGAAGCACGGTTGTGGCGGGGCGGGGAGGGTGGAGCGAAAGTAGGGCTCGTTAGTTCATAGGGGTTCATCGGATTGCAATGTTGGTGAGTAGTGAGGAATTGAGGATTGCGATGTATGGGCGGATGGGATGGATAGGAATCCTACTGGTGTGGTGGATTGAGGGGAAAGGAGGATGGGGGGAAGGGGGGACGGGTGGGGGAGGGCGGGAGAAGGAGGGGCAGAGGAACAGAGTGGAAGGACGGGTAGAGAGCTGGAAGTGACATTGGTGCAACATAGAATTGAACGGAAGGGTTCATGGTGAGGAGACGGCGAAGGCGGTGGGCGTTTCTCGATAACGGATATGATTCTGAAGGAGAGCCGGGGGGTGGGGGGGGGGGAGGCAAGGGGTTGATGCAACGGTCACGGGGAACGCGACGAGGCTTTGGGCCATGGACGCGTAGAAGACGCGGATGCATTGCGGACGAAGCGACGGCGCATTGGGGGGCGGTCTCGGACAGCGGCTGGGGAGAGATGCGTCATATGTACGTGCAGATACCGTTGGTAGTGTAGTGTAGGTTACTTAGACAGGCTCATGCATGCAACGAAACGCAATGCACGCGGGGTAGGCGCGCCGTGATGCAGCGTACGGGGGGGCTGGCACTTGGCGGCGATGCATTGGACGCGGCGGGTTGCGGTGCCACGTGCGCCAGCTGCCGCGTACTGCTGCGCAGTGGCATGCGTGCTGTTCATGGTGGAATGAAATTCGCGTGTGCATAACTGCCACTCGCCCTGTGCCCGCCTGTGCCTTCGCGCCCCTCCTCCTAACGCTCCGCCACGCCCTTCCCCACTCGCCGCTCCTTCCACGCTTTCGCCTCTTCCCTTCCCCACCCCTGCCTCCCTAACCCCGCCCTACCCGCTCCGCAACCAACAACCCCCCCTCCCCCCACCCCCACACGAATCCTCCCTCTCCTCCGGCTGCGCTCCCATCATGGCGTCGCCCGGAAAGCGAAGAGAGACAGATCTTATGAAGCTGTATGTGCATTTCTCCTCTTCATATCACCTCAACTACTTCTGCTGCCATCTCCCACGCCCCCTGCGAGTGCATTCGCTGACCCTACTCCGTCTTCCTTACCCTTGCTGCCACCCCCCTAACTGTTGCATGCATGCAACAGTATGATGGCTGATTACGAGATTCAGATGGCGGATGGCGACCGCGTTGGCGAGTTCTACGTCAAGTTTCATGGTCCCAAGTCCAGTATGTTCTTCTCTTTGCATTCCCAGTCCGCCGCTTTGGCATTTCTTCTTCCCGCGCATTGCTGACCATTACTGCCGCTCCGCTCCTCTCCCCCTGTGCATTTCGAACCCGTCTGCAGCGCCGTACGAGGGCGGTGTTTGGAAAGTTCATGTCGAGCTACCCGACGCTTACCCGTACAAGAGTCCGAGCATTGGCTTCATTAACAGACTCTACCACCCGAATGTCGATGAGATGTACGTGCTTGCTTGCACCGATTTTGTTTATTTTTCTTTTATTCAAGCGCGTTGTGCTCGTTGAGGTGCACCGTGCTGACTTTTGAGTGTTATATATCTTGTCGCGCCTTTCCGTCTTTTCCTGCGTGTGCTCGTTTGCGTTTTGCTTTGCGTTGTGCGCCGCTGCAAAGGTCTGGCAGTGTGTGCCTCGACGTGATTAACCAGTCATGGAGCCCCATGTACGACCTTACTAACATTTTTGAAGTGTTTCTCCCCCAGCTGCTCACGTATCCCAATCCAACCGATCCACTCAACGGGGAGGCAGCTGCATTGCAAATGAGAGAACCCGAGCGCTACAAACAAAAAGTTATCGAATATGTGCACAAATACGCCAAGCCCGAAGACTTTCCAACAGGCGACGGCGCAGACGGCGAAAACGACGATGATGCTTCCAACTTTTCTATGAGCGAATCTGAGGGTGAGGCGGCGGACGACATTCTGGCGGGTGATGAAGGCGCTCTTTCCGCGCTTGACGTTGACGATGAAAAGAACGACATACAAAATCACGTTCAAACATAGCTTGCGCACCCCGACGCTGTTATCATTTTCATGGTGCCGCTGTGTGATACGCTGATACCGGTGTGACGAGCTGCGTGGCGTATTATTTCGACGTACAGGCCATCAGTGTAAATGACGCCCTCTTCGTGGCCGTTGTACACCAAGCGTAGTTTTAGAAGGACGGAATGTACAATACGCGCATGCGTCAGCTGTGAACGCATAGCGCTCGCGCTGTGCGCTTAGAGAGGTGCGAGTAGAGTTGGCTCGAATGCGGAGTGAGTGCATGTATAGACGCGTTTTGTTGTGTTTTTCTTTTAATGGAAGGTTGTTCTACACACACCTTTTTGTACTGTTCGTAAAGCTGATGCTTCTCAAATTGTGCCGATATGCAAGGTCTGTTGGGGGGGGGGGGGTGAGCTCGCAACCGGTTTGTGCTTGTCGATACTGAAGATACCTGTGGGTTAAGGTATATGTACCTTGGGGCTTGGGGTACGTTGACGTAGGTGTCAGTGCTATAAATACCAAACGGGTGGAACACATGCTTGGTGGTGATAGGGAGGGAGGGAGATTGGTTGTACGCCGAAGCACAGCCACACGAACAGCGAAGACGAGATTACTTGGAATTGGGCAATCGCTTCTGTTCTGGCAACGGAGCAGGACATTGCGCAGACCGCACCGTAAAGGAGGCGGTGGTGAAGCGATGTTTGACTTGAAAGTGAACAAATGCTAAGTACTTGGCAAGTCAAGTTGGACTCATGTTGGCTGAGCTTTCAGTTGTGGTGGTATGTATTGGGTTCACAGGGAACGGCGGCTGCGTTTAGCGCAATGCTGCGCTGTTCGTTCGGTGTTGGTTGCTGAGGTACAAATCACAACGGTGTGCCTTCGCGGTTGAGATTGCATTGCTTGCAGCCAGTTATAGCTCTACAAGTGGCTCGCGCGCACACGGAGCACACGTTTCGTGATCCCATGGTGACAGGTTTTGGCGCCAAAAATGACACGGCGCGCGTAACGTCGTCACGTCGTCACCGCGGCTGATCCGGAGTCCGCTGCTCTTCGCCCACGGCAGTTGGCGACTTTGTTCGACTGCACAGACAGTCGACGCGCAAGCCGTGTGCACTGCCATCTGCGTTGAGCCACTTCCCGCCCCCGGCTGCCCGCCTTCGATGTATACCGCAGTCCCGCTCGCGTAGCCCCCCGTACTATGGCCCCGCCCGTACAGGAAGAAGCCCATCCGCAAACGCTCATATCCACCTTACTCACACACCTTCCTTCCTTTCGCAACAAGCCTGAAATCGCACTTGCCGCCTTTCAAACCATTCGCAGAGCAAGTCAAACATCCAGTGTCGCGCAGCTCTCAGTCGCTTTGTTAGCGCCGTTGACCGCTTTATCCCTCAACTCTGCGTCTCATACCGTTCGTTTTCACGCCGCCCAAGTCTGCGTCTCCCTGCTCAAATCGCTTGTGTTGAGACGCTTCACAAAGCTTACCTCTGCTTACGTTCTCGATCTAGTGGCGCTTGCCAACCGTGTCGTCGCGCATGACTCCACGCATCCTTTGCTGTGTACGCTTCCTAACTTTTCTCAACACGCCGTCACCGTGGGTCACAGCCACTGCGACGTGGGTGTTCCGCCGAAAGAAATTCTACACCTTCCTGCCAACTCCTCCACCCTAGCCGCTTTGCTGTACCTACTCGCTCTCTTCATTCCGTCTAACTTGCCCTTCGACCACCAGTCAAACCTCACAAGCCAAGTTCTGCGCGACCACCATGCCGCCCAACCCTACGTCTCAGCAGATGCCATAAAGCTTTGGAATTGCATTGGTCAAAAAGTTCACAATGCTCTCCTTCATCTAGCAGCCAGTCAGCTTTTCCTCAGCGGTCGATGTGGAACTCAAGTTGCAACATCCGCCATCTACATTTGGCAGCGCGCCTTCGATCCAGCATCTGGCTATTTGGTGCCGCCGATCATTCGTGAAAACCTTTGCATCATCGTTAACTCCATACTCAAACAATCATACTCAACCCATCATCAGCTCTTGACACAACACCTTCGCGCTGCGCTTTACGCACTTTCACAACTTTCAGACCCGGTATCGAAAATAGATGCCTCCCTCTGGGCGGAATGTGGCATACGCGAGGCCGCGGAGCCAACAGGTACCCTCAGCTTACAACTGCGGTCGTTTTCACGGTCCGGTTTGGTGCAGTCTTGTGTAGTGCGTGAGGGCAACGACGATCACAGCCGTGAACATGCCACAGAACCACCTCGTAAAAAGCGCAGAACGGACGCTTACTCAGCTGTATCAACAGCTCATCACAATGGCGGCTCAGGAAGTGCAGAGCCGTCACAATACGCCTCCGGAGACGAACACCGACCAACGGTTAGCGGATTGCTGAAGAGTTTGCAAGCACTTCCAAGCATTGACATCTGTGCGACAAAGCCGAAATGTATTCTGCTGCTTGCAAATGCTTCTTCTCTCACCGCTGACTCGATTGCCAATCTGTGTGGTTGCTCTTCAGAATGTTCCGAGTCTTTGGACGATTGGGTTTCTTTTGCGTCTTCGTTGAGTCAGATTAGCAAGGATGTTGTTAGGACCAAGCCAAGCATTGTGAACAAAGACCATCTGGAGGCATTTCTTTGCCTCGCTCGCGCTTGTCATCGGCTTTCAACAGTTCTGGTGGAATCGCGAACTTTGAATTCGGAAAGGAGCACTACTACAGAACCGCTCAGCGCTAACGATTTTGGAGGTGTAAACATGAGCCTGTTAACATCTGTTATGAATGTCTGTGCTTACGCTTGCGAATTCCTTAAAGGTGCGGGCAATGATTTTCCAACTGCACAGTTGGAAGATTTGCTGATGGAAGTGTCAGAAGCAATTCGAGAAGAACACGTTCACGCCAGCACTTTGCCCGCGCTGAAATCCTGTTGCGCACGACTTATCAATCAAGTCTTAAGTCGAAAGCCTAGCGACCCCATCAGGCTTCCTCTCCTTCGTGCAAGTCTGGAAATGAGTCAGGCTCTTGGATCATTCAGCCCTGATACACCGGTTGAAGTCCTAATTCAAGAGATGTGTGATCTCATATGCACCTCTAAGTCAACTGTGGCGTCCGATACCTTTTACGTTTTGAAGCATGCAATATGCTTATACGTGAAGTGTAGCCGCTCCCATGGAGTAACCGAGAGTTGTGAGGAACCTATGTATGAAGAAGATAAATGCCTTGATGAGGATATATGTGTTACGGTACTAGAATCCTTGAAGGATGCGATGAATGCAATCTCTGGAGCGGATACTCTCGCTGCTCTCTTTGAAAGCGTTTGCGCGCTTGGTTTTCATTGCACCCGAGCGCATTCTAAAGATGTAGCGGATTTCGTGACAAGATTGTTGGAGAACGACAAAAATTCAACGGTGATATCATCCAGCTCGGCATTCTTTAAGCTTTTGAGTTTAGGGGAACGAAAAGCTGATGAAGACGACGAATCAGTCGAAGAAACTCATGGGGATGAATCCAAGCAGTTGAACAAAGTATCTACGAACAAGGAAGAAGATCTTATCGTGCCATTGCTTGTTCACCGAAGACTCCGTCAGTATGCCCATTCTTTTATGAAGACTCTTTGGGAGGATAAAAACGATCGATCAGTCAATCCGACTTTCGCTCTGTTCGGAAATCTTATCCATCATTCCCATCAGATATCTAGCCCAAGGACTGTTGGTTTCGTTACTTCAGGTCTCCTAGCAAGAGCTATTCATGAACTAAATGAATTATTGCCTTTAGGGTCAGCGAGTTCCCGAACTTCTGAAGCGCAATCCGACGTCACCTTCAGTGCCCCGCGACTCTGCGCATGGAATCACATCTTATTGAGCGTCGCTATGGGAAGCACTCAGTATTATCTCTCGCGCAGAAGGACAAAAAGCGCAAGAGCAAGAGATGCTTCTCTTACACTATCTTCGTATGACGGAAGAAGGACATTAAGCTCCCAGGTGGGTGACTTCGTCAACGCCCGATCATCAATCTTTCTTCCGTACTGTCTCGAAAACCTTCTTCATGAACCATATTGTGCTCAGAAAATGGCGGAGCTGATAACGGAAGGTAGCAAGAAATCCTTCTGGAGCCGCGTCATACGACATACAGTGGTTCACTTAATCCGAAGTGGAGATGCTAAAGCACTTGCCCACTTAGCAGAAATGTCTCAACGCTCGGCAGCTTCAATTGTGGAAAAAGGAAGTGCTGATGCACTAGCAATTGCGTTCATGAATCCCTCATCAGACATGGCTGTAGGAGATGATAGTTCACTGCGGCTCATTCGTGACTCACTCGGTGTTTCTGTGCAAGAAGCTGTCCGCAAAAGGTTCGGAAAGATTGTACAAAGACTAGTAATGGAGTTTGGTGGTCCAAAAGAAGCTCAAGCGAAGCACGGTCTTGTCGCTCTCTCGAACTTCGTGCGGCAACGCAAACCCGCTATCCAAAGTGCTGAGCAAGTTGCTGGAATACTTGTTTCAAGCAACTTCATGCTTGTTATGGATGCGGTAAACCGTGGGTTATTCAACTCTAAAGCCACAGAGAAAGACAGGAGATGCCACTTGCGAATGCTACACGGAGTTCTGAGCGTGTCCTCGAGCCAGCTTCACTTGTATGTTCCGAAAATCATGGCTACTTTGAAAATGGCACTTGACATCACCAAGGACGATAAACAAGCATATCTGCAGACGTTAGCGCTGTGGAAGGACTTTCTCGTTCTGCTTGGAGCGAACAGAATCATTCCTCACCTTGGAACAGTATTTGCTATACTGATGCCCGTGCTGCACACACGAAAGGAAATGCTATTAGGTGTTTTACAAGACGTGACCACGAACATTACGTCAGAAGACTTTCACAATAACCCTTCTCTTCACCTTTTGCTTCGAATCATCAAAGAAGCTTTTTTTGCTGCTAGGGAGCCTCAAGTTCGAGACCATGGAAAGAATTCCAGTGATGAACCCTTGACTATAGAGAGTTTACATGAAGTTTGTAAGAGCATTGGAAACGTCATCGGACACTACGAGAACGATTGCATCGAAGTCCAAGCTTCAAAATACATGTTGCGCGCTTTACGTAGTCATCGGTTTCCACTCAGCCGGGTTACAATCTACCAATCTAGTCAGCCCTGCATTGCGGTGGATTCGGAGTTTGGGCAAGTGGCAAGCATTCTGGAAACATTGGTATCTCATCTGGGAAAAACCAAAAGTGAAGAATGTCAAGATGTTCTCATCCAATGTATTGGTGAGATAGGAGCCGTTGATCCTGGGTTATTGTCAAACCGTCCTACGGATGGATCTCAAAAGGAAGGCCGGAGCAAAGCCAGCTGCCAAAGATTTCCAAGAAGCATCTACGGACTAGTGTCATTGCTCCTGGATGATTTCTTGGTAAATTCTCTCAGAAAGGGGGAACGACAAGATTCCTCCAACAGTCGATTCAACAGAGTGGGTTTGGTCATTCAAGAATTGCTGCGTGTTTGTGGTTGTAAGAAGTACACTCCCACTCTTGCGCGGAGAACTGAGCTAGCAAAGTCTACTCAGTACTCCAACAATTGGGAAGCAGAAATGGCTGAGCTACAGCCAGATGACAAGGCAAGTCTTTTCTGGGAGAACCTTTCGAGCACGACGAGGGATGCCGTGCAGCCGTACCTTGCGGAGCCCTTTGATGTGAACCAATACCAACACGTGTTCGGCGAAGACTCAGAGGGAGATATTGAAAAAGTATGTCAACCAGTATGGTCCAAGTTAAAAGCACTAACTCCTGTTGGGAAACGCGTCACTGCCCAAGAATGGATACGTCAGATAACCGTACAACTTGTTGATTTCATTGGAAAGAAATGTATATTCGGAGAACCTTTGAAAGCATTGCGACCAATTCTACGTTACGAGGATCAAGTGAACGGGTATGTATTTCCTCTAGTGGTTACCAGTGCTCTGGATGCACAACACGACATGAATCGCTCAGAAGTGAAACAATTCTTGGTGGGGGAGATAGAGGAAGTTCTAAAGGAATCAGCATCTCCGCTGCCCATGTTTGACCTGTTGGATACCCTTCGGATCTGGAGGGACCAGAGAAGCCATCGTCGAGGAACTGTCTCTCATCGTTCTACGTACGTCAGGAATAGTAACGACGGGTCATTCGTGTCGAGAAAGAGGATCCCTTTGGCTACTTTCATTGATTTGGCAAAGCGCAGCGATCCTTTAACAGATTTAGTCGATTTGGAAGGCCGTGAGATATCTGAACTCTCCTTGTTGACTCAAGCGAAAGCAGCCTTTTCGTCAAGATCTTTTCACAGAGCTATCATGCTGGCAGAATGCCATGTACGAAACTTACGAACAAAGAAAGGGTTTCCAGGTTGGGCATCCTACATTGAACAGATTCCAGGGAGATCAAACGAAAATGGGGAGGCTGGATCGGAGGCTCATGGGCTTAAAGTTCTTCAACAAGCTTTTGCGGCAATAGAGGACGTACCGAATATGAAAGGGATCGCCTTCTTACGCTCAAAGACTTCTCTTACGGAAAGAGTCACTGATGCTGAGGCTGCTGGAGAGTATGACGAAGCGTTGATTACGTATGAGCATGCGCTTGCCGAAGAGCCTCGGAACCCGGCTTTTCACTCTGGTTTTCTTGGTTGTTTGATGACTCTTGGGCACTGGGAGACAATGCTTTCTCATGCGGAAGGACTGATATCCTCTTCAACACTGGCAGAGACTGAATTACGCCAGACAGCGACGGCGAACGGAATAGCAGCAGCTTGGCGTCTTGGGCGATGGAAGAAGCTTGAACAATTGCGAAACGCGGTTGTAGATACAACCGTGTCACAGTCTGCCGGGGAACGACTAGATGCCCCATGGATTTTGGGCTTCTCTTCGCACTTTGCGAACTTGTACCTCTCATTCCGCAAAAAGGACCTGACTCAAGTTGAGCACGACTCCTTTGAGGCTCGAAGGCACATTTTGCAGCCTCTTCTGAGAGCTGCGAAAGAAAGTTATCATCGAGCGTACCCTCTAATTACCCTCGTGCATTCTCTGTGTGAAGTTGAAGATGCTGCACGTTGCCTACTTGCTTCAGCTCCCTCTGAAAGACACTCTGAGCCAAATGACGCCAGTGCTAACGAGGTGCAACGCAGAGGACTTCTGCACCATGCCAAACGACTTCAAAGGACATCAACGTCGTTGCGGGTACGGGAGCCTTTGCTCTCGTCAAGGAGGGTATGTTTCGATTTGCTTGATATGCCAAACGAAGCCGCCCAAGCGAATCTGGAGCTCGCACAACTGGCCAGAGAAAGCGACAACCTGAAGGCTGCATCTGCATCTGCGTTCCGTGCACTCACGACACCTGGAATCAATAGCGCCATGGTAAACGCAGCTAGTATTGAGACCGCCCATATCCGACGTGCCCATGGGGACGTGGCCGGTGCTTTATTACTGGCAAAAAGAGAAGCGGACAGGCTGACTGTGAAATTGAAACTGAAAGATAGTTCGGTTAAGCAACTATCTGCCGACGAAGCAGCAACGGTGGCTGATCAGTTGTGCACGGCACTGGTGCTGGCAGGGACGTGGAGCGAGGAAATAAGAAGCGAGACGTCTGAGACAATACTGAGGTATCTGGAAAAGGCTGTGAGGTACGGCCCTACTCGTGAAGAACCGTTTTACGCGCTTGGGAAGCATTATGACTCGTTACTTCAGGCCGGAGCAAATGTGGACACCACCGTGGCTCTTACCTCGGACCTCGGGAACAAGGTACGTCGTCGGCATCCGATGGCCGAAGTCAGAGCTGGAAACCATAACCAGTACGTACCGAAAGTTATTCGCAGCTTTGCAAGAGCACTTTCGAATGGACATACACGCATCTTTGAGGCGCTGCCGCGCATGGTGACGGTGTGGTTCAACTTTCACACGGAGATAAGTGAGTCCAGGACGGCGCCACCCCGGGGTGCTGCATATGAAGAGGAAGTGCAAAGAGAAATGAAACGAGCGATGAGCATTATACCTCACTACATGTGGATGACTGCGATTCCACAGCTCATGAGCCGGATCCTACACGCTCGTAAGGAGGTGCGAGACAACCTAAAAGAGTTTCTAGCCACTATCGTATGTGAGTTTCCCGATCAAAGCTTTTGGCTGATCCTTCCCTCCACTCAACTCAGGAGTGTGGAAAGAAAGAAGGCAACAGCGGACATTCTGTCGAGCGCTCTGACTGCAATCAAGAGAAGTAAGCAGAAGGACGCGCGAGAATGTTCGAAAGCTATGAAGATTCGAATTCAGAATGCACTCAACGTGATACGAAGCTTTGAAGATATTTGCGTGACATTGCTGCCAAAGGACCGACGTGGCAAAAAGGACAACTGTGCAAAGGAGTTTAGTGCGTTGCGTCGATTGCTGCGGAAGACGAACGGAACTCCGAACGTAATCATTCCTACGCTGCAGTCGCTGACGGTGCAGCTCCCTGACAGCAATGGCGGGGAACATCGTTCATTTGGCAACGAAAGCGTTCGCATCGTGGATATCGACGACGAGGTATTGGTGATGAATTCGTTGATGAGGCCGAGACGGATCAGCCTGATTGGAAGCGATGGAGTTGAATATAGGTACTTGGCTAAGAAAGAAACGCAGGGGGATATACGCAGGGACAGTCGATTGGTAGAGTTTATCACAGTAGTGAATCGACTGCTATCACGTGACGTTTGTTCAAGGGGCAAGAAGCTGGCTCTTAAGACATACGCAGTGCTGCCTCTGTCTGAAGAAACGGGGATGATCGAATGGGTTAACGATCTGGAGGCGTTGCGAAACGTGGTGCAATCGGAGCACTTTTGCTTGGGGACAATACCGGACACGAGGATGATTCAAAGGCACTACGAGCACGCGGGGTCGAAACGAGAGTTCTTGGAGAAATGGGCATTTGAGAAATTCCCACCCGTTCTTGACAAGTTTTTCGTGAAGAAGTTTGGAGGGGGGGCGGACGCACAGCGATGGCTCAAGGCACGGAATAGCTGGGCGGAATCAACGGCTGTGTGGAGTATGGCCGGGTACATTGTGGGACTTGGGGACCGACATGGCGAGAATGTACTGGTGGAAAGCACGAGCGGACGATGTGTTCATGTGGACTTTGCGATGTTGTTTGACAAGGGGCTGACGCTGAAGGTACCTGAGATTGTACCTTTTCGACTGACGAGGAACGTGGTATGCGCGATGGGGATAGCTGGGTATGAAGGACTTTACCGCAGCGTGGCGGAGATGGTACTAGGGAGTATGCGGCGGAACTCGGAGGCGGTGCTGGGCGTTTTGGAGAGTTTTCTACATGACCCGCTCGCGGACTGGAGTCGGGGGGAACGAGGGGGGTGCGGGGAAGGGACGACGGGGAAGGCGAATAAGGAGGCGCAGCTGACGATTGCGGCGGTGAAGGCGAAGCTGACGGGGGTGGTGGATATTTCGGGGTTGGCGCTATCGATCTGCGGACAGGTTGAACGACTGATCCAGGAAGCAAGCTGCGTGGACAAGCTGTCGCAGATGTACCTGTGGTGGGGCGCGTGGATGTGAGCTGCGCACTGAGAGAGATGTGGGCGTGATTTTTTTTTTGTGTTGTGGTTGCTGGCTATCTGCGCTATCTATTGTTGTGTCACGCTGCAAATTTGCTGCGGCGACTGAGAAGCGACGTGGGCGGATGTGATGCTGACAGGGTTATGCTACGTGGTGGTGGTGTGTGTGTGTGGTGTGCGCCGTTTGGATTTTTTTTGGTTGCGTTTGTTTGTCAGGGGGTGGGGGGGGTTGTTGCCGTGACCGTTTTGAGTGTGGGTTGCACGTGGAGGATGAAGAAGGGGTGGCGTTTTTACTAAGTAGAGTACACGATTGCTAATGCTACGATTCACAGACAGAGACGAGGACAGAAGACACACACAAGTAGGAACAAGATGTACACACATGTGAGATGACAACAAAAGGAAACAAAACGGGAGAGACCAAAAAGAGAAAAAACCAAAACAAAACAAAACAAGATGGTTACGAGGTTGGGGCGGCCGTGTTGGACGCTTCATTGAGAACGGAGAGACACAGTTTGAAACCGGCGCCCTGCGCAAAACGAAGGACGCGCGGCATTGGGGGTGGACTGGGGCTCGGACTGGGGGCGTGCACCTCGGTAACGAAGACCGGTGCAAACGGTTCTGCATCGGTATCCAACGGCGGTGGACTGGCGCATGGAGCGGGTGCGGCAAGTTGTTGACGCAAGGCTGTAGGCGCAGCTGTTGCCGGCGGCGCCTGCGGCGGCGGCGGCGGCGGCGGCTGCGGCTGCGGCTGCGGCGGCAGAGCAGCGGCAGCGGCAGCGGCAGCGGCAGCGGCAGCGGCAGCGGCAGCGGCAGCGGCAGCGGATGCAAGCGGAGGTTCGGCGGGGACGGGGTGGTCCGGGGCGTGGCGCGAGTTGCGGGCGGTGGGGGGTGCGGATTTGGACGGTTCCTTGCGATGCACAACCATGAGTCCGGAGAAGACGGAGTCGTATCGGGCGCGCGTTGCATCGGAGGTGCGGAAGATTGAGACTGGGCGGGGGGCAACGGTGTGTGGTGGATTGTGGGTTGTGGAGGAGGGGTGCGATTGATGGGCGGCTGAGGAGGCGGAGGTGGCGGTGTGCGAATTGGAGGAAGTGTTGGTGCGCGCTCGTTTGCGGGTGGCGGAGGCGTCTGAATTGGCGACGCGCTTAGCTCGAGCGATGAGACTTCCGGTCTTTTTCCAACGCACTCCACACGCGTTGCACAGCGTCTTTGGTCCGGCGGGGCCGGCTCTCCACAGGGGAGTTTCGGTGGTGTGGCAGTGAACGCAGCGCATCTTTCGGGGGTGTGGGAGGGGGGGGGGGGGGGGGGGGGGAGGGGAGGGGGACGATGATGAGTGGCGAAGGGGTGCAGCAGAGGGGGACGGCAGGGGGGGGGGCGACGTGTGCCGCAAGTAGGTGTGCGCAACGCGCCTTTTACGGCTTGCGTGTGCAGCCGCCATGCCGCAACGTGCATTGTTGGCGACCAGAAGCGTGATGCGTGGCCACGTGGTGCGCGTGGCCACGTGGTGCAGCCGCTCATCGAGGACGTGCGAATATTCTGTAAGAGCCAAAGCGGACGGTGCTGCTGCGACGCGCCGTGGCGGAACGTTGCTCGCTCGCTGTGGTGCTCGTGCGGTGCTCGTGCGCGCCCGCCGCGCCGCCAGCTCTTCGCCAGCTCTTCATAAGCGCGCGCGCGCCCCTTCCGCCCCTTCCGCCCCGCCCGCCACGGCTGGTAAGCAAAACCTCACGCGTTCAACATGGCCACCGTTGTTTCTGAGAACGCCCCGCTGCTGCGCGCCGCACCCACTGTCGCCGCTCGCCGCAATCGCGCCGTCGCCGTCGCCGTCCTGGCGTGGCTTGCAGCCGTGCCGCTGCTCATTCTGCTGCCGCTGCTGTTCTCCTCGCCCGCGCCGCCGCCGCCGCCGCAGCCGGTGTCGCTGGTGGCCATCGGCGACTGGGGAAGGGACGCGCAGCACGGGCAGAAGCAGGTGGCGTCCGCTCTGGCATCCGTCATTTCCACGCACCTCAATCACTCCGCAGTCAGCATCATCTCCACGGGCGATAACTTCTACAAGAGCGGCGTGAGCAGCACGCGCGATGGCAAGTTCAACAGCTCGTTCGAGGCGGTGTACCACCACCCGCTGTTGCAGACCGTTCCGTGGTACGTGGCGCTGGGAAACCACGACCATCTGGGCGACATTCACGCGCAGGTGGCCTACAGCAAGCAGTCTAAACGCTGGAACATGCCGCTGCCGTACTTTTCGAAGCGGCTGTCGCCGCACCTGATGGCGCTCTTTCTGGACACCACCCCGTTCGTGGACGGCGCGTACGGCAAGCAAGCGCGCATCGTCAACCGACAATCGCCGCACGCGCAGCTGGCGTGGCTGCGCAAGCTGTTGCGCTCTCTGGACGCGCGCACGTACATCCTCGTGGTCGGGCACCACAACATGTACTCCATGTCAATGGACGATCATCTAGGCACGCCCTCTGTTCGCGACGCGCTGGAACCGATTCTCAAACCGTACTCCGACCGGCTGCTAGCGTACGTATCCGGACACGAGCACTCGCTCATGCACATGCAGCCGACCGTGTCTCCGCACGTGGTGGACCACTTCCTGAGCGGCGCCGGCAGCAAGCTGCACCGCATCGTGGAGCCGCGCGCGGAGGAGCGCGAAAAGTGGTACAAGTGCTGCGACGTGCTGCCGGTGCTGGCGCAGCCAAGCGCGCCGCGAACCGTGTGGGGCCGCTCCACAAACGGCTTCTTCGTGTTCGATTTCGACGGCCGCCGCTTCACGGCGAAGGCGGTGGACGCCGACGCAAACGTCATTTACTCGTACTCGAAGACAATGCGCTGAGGTGCCGCGCAGCAAGCGGCGTCTGAATCTTTTGAACATTCGCGCGCAGCCACACGCCGCGCGCACGCGCGCTGTCAACCATCCGTCGCCGCCAGCGCCGCGCGCGCCGCTTCACTGCGCGCCCGCGCCGTCAACGGCCGCGCACCGCCCGTTATCTCCGCAAACCTCTTCGCCGCCGGCCGCACGTTATCTCCGTGCCCTGCTGCCCGCCGCCTTCTGTACCACCAAAATATACTCCCATCCGCTGCCCTTCACCAACACAGGCGCGCGCACCACCCCGCTGCTACACTATCACACGCATGACAAACAAAACAAAAACAAAAAAAAAAAGCTTCATTCCACACGCATTTGCCCACACAACCCTCCCGCATAGCCCACCACCCCCACCCCCCCACACGCAACACTCCCCTCCCCTCACGCCTCTACAACCTCCGCCTCAACCGTCGCCACCTTCCCGTCCGTCCGTTCCACTTGCACTTCAGCTTTCGCACTCATGTCCGCAATCCGGTCGCGCGCCCCTTTCCACCACTTGTCGTACGTGTTCCCCACCCATGTTCTCTCCACAACCCCACTGTCCACCATTTGCACAGCCCACTCCCCACTCTTCACAGGCCACCGCTCCATTCCCCGCAACGCCTTCTTCGCCAATTCCCTCACCTCCTCATTCATGTCCGTGTAAACCTCGCTCCGTGAAATAATGTCAAGCGCAGCTCCAACTCTTCGCATCTCATACGCCACACAACTCGCCTCGTCGTCCAGTCCACTTACCACTTCACGCCATGACGCCCCATCCACAAACGATCCAACCGCCTCTGCAAACCTATCACCAAGTGTGCTCGGCACAATTCCAGAAACGCTCCACGTGCGTTCCTCACCGTCCTCCACGTGCCGCCGGTGCAGCTGATACAGTGCCTTCCAGATTTCCTTCACCGTGCTCCGAATCTTTCCTGGTAGCCCATGTACACCAGCTTCGTCGCTGCCTATCCCATTGCCCTCGCCTGCCAAATCCTCTGCGTCACCATTCTCCCGACCCCCGCGCTCCCTGAGTGCCGAGTAATTCAAAGCACCGTCTTCGATATTGTCGCTTTCTCGTTCATCCCCATTCTCCCCGTTTCTGTCAAGCCCCGTCCACTGCTCCCCAGAACACACAATCCATCCCACCAGTGCTGCAAACTGCGACACGCTCAGCTTGTCCATGTCGTCAATCAGGCACAAGCATGCCGCGGCAAACAACGGATATTCGCAAGGAAGAACCGACCCCAGAGCACCAATCGGCGTCATTTCCATCGAACAATCTCCGTTTATCGTCAGAGCATGACAGTCTTCCATAACCGCCATCACCGCTTGCTGGTTCAAACGATGATCATTGTGCTTGTTGAACAGCTCTTCTTCGAGTTGATTCTCCCTGCTCTGCAACCACTTTATTTCGTCACCCAGCTCGGCTTCCCTTCTTCGAAGCTTTCTCAGCTCCAGGATTTCGTCATCTCTTCCGTACCATTGACACTTCTTGTGCAGCTCTTGTGCCCTCTCCAAGCGCCTTTTCTGTGCTTCAAACTCTGGAATGCTGAAGGGCACCAGTTCTGGTCTGTCATGCGACGCCACCCGAGCAATTAACTCGTCAGAGATGCGATGTACGGCTTCTTGCTCCGTCTTATCGATTGGCCGGCAAGTGGCCCACTGCAATTGAGGGTCAATGTCAAATGTGGCCGGGTGCGGCATCATGAGCAAGTCAACGTTGGCAACAATCTCGCTCTCTTCCTCTGCCAAAGCCACTACGTCAGCCAATGGTAGCATTGTCCACAATCCGTCAGCAAGAATACACACAACCAGGTACCTGCTCTCCATACCAGGGATTCGCTTTCCATCCGCGTCTTGGTCAAGCAGAGTAACAAACACTGCAGAAACCACCCTTTCCTTCCTTGACGAATCTTGCTCGGTTGCAGTAATTTCGCCAGTTGGCGACTCAGACGCTTTCGACGCTTCTGTCGACCCAGCATCGTTGTCACTGTTTTCCCGCTCTTCCTCTTTTATTCCTCCCTTCAGCAACCGCTGTTGCCAAGGAACGTCGTCATCGGATTCGGACGCCTTTGCCACTCCAATGATTCCACCCGGCGCAGTTCCTCGCATCTGAGCAAGCATTCTGTTTTGCAAGACGGCAACGTATCGGCTTTCCATCGCTCTTAACACACGATGCACTTCGTTCATTTTGGCTTCCAGACGTTCGTAATCAGCAATGCTGCTCCAGTTCTCCTGCTGTAGCCTTGAAGAAATAGCCGTCTTCTCTACACCCAGTCGTTCAAGCGTAGCCCGAATCGCGGCTCTTTCCAACCACCCCCTATACGAGTTCAGCGTGTATTCGAAGATAGATTCATAACCATCTGTCCCAAATCGCCTCACAGACCGCAGCACACCGCCATACGACGATGACAGTACACAGTGAGGCTTGTTGACCGGGTAGTCATCAGTAGATGATATGGGCGGTCGACCGACTCGTGGTGCGGTGACATGTTCCTCAGCGTAGTTGTCTTCACTCGAAAAGATACGATGCAGAACAGTGGAGGTGATTTCATAACCAGCAGCCTCATCATCTACAGATTCATCATACCAAAGCACAATAAGGTTGCCAACATCATCCTTCTGAACCCGACCTGCTAAAGCAGCAACCGTAGCCGTGTCAATCAAACCTTTTGTGCTGTCATCACATACGCCCAACACGGACGCATCGACCAAGACGCTCTTCGCACAAGGCAGCGGAGATATCTCAGCGGTGCCAAGAAACGTGTCAACCGTTAGCAGTGGTATGAAACCAGCTCTGAACAGCTCTTCAACCATGAGTCGAACTGTGGGAGCAATTCCGGCATGGACGACACCAATGCCATGACACAGCACATCCAACACATTGATATCCGTATCCGTAAGCTGGCGTTCATTTGCAGCGCGAAAGGCGGCCACAATGTCTGCAACATGATCTTTGCTATCGTCGTCCCAAAGTAGATTACCTTCCGCACCAAGGGCACTCTGTACTGCCGCAGCAGCATCCTCCACCTCCTGTCGCCCCGCCACAAACGCAAGTGCCGGAAACAGTAGCGATGATTCAAACGCAGCTTCTCGGCGTCGTTTGGCAGCCGCTCGGGACGAGGCGGTTCTTTCCTTTTTTTTGCCCCCTCTCGTTCGCTTTTTACGCGCGTTCTTTCTCACGCTCTTCGCATGGGCAACGATCAAAGCAGCAATATCAGCGTACTGAGCTTCCTGAGCAGTGCGAAACATCAAGTTTGAAGTGCTTTCTGCCGAGATGATCTTGATTCCGTGCAAGAAGCACTGGCTATATTTGGGAACAAAGGAGGGTTGTGAAGAGTTGTGAAACATCTCTTTGAGCAATGTAAGCGAGACCTGGACGGGGGAATTGTGCGTGGCGGCGTTGAATGCAAAAGTTCGGAGCAAAGGGGCGTGCTGTGGGTTTTCAATGCGGTGTAGAAAGGAGGCTTCTCTGGAGGGTGTGATGGACACGATGGAGTTCTGCACGGTTTCCAACCATAGCGGGAGCAACTGATGGTCGGCATGAGGCAGATCGGCGGTGAATACGCACAGCAAGATCTGACTGGGCAGGGCAAGTAGAATGTCCTCCCATTGGGATGCATTTGAGCGGGTAAGCGTATCGACAAAGAGAACAGCTGTATGCTGGATCCAGGGGGCGTGCGCGCAGTCTGTGAGGGCGGTTTTGATGAGGGCGGGGGAGGTGATGATGACCCTGCTCCGTTCGTCAGGAAGATTAGTGGGCGCTGTGTCAAGATAGAGTTGAAGCTCATGGCGACGATCCGGGCCCAATTGAGCGCATAAAAGTGTATAGGCGGCCTCTGCGGCACGATGAGACTCGGCGCAGTACACGACAAGCTGTTTCCACAGTCTGTTTCTCATGACGACGTCCAGGAAGACAGGGAACTTGTCATGACAGGTAGGGGCGACATAGAGGGCGGAGCGGCGAGACAGAAGAGTTTGCACGACGTCTTTCTGCGGTTCTGATAGGTTGATGGTGTCGGCAGTGAAGAGCAGTTCACGAATTGTAGCATGTTGAGTGGCGTCGTGCAAAGGAATGTGGGTGTCAAAAAGACCGAAGGAGGTGTTTGGATGAGGGGAGTGACAGAGATGGGCGTTTTGGGCGCGGATCACCTGCATTGTGTGCAGGTCGATGTAACGGTCTGCAGAGGTGTCCTGGTTGAGCGCGGAGGAGGTACGGGGCTGGTGCCAGTTTGGGGCGGCGGCAGCTGCGTGCGGCGGCTGCGGCGGCGGGGGGCGGCGGCGACAGGGGGAGCGGGCGACGCGGAGGGGACGGAGCGACGGCGGTATGGCCGGGGCGGCGATGAAGAGCGACCATGCCGGAAGGCACATTTCGCTTGGTGGGGCGCTTTCGGACGCGCCGCTTGCGCTTCGCGTCGGGGCGCTCGGGGGAAGGCGCTGGCGCTCGTGTGTGCTCCAACTGGGAGCGGAGAGCGCGAGATCTGCGCGCGACGGAAAACGGGACGTGGACACGTGTCGCGTGGCGACTGGGTAGCTGCAATGACGCGCCATGCTGATTGGATGACGCGCGCGTGTATATCTCAGGGGCCGTTCTATGAGTTGTTAAATGAAACGAAACTGGAAAAGCATTCTCGAGCAATGAGCCATTTTTCGGTTCAGCCGCGCTGAAGACTCTTCAACGACCGCCGCTCCTCTAGCGCTGAAACGCTGTGATAACCAAAACCCACTAGCCCACAAGTCCGCTGTGAACTTCGGTTGTAGCAAAAACGCAACACTTGCCGCGCTTGCGCTCTCCGTTACTGTGTTGTTCGCTAGCACAAGTGCTGCCACGATTGGCGACGAAGCACGTTCTGTTGCTCTCTCTCTCTCTCTCTCTCTTTATGGGTGCCTATGTCTAATTCCTACATAGCGCAGATCGTTTCTTTTCAAAGAAGCTCACAATCGTCGGCGCTGCATCGCAGTATTAACGCCGCAAAGCGCGACACAACCCGTACACGACACTGCCAAGTCCGCGCACTACAAAAGACGCGTGAAGGACAACGCTTTCCAATAACTACCAAAACAGCCACAACAAAGCCCGAATGCATACTTGAGAAACATAAACTATGCGCTATACTTGTTGGTGTAAAACCACCTCATGGCTCTTGTTCATGAGCAAGCTGTATGAGTGCATGTTCCCTCGTTGTTCTTATGTTCTTCTACCTTCTTGAACAAGTCGGAGTGGTAACTCCGCTTACGCTTGTTGAAAAAGTGCATACAATAAGAACAACTGTCTCTCTCTAACTGTCACAGATATCATGTAATCCGTTCACCATTACACCCAAGCATGCACAGACAAGGGGACACACTTCTCTCGTGCTTGCGTTGGTGTACGCTCCACTAGAAGCGTCTGTGTATATACTATATATGTTGATAAACTTGCCACATTTACTGACACTCGTGAATTTTCAACAACACAGTCCATCAGTGATATATGGTGCAACTTTGTCGTCTGTCTTCTGCATTCGGTATTGACAGCGTGATGACGCGACGCTTGTACGTGAGCTTTGAACATTACGGCCTGCAATAAGTATATAATATGTGAACGTGGTAAGCTGTCGTGCGAGCGAATACACAAGTCGTGCAATGCGATGACGTGTAAAGCCCACCCTCTTTCGGTGCTGATGTACATTCTGCGAGTGAACTCGGGCCACACTCTTAGCATAGTTTACGTTTCGTCACTTGCTACTTTGTACTCGATTATCCTGCGGCGACGCAAAGCGTCGAACACAACACACACTCCCCCTTCCGTTGTTGATCACGTGAAGTGCGCCAGGTGAAAGCAACTTCTATGAAACCAGGTGGATCAGTTTTTGGCTCAACGCCGGGAGAACGCTCATTGGACGGAGCTGCGGGGCGCACGTGAGGTCAAAGATCACGGAGCGTGCGCACGTGCAAAGTTGCTACAGTACGCGCGGCCCAATCTGCGCACGCGATGATTCATCACCACGCGCGCGGATGAATGTGGACTTCACGCCAGTTCATGTTCATCACCGCTAGCTAAAAAGCGAAACGAATTTCAGCTCGCCATTAAACTCTTTCTTCATTTACATGTTCCATGCTCTAGATTTGAGCACTGCCAACCCACTGCAAGTCTTCTTCAAAGCAAACGCATAATAAAAAAAGGAAGAGAGAAAAAAATAAAACGGTCACCCGAAACAGGCCACGCAAAGAAAAGGAAAAGTAAACAACTAAACCCCCCTAAGTCGTGTTGCACAAAGACGCAGCTTCCAAACGGCACAAAGAGGAAACAAAACGATAGGAAAACGAAAGACAGGCTAAAAAGGAAATAAAGATAAGGGCCAGCGTAATCAACATGTACCGGCGATGTGATTGAATAAGCGCCTCTTAACCTGATTGAAAGCTTCTTCCCGTGCAGGATTACCTGCCTGTGTGACACGGCTTCACGACCCCAGTCAACTCCATGAACCGACAAAGGGCATACCCAACGGTACAAACCAAACGTCCACGCTCACAGCACGCAAGCGACCGTCGTGAAGAAGAAAAGACTAAGCCCTCCAGTAGTGGCCCAACGAACATCCCCAAAAAGACAGGGCCACAAATCGGAGAGATCCCCAGAAAGAAAAGAAAAAGATCAAGCAGTGACTCAACAGCGTCAAAAAAAAGAAAGACAGAAAGATCTGTCCTTTTCCCCTCCCGGTTGTCTCACCCCCCCAAATAAAAAAACGGAGACAACAAGCCAGTAGACCGAAATGCAACAACACTGATCGAACAAAACTGCACAAGGAACATGACAAAAGAGGAGGAGGACAAACAATTAGGACACGTAGCAAGTGACCGGACGTTCGTTGAGTGGTTGAACCGGTCGATGATTTCCCTCAATGCTGGTGCCAACCGTTCGGACGTAGTCATGCACCTGTCGTTCAGACACGGTCCAGATGTTCATAGACATGAACCAGGTGACACTTTCAGTGCAAGGCGGTGTGGTGAGCGACCCGGAGTAGGAGCAATATCCCTTGTTATGGTTGACCAGTTGACCCACCGGCACAGCCCATTCTCCACGATCGCTCTTGACGCCTCCCAAAATAGTGGAAAAGACGACGTTGTCGCCATATTCCTCAACGACGTTCTGGTAAATTCTGGCGGGATAGGAGGTTTGTTCGGCGTACTCAAACATCATTCCGACCACAGCAAGCGATCCATCCTCGGCAGCATGCACCATGTGACATTCAAGCGGATATTCTTTGCCGAACAACTTGTGCTCACTCGGGGAGTGGAAGTGAACATTGATAAGTTCATAGGTCTTTCCAGCGAAGGAGGTCTTTCCACACGATCCGGATTCGTCGCTGCAGGACATGGCCCAGTTGTAGGAGGAGGCGCCAAAGGTCATGTTTGCGAGCGACATTTGAGACTTGGGTCCGGCCGATTTCGGGGCGTATTGAACGTTGGCGGGGAAGTTGATGGGCGATTGCTTTTCTCCTTCCTTGCATGTGGCGAAGTCCTCCTTGATGTCGCCCCAGCGGGTGGGGTTGTTTGGAAGAGTCATGTCATAACTGAAGTCTCCTTGGGCGCTCTTGACGGGGCAGCCGGCGGTGTCGACCTCGATTTCCTCGTTCGCCCGCACGGGGAGGGCGACGGACAAGAAGAGTAGAAAGACGGAGGCGGTAGCGAAGAAGTTCATGATGACGAGTTGGAAAGGACAGGATGCAAGCGAGAAAGCGGGTGCGAATGAGGAGGAGGGGATGGAGGCTGTGAGTTGCGATGGGATGGAAGGGTGTGGGGTGGGTGAGGGAGGAGGGGGTGAGGCGTATTTATAAGCACGGGGTGGGCGCGGGGGGGGTTATCGGAGGGATCGGGGGAAGGAAGGGAATGGTGTTGGGGCTGGTGGCGGGCAGGCGCGCGATGGTGGGGGGAGGGGATGATGTGTGGCGATGATGTGTGCGACGGATGGAGTAAGGGTGGAACGCTTGTCGGTCTCTGGACTCTCAGGTCGCAGTTGAGCGACTGGGGGTCCCATGGCGAAAACGCGTCTCGAGACGGGGTGGCGCGATGTGCGCGGCGAACGCGCTGATGTGTCAGCGGCAACGGTCACAAGTGGGCGCGTGGCGCACGAGCGGAGCGGAGCGACGCGAAGCGCGATGCGAAGCGCGACGCGGGCGGGGCGCGCGGCGTTGCGACTGGCGATGGCGTTGACGTCATCGCGCTGCCGCGCGCCGAGGACGCTAAGCTCGGCGCCGTCGTGGCGCACTTGTATAACTTGCTAGCAGGCAGCTAAGCGCCGCCCGCAGCAGAAGCGGCGCGCGCCGGGCCAACGCTCACCTTCGGCGTCGACGCGCCACAGCCGTGCCTGACATGTCACTTCTCCGCTGTGAGCGCGCCCCCATTCCGCGTAGATGCCTTTCTCCGGCTGCAACCTTTGAACGGCGCTGAACCGCGACGTCGTATGTTGCACGCGCCGCGAGATCAGCGGCCCAACAAGGCGAAAAGCTTGTTGCATCATCCGCTTATTCAGCCAACGTTCCCCAAAAAACGTCTCTAGTGCGCCATGCGCATTCATTCAAACAGCGCACAAATAAGCCGTTCACCAGCCACATGACCTCCGCCCGATCTCCATCTCAGCACCGCTAAATATTGAAGGGCACTTGCGGCAACTGTACGCGCCCCCGCCCCGAACTACTGTACAAACCCCCCCCGTTCCTCCTTTCCACCACCCACTGCCCACTACACAAACTCAGCACCATCCAGCTTGGTACGTAGTAATGCAGTTCCCCCCTGCTCACTGTTCACCACTTTCCTTCGTCCTGTTCACGTCCGCAATTCATACAAGTAACGCTTGACCCCCATTCACAGCCTTATTCACTCGCACGCAACCCAAACCCAACCTCAGCCTTTAGAACTACCATCGCTGATCACCGACCACATCAGCGCAAACGTCCATCCAAAACAGTACACACGACTTGCTCAACATCACGCCTGTTGAACATCCCATCTCGTGCTCGGAATCGTACGCATCGGATCTACACCCGTAAAACTGAGCCAAACGTTTTTGCAGAAGCCTCCCAACAAGCCTTGCAAAACTCCCCGTGGAGCATATCTGTATTCAAAAATGATTATAGCATACCACACCCAGTCGTCGCCTCTTCACTACTACCTTCGCAGTTGACGGCTTTAACTTTCTAGCATACAGTACTGTATCTCAGCGAGAATCACGTTATCCAGTGCTACAGTAGCAATCTACTCTCGTTTCTGAACGCGGAGCCGCATGGCGCTTGTGTGAGAGATAGTAGCTACTGGAAACGTCACACGAGACTCCTCTTCCTTTTGGAAACGACGTTACCCTTGTAGTCCGTATCTGCGGTTCAGAGCACTCGTGGCGTAGCCCGTGTTTGCTGAACGCAGACACAGGGCACACGTCAACTCGCGACCATTTCCTCATACATCTGTCTAATTCAAAAATCAACACCCCAACACTCACCAGTCGCTTATCGAAGCACCTGCTGACCGACCCGTTCTGTCCCGTGTTGCATTGTATGTTTTCGTGTGTATCGGCCTGCGTACGGACACCTCGTTCCAATGCCTCACCCAAGGTAGAACCATCTCAGAAGAGGAAAACTTTCTTATCTCAGAAAGGGCACAAAGCTGAAAGCTTTCTTTGGCCGTTTGCTTTCATTGCAATGCTGGGCATGAATCGGACACACGATACCTTTTTTTTGTTTCCTGGCTTCTATAGCTACACGCCTAGTTGTGTGGACAACGTCTTTCTTAGTGTCCGAAATGATCTACAGCGTCGTTTCTTTTAGATTGTTACGCATCATGCAACAGTTCGTTTCCAAATGTGCAGGGTTAGAGGGATGGCGTTTCCACGCAACTCACATCTTCCCAAGTCCTTGGCATGTCAGCCACAGGACAAACCTGAAATGCTGCGGTGGTGTGCCCACTCCAGTTGAACTCTCTGGAACGCAGAGATGTAGGGCGCAGAATGACAGGTACACACAACAATATGTTGAAAACCCACGGCTGGTTGAGGGATGATCTTGAAATTGTATTCACTCCAGTGGGCTGCTCGAAACGTGGTTGGAGGATGACATGCCCTTGTAGCGATGTCTCTGTCGAGCAGTGGAATGGCAATCTCGTAAACAAAAGGATCTAATTGCCACAGACGCTCTGCACAGAAAACCCATGTCTCTAATCGCCACAAGTGCCAGGAACGACAAAAGGTGGAGTGGTCATGCTTTGGTGATGTCATATGCTCCAGCGCACATGTGGCCCCACATTCTGTGCACGAAAACGGATACACTCATCCACCAAGCACGGGCCGTGTCATAACAAACAAAGGGACTTTATGCTACAGCAAACGACAGAACAGACGAGAGCTTTCAAACAACCACACAAAGTGAGCACATAATTTCACAAGATTGACGTAATGATGCTTGATGCTTGATGCACAAGTAGTTCAAGAGCACACCTGCCAAACGTCGCGCTGGCACAGCTCGTTTACAAGCGCTCCGCGTCTAATACACAGCCACACAAGAAGAGACGAAACAAAAATATACAAGGTCATTGTTGAGCCCGTTGAGACGAATTTGGTTCAGCCTTAGCATTAGCATCCGCTTTCGCGTCCGCATCGGAACCAGGATCTTCATCCTCATCAGCAGATTGTGCGAAATCCACGGAGGAAGAACAAGGAGTAAATACCGAAGAAAACGACGAAACCGAAGCACTCGGTAAATCACGCCACAGAGACTCAAAATTAAATGCGTTTCCCTCAGTAGGGGCATGTTTCAAACTAGCAGCAGTCACCGAACTCTTCGCTTCATGATCCAGAACGTCCTCAACAGCTCTGCGCATAGAGAAGATAGGTTTGGCTCGATAAAAGCGAATACTTCGCAACGCGGATAAAATGGTATGCAATCCGGTAATATAGCCCTCATCACGTGAACCATCCTCACTATGACTCCAGTGAGCAAAGTCAATCATTCGAACATCACATCGAGTACGACGTGTAAGTCCGACAATATGATCCTCTGAAAGGCGTACGTTAGAGTTTATACGGTGCAAGTTTCGAAGTGCTCTTGCCCAAAGCCGGTATGGGGCGCGGTTATCATTGTCGTAGATGAGCAGCAAAGAAGAGCCTATAAACCTGAAACAGTTGTTTTGTTCAAAGTGGTTGAGAATGTTTTGAATCATGTGTTGAAAGCGTTGCGCAACATCGGTGCGAACTCCCGACTCATCGGTAAGAAAAAATGTAAGTACATCGCGAAGAGACACGGCTGCAGACATGGACACGGAGTGGCTTTGGGCCTTATTACCAGTGACGTGCTCCATGGAACGGTACATAGACAAGCCCTCAAGTCGACAGCCGTCGGATCTAGATCCCGTAACGCGGTCAAGAGCGCTCATTTTGAACTTCTTAAAGCGACTGGGTTCGTGTTGTTCAAAGGTATGGACGCCCATTTTGAGGTCTATGACGCAGGGGCGTTGATATCCGTAGGTGAGGTCCTCAATCTTGATGGACGCCGGGTGCACTCGACCGTAGTACGCCGGCAAGAAAGTGACAGGCCAGCAGCCCTTTTGGACCATTTCATAGAAGATAGCCTCTCGCTCAGGCGCCTTTTTGACGAGCGTGGCACCTTCATTTGAAAAGGAGCCGTCATGGCCCGCAGCCTGACTGAAGGAGCGACTGTCGGGATCATCGTCGACTCGGGTAGCGCTAAAAATGGCCGGCAGCACGATTTGGCTGGTGCTGGACATGGAAACCTCATCAGCATTGGCGGGAGAGGAGGAAGTTCGCGACGGCGGTTTTCTCAGCGTTACAAGCGTCTGGGTTTCACGTTTGGAAGGCGGTTTGTTGCGACGGCGCGACGGAAAGCGTCTGGCAATGGGTCTTGAGGAGAGTGAGGGAAAAGATGCAGTGGTGGCTGCACAAAGGGACGGCTGCGACTGGACACAGTCATCATCATCTGTGCGCGGTGGTTCTTCATCCTGCGGCAAGGACAGAGAGGAGCGCGCGATGGCGTTTCCTCGCGGGCGCAGCAGACGCATGTTTTGTCGGCGCCACGGAACGCGCGCCCGCGCCGCATGGCGTCAAGGCGTAGAATCATATATATATACATAAACAAAAGTGCATTGTGTGCTGTTCCAGGAGCTGGAACAACGGCAACAATGCACTGGAACCCAGTCGACGCTCGAGTGCGAATCTGGTGCGTGGACAGCTGTGTGACGTGGACAGGTGTCGCAGCTGGAATACTGGCCACGAGTGACACGCGGCAGGTGTTATATTTTGGTGCGGGGCCGTGTCACGCTGTCAGCCGGGAGACGGGGCTACTGCAACGTGGGGCGCGTTCTTTGGCTGGTCGTGTGCGAGAAACGGGTCGCTTCATTCCCGCACTCGCGCACGCGCCGCGTTGCTCTTTTGCAACGGCCGCTTCACACTTCACAACGCACAGTCCGCGCGTCCTCATTGCGCGCTTCACCTCCGCCGCCTCCTCCTTTCGCCGGCACAAAGCGGATAAACCCCCCGACTTGGCCAGCTATGGTGGAGCTCCGTTATGCCGCAGACTCCAAGGAGTCCGACTGGATTACCCGTGTTACGGCGCAGCGACTTTCGCTCTTTGCTCGGCCGGACGAAACGGAACGTAGGTTGTTTTTCAAGCTCAGGGGCTCCACGCTCACTGCCCACGCCGAACCGTCGTACCCGGAGTTGTGGCGCTCGCCCGTCAAGGAGCTGCGTTCGTTTGACCAGCCGTCCTTGACTATTTGTGTTCGGCTTGACAAAGTGCTGCTCACGTTGAGATGCGACGACGAAGCAATGTTTGCGCGCTGGGTGGACGCGCTGCACCGCTCCGCGGGCACCTCGTTTGAGCGCTTCTACAAGCGGGAAAGGAGAATAGGCAAGGGGCATTTCTCGCACGTGTACCAGGCGTGTGACCGCTCGACGGGCGACAAGTTTGCCGTCAAGGTCATCAACAAGGACAAGAACGACATTGAGAAGAGCAAGAAGTTTGTGCGAAGGGAGGTTAAGGTGCTGTCTGTAACGGATCACCCCAACTTGGTACGCGCAGTCGACTTCTTCTCGTCCAAGGGCAAGCCGCACATCGTCATGGAGTACGTTGAGGGCGGCTCGTTACGCGAGCTCATACGGAAGAAGAAGCGACTGAGCGAGGAGGAGGCCCGACCTATTGTACGCGGTTTGTTACAAGCTGTGGCGTATCTACATTCAGTCAACATAGTACACCGCGACATCAAGCCGGAAAATGTGCTCATGGAACGAGAAGACTTTCCAAAGCTAACTGACTTTGGGTTGGCCACGTTTGTGAACGAAGAGAAGAACATTCATTCCGTGGTTGGAACACCCAGTTATGTGGCACCCGAGGTGATCCGTAACGTGCCGTACGGCCCTGCTGCGGACGTTTGGTCTTGCGGCGTGCTGCTGTACTTTATGCTGGCGGGGGAACGACCGTTCACTGGCGATAGCCGGGAGGACATTAAACGGTCCATTTTGAGCGGCGACTTGAGGTTTCCGAGTCAGTTGTTTGGAAGTTGTTCGCCGGAAATCAGACACTTGATTAACTTGATGCTTAACTATGAGCAAAGACTACGCATCAGTGCGGAGACGGCTCTTCAACACCCTTGGCTATTGCGCTGACGTCTGTTTGTTCCTTGGGTTTTATTTTTATCATGTACAGTTTGGATGGTTTTTGCACATTACACTTTATAAAATGAAGCGCCACTTGTGTGTGCTCGGGTGCGGTTTGTGTTCGAAGAAAGCAACCAACCGTTTTGTTGCACAGCGTGCGCACAGAGTGCGTCACGGTACTACTGTATAAGCGATGCTTACCGTAAGCGTTGAACCCTTTTTTCCTTGGTGTAACTTAGACTAACCTTACCGCACATGCAACAAGCTGGACTTGGAATAGCAACGCAGCAGCAATATCAACTGTTGGCCGTTGCCTGAGTACAGCGATACAGCCGGCAGTGTTTGTGGACGACTGTGCGAAGGGCAATGTCGAAATAAGCATGCCGCTGTTGACTGCCGGTCGGGGGGAGGGAATGGCATTCCATTCGCACACAAACACAGCGACGAAGGTGCTCGGAACGAGGACGCGCTAGAGCGGACGCAGTATCTAGCGTATGTTTGCAGGGGGGGGGAACACAGCTTTCTCGGCCAATGGCGAACCAGCCATCTGTTCTCGTACGGAGGCACTCACTACGTAAAGTGCACACGCATCGCCGCTGCGTGTGTATCGATACGCAGATATATCTTATTGGTACCGTTGTACAAGCAGATGCGAGGAATTCAATGTGTAAAAGGGCGTTATGATACTTTAGTAGTGAATCGACGATTAACAAAGGCGCGCACGCACGAAAAAGCGGCGAGATGAACGAAGCTCGCACATGTGCAGCGCCAAGTTGGGAGCGTTTATGAAAGCGGCGCTGCTTACCGTTGTAGCGCGACGGAGGAGAGAGAGAGAGCTTGCTGAAGTTAGGACACGTCTGTCAGCGCCTATGTCGTAGGCGCAGCTGAATTGGCGGAGGTGTGGAGGAGAGTGTCACGCTCAGCAGAGCGGCGGTTGACGGCTGCCACTTTTCGCCGACGTCAGGCGGTTACATATGTGTTTCAGTTTGGAGCCCTTTTTTGGGTGTGTGGCGCAGCCAAAAGCATGTCACGCCGCCGTTTGTCCCGCGCTGGCTGTAATGCACTGCGCCGTCGATACCACTTGTACCCGTCAACAGCGCCCTGAAACGTGTCCCCGTGTCCACGGAAACCACTGTAACACGCTGCACGCGTGGATACGTGCATCGTGTTTTCGATCAACCAGCCGAGCGGACACCACACCATCCATTGGTGCGACGACGGTGGCTGTGTTCGTCGGTGAGAGCGCCCGCCACCGCACTTGCTCCGTATCCCGCAAGCTCGCACATTCCTTTCCCGCGTTTCCACTCTTTCACTGTTTCGCTCTCAACAACATCAACACCAACACCAACAACAGCACAAATGGGTCACGAAAACATCTGGGGATCTCACCCGAAGAGATACGGAAAAGGTTCACGCTGTTGCCGAGTATGCGCCTCCCGCATCGGCATCATCCGGAAATACGGTCTCGACATCTGCCGTCGTTGTTTCCGTGAAAATGCCAACAACATTGGCTTTTACAAGTACCGTTAATTGCTTCACCGCCGCCCTCAACGCACGCTGGAATTGCTTCGGGCTGCCAAACGCGAAGCTGCTACAGCCCTGAATGGCCTTTCTTGCAACACCCATTTTCGGTGCTCCTAGTATGCGTTGAACTGCGTAAAAACAAGCAACTTACAAAACACAAACAAAGCGCTTTATGCCTTCTTTTCAGCTTCCTTAATCTTAATCGTTACCTTAACGTCATCCACCTTCACAGCGCGTCTCTCAATCCCATTCCCACTAGATGCCTCCCCCCGTGGCTTCACTCTCACCACGAACTTTGCGTTCTCAGTTTCCTCAGTAATATCGCCAAATTCATTCACACTCCTTGTAACCCCATTCTCCTCCTCCAACCCCTCCTCCTCCTCGTCCTCCTCCTCCACTTCAGTAGCCTCGTCCAGCACGTCAACCATCTCCTTCAACTTCTCGTGCGTAGGGTTCGCCCTGAAAAACTGTTTGGCGGGCGTCTTTTCAAACATATCTTCCGCAATCTCCACAGCCAGCTTACCGTCAAAGCTCGCAATGTTCGCATCGGCCCCACGTTCAACCAACAATTTGACAGTGTCCAACTTCACGTATCCAGTCGCCATGTGCAACGGAGTGAACCCCAACACGTCCTGTTTATCCATTGTGGCGCCCCTGTCCATCAACTTTGTGCACAACGTCGGCAATCCATTGCCAGCACAGAAGTGAAGTGCGCTACGTCCGTTCACATCGGTCACACTTGCTACAAAATCTTCTTCCATCATGCTCTCAATGCTTTCCACGTCCGCGTTGTAACACGCTTCTATGAACTTGGCTTCGCGCTCGCCGAGTCCCACTGTGGATACGCCCGCTTTAGTGGGCGCTTGTGACGGCCCTTGCATTATGCTTTCTTCCTGTTCTTGTTGCGGCGCGTTTGCATCGCACATACGCGGTGCGACACGGTGTGTGCGTTGTGCGTGCGTCGTGCATACTCTTCGAGATCGAATGCATCTGTTGCTGTTTCCTATATCCAGACGGCTTGTGAGAGAAGCTGTAGCAAGTGGCGCCGGCAGTAGGAATGTGGGTACAGGCGACATGGTGGGCGTCGGTTACAACACTTGTGGCAAAACGTATCGGCTCGGGTCGTAATTGCGCTTGTCTGCTTTTCTTCTAGACGCTGAGCAGGACGGGGTGATTGTGGTTGGATGCTGTGTAGAAGAGCGTGCGGATGAAAAGCAGGCAAGCTGGCGGTGCTATTCGCAGGAGGAGTATGCCCGGGTGATGTTGAGCCAGACGTGGACTGGCTAACGAAGCAAATCTCTCGTTGGCGGGCAACTCCCTGTAACACGTGTGTGGTGAATGCACGCTGAGATGCGTCACATGCCATTCTGTAGCCAGAATTATCTTAAATTCAACACAGACACCGTTTGCCCAACACACGGGCTATGTTCTTCGAGGTTCGAGAGCATCCCCGGACAACTACTAGACGAAGGGGAGCACTCACACCGTGTTGTGAATATCGTGTTTCGCTTGTTAGTTTATTCTAGTGATTGCCGTCAACATACAAAACCAGTTATCTATGCCTTCTTAACCAACAGCGGCAAGAACCCCTTATCAGCGACACCGGCCCGAACGTCCTCAACAGGAACCTTCAAGCGAACCGCTCTACCCCGCAGCGTTTTAGCCGAAGCCGTAGAACCCCGTCCTCTGCGCTGTGGCACATCAACCAAGCCATGATGCGCAAGTGCATTGCAACAAACATCCGCAAATTCATTGAACGACAGCCCATTCACATGCACCTTTGCGCAGAGCGACACAAATGATTGATAGAGACCGCCCAGCGTGGCTTTGCTTCGCAGCGCCCCGCTCTTGGACGGCAGCAGAGTTGCGTTTGCAGCTACGCAAAGCGCGATTTGTTGTTGAACTGGAAGTTGTTTGATCACATCCACAGCGGCCGAAAGAGCACCTCGATTATTGAGAATTGTGGACACGACGGATATGGCCTTTTCATTCGAATTCTCCAAGAGTCGACTATGCGCCTCATTACATACATCGAGCATGAGTCGCGCATCGCCCGAACCAGCAGCCACCTTTTTTGCAGCAAGCGATATGGCAATGGGATCCAGAACGGTGTGGTGTGCGCGTTGCAAGCGTTGCGAAACAATGCTCTGCAAATTGGACGACGTGTACGGTCTGAAGGAGAGTATTTCGGGCATGCAGCCCGCTGCTCGAAGCCACGGGAGTGCTCGAACGGGCAGATCTATGCAATTGGCTATGCCGATAACTGTGAATTTTGACGACGGTAAATGAGGCCATTCAAAAGCTGTGTAAAGCAGCATTTGGTCTCGGGAGGTGAGGAAGTCCACTTCGTCTAATACGATGAGCACCGGCTTTGATGCAGAGCGTGCATGCTGTTGTAACACTTTCCGAGCGTTTGTGTTGGACGCGGGTAGGTTGAGGTTGAGAGCGTGTGCAAGTCGGTTGTAAACATGGGCAGGTTGAGTAAGATTTGCACAGTTAATCCAGACGTGATCAAAGCCGTGAGTTTCGTCGACAGTGGAGGGGGAAGCGGAGTGTGAAATGAGATCGATGAGCGGCGTGGCGGTGGATGACTTTAGATGATTGATTACCTTTGTTACGGTGAAGGTCTTGCCCGTTCCGGGGGTTCCGCACACGTAAATTGCCTTTGCGGAGCGACCTGGACCTGGAAGCAGAGCATCGGTGAGCAGAGAAAGAAGGTGGCGAGACTGTTCCTCACGCGCAACGGGCATACCCGCCGGCTCATACGAGAGCGCGAGCGAGAGCGCGTTTGCACGCGGGCACGAAGAAGGGGATTTCGAACGTTGCCCAGGCGAGGAGCACGGCGAGCAAGGCGGCAAAGGCGGCGGTGGAGAGGGGCCAGAGGCATCTGCAGAAGGGTCACAACAGGGCGCGCGGAGGAGGCGGACGGGGTTTGTGGGGCGAGGGCGGGATGGGCGCGCCTTTCGCACGCGGCCGATGGAGAGCGGGGCGGCGATTGGGGCGGCGGGGTTGAGCCGGGCGGAGCGACGGGGAGCGCGGTGCGACTTCATTGATGCGCGATGTGGGTCGGGGGGCGGGGCAGCGATGGCGCATTGCGACGCGGTTTAGTATCTGCGCGGCGGGAGGCGGCGCGTTTCGTTTCGGCGGAGCGGCTGCGATGGCGCGCTGCCATTTTTGGCGGGAGCGGGACAGCGCGCTTGCGTTTCAGTACCAAGTTGATCTAATGCGTGGAAGCGTGGACGCGTGGCAACGTGGCACTGCTGTCCAGAATGCTGCGATGCGCTTGGCCGCTTGCTATGTGGCGCCTTGCGGCGCCGCTGCGCGTCGTTCCGCTGCGAGGAGAGAGCAAGGCTGGCGGCGCACACTTGCCGTTCGTTCACCATGTCCGCTTCGCTCGCGCAGTCGGGTGCTGCGTCCGCTCAACATGACGCGCGTATCACCACGCCCGCCTGCCTCGTGCTCGGCATGGCGGGTTCGGGAAAGACCACCCTGGTGGACGCCCTCTCCGCCTGGCTAGACGTGGACTCCGTCAGCTCCGACGACGAGCCCGTTGACGACGCCCAGCTTAATCAACAGATCGTGGATGCCATCCACTCCATGTCCCTGAACCAAGCTTCATCTGTCGCCCCCCCAGCACGCCCCTCAGCCCCCTCTGCTCAGCCACCGGCGCACGACGTGTTGCCCGGTCAGGGCGCGTACGTCATTAACTTGGATCCCGCTGTTTACGAGCTGCCTTATGATCCGAATATCGACATTCGCGACACCATCAAGTATAAACAGGTCATGAGTCAGTATTCGCTCGGTCCGAACGGAGCAATCATTACATCTTTGAATCTGTACGCCACCCGATTTGATCAAGTGCTGACCTTGATCGAAAAACGCGCTCCGCAATCACGCGCCGTCATCATTGACACCCCCGGCCAGATAGAGACCTTCACCTGGTCTGCTTCCGGTACAATAATCACAGATGCGCTCGGAATCACCCTGCCAACCGTTATTCTCTTCGTTGTAGACACCGTCAGATGCGAGAACACCATGACCTTTGTCAGCAACATGCTTTACGCTTGTTCCATCATGTACAAGACCCGACTCCCAATGATCATTGTGTTTAACAAGACCGACGTAAAAAGTTGCCACTTTGCGCAGCAATGGATGAGCGATTTCGACAAGCTTGAAAACGATTTGAAGGAGAATAACTTCTTGGGCACGCTTGCTCGAAGTATGGCGCAAGCTCTTGAACAGTTCTATCACACCCTACGAAGCGTCGCTGTCAGCGCGGAGACTGGAGACGGCATGGATCAGTTGGTCAAGTGCATTCAGGACGCTGCTGAACAATATGAAAACGACTATCGCCCTGTTGTCGACGCTCGGAAGAAGGCTAGGGCCCAAGGAAAGAAGGAACACCAGGATGAGCAGATTGAGCGCATCAGAAAGGATATGTACGATGAACCTGGGTTCGGAACTGGTCCTCGCTTTGACGAGGAAGATGAGTCTGACCATACTGGTTCCGACCAGCAGAATGATGGCATGAAGCCAAGCTCCAGCGTGTTTCCGGATAAGCATGCCGTACGAATGGCTAAGATGACGGGAACGTACTATGATAAGCAAGAAGAACAGCGCAAGTATGATCAGTTTATCCACAACATGGACGCATCCAACCCTGATTCAAAAAGAGATAGGGAATGACAGCAGCACCATTACGTCATACATTTCGGTGTCGTGTCTATACGAATTTCTAGTTGCAGTACGATGCGTTTTCCACTAAGATATGCAAACTCTCGACTGCTCTTGCTTGCTCTTTCTGGGGAACATACGTGGTGCTTGCATGCGATTTTCAAAACTTGGCGGGACGCGCCATCGCAACTCGTAACATGATTCCATTCGTGTTTTGGAAACATGCGCTGGAGACATATGTCGAGCTGCTGTACGCAATCTACGTTAACACCTCTTGCGCGGCGTTTTTGCTGGAGCAAGACCGAGGATGACGTTGCCGCGGATAGGAAGTGTTTGAGAAGAAAACGCGGGTGGGATCAAAGTGGGCGGGGAAGGGATCAGTCGTAGGAATATGTCTCGTGACGTTGCTAGATGAACGAAGCGGTTTTGTTCAGGTGTGTGACGGCCACGTAAAGAGATTATTGTGAAGGGTGGAACGACGAAGGTACTGTACCGTGTACACAATGAGAAGGGCAAAGAGGGGGAACGGCACGTAGATGATGTACATGCGTTGGTACTGAATTCATTTGAAACTAAATATGGATAGGGAGCTGCAACGAGAGACGGATCGTGAATGATACGACACGCTACGGTACGGTGGGTGTCTCAACATGGGGAAGTTCCCGCTTGTGTGAAATGCAATAGTTGTACCACGGTGTGTGTTTAAGAAACGGGAGAGAGTGCGTCAAGAGGCGCGTGACCTTACTATTATTTGTAGGGGTTTCGTATGGAATACACACGCGTTCCATGCACATGTGATCGTGAAGGCAGTTGAACTGGGCGGGCAAGCCACAGTTTGAACTGCGTCTGCCAATGAGGCGTCTCACACAACTGTCAGGGCCGGGGAAGGAAAACGTACGGAGTACTCGTCTACCAGGGTGGGCTAATAAGTCACTGGGCAAAAGTTACAAACGGAACATGTATCGCGAAAGGCAACAGCGGCGCTGTGAATGCGGAGCGCAGGCGGTTGAAACGCGCCTTGCCCGGGCACTTGCTCCAACGGCGAAAGATGAAAGCATTGGAATCGGAATCAAACAAGCAATCAGCGGGCAACGCCTCTCAAGCGGAGCAGAAGCACACTGCGGCGCTTAACTGCAGTATCGACGGCGGTGAAGGCAACGCGGACAGCTTTTATGATACGCACCGAAGCAGTTGTGTATGTTGGCGGCGGCAGTGGAACACTTCGCCGAAAATGGCTCGATACGTTGGCGGCGCCAATGGCAGTGCAGCTCGCGCTGTTTCAAATGGCCGTTACGAGCTGTACAGCCGTCGCCGTTCAAATCTGAAATTTGAAACGGGCGGATAATTGAGCGCCGATGCGCACCGCGCCGTCTCCGTCAACTCTTCCCCCCCGCGCGCGATAAACCGCTCTCTCAACATGTCACTTCTCGCCCGCTCCCCCCGACTTAACGTCCCCTCGTCTGCGGATCACTCCCCCCCGACCCTGCCCGCCGTACTCTCTCTTCTCCCCAACTTATAAAACATCCCCCGCCCCCTCATCGGCGCCGGGCTACGCTTCCGCCGGCTTCTTCTTCACCCCATCTTCTCCGCGGATATCACCCCCACAAATGTTAGGCCGCCGTGCGGCCGCGCGCCGTAACCGACTACTGCGCGATCGTGGCGAAGCACAAATCTCTCTTTCGCCTCCAGCGCAGCCGGACAGGTTTCAAACAGCGTTGCAATATGCCGCCGCCGCCCAGACAGATGGAAACGTGCCCACTACGTTCATCTGGCCGGACCCCCATCATCAGCGTAGCAATGTCGTTCTCGTCGCATCCTTTGACGCCCATCTGCACCATCGCATGCGCCCAACCCCTTCTCATCCTCGAAATTTCACCATCACGTTGCGAGTTGCCCCGGGTTCTCATACATACAAGTTCCTGGTCGATGGCGTATGGTCCACGTGCCTGGCTCTGCATGACCAACACCCCATTGAGGTTACAGATGATGGCGTTAAGCACCATCGCCTAGTCGTCTCTCCACCGGGCAGATTACAGCGAGCTGGTCAACCCAAAGTTGTACCAGCCCATCTTCACGACAACGCCGTCAATCCCCACTCAACTGCCGTTTTCCGCTCAGCGTCAGCCTCTGCAGTCCCGCCCATACAGCAACGTGCCGAAGCTACCTTGCCCGCTAATGTATTCCAACCCCAAGCCTCGACCGTCTCGCATCAAGAAACTGGTCGGCACAAAGTCGAGGTAGCACCTCGGGGCTCGTCCTTTAACTCTCCACCTCCGGTCGGGGGCATCTCCCATATGAAGGCAATCAACAGAAAATCGTTGTTGCAAAGGGTTGGGTCAGGGTGGCTTAGACGTTTCTCGGGACGCGTTGTTGAGGGAGATTCCGAATACGGTTGCTCGTTTTCCATGACGCAAACGCAGTTCATGTCACGTGATCGTTCAGGTAGCGGCCTTTTCCGTGGTAGTCGCGACCGCGTATCACTCTTTCCCTCAGCAAGTGAACCTAGCGTTGGCAGATGCCCCACTGATGACAAGGAGAACTCTTTTGCAGGCAATAGGTTCAATGGGTTCGGGTTTTCACACGATAAAACACATTCGAAGCGTCAAACTTTCAGAGGAAGCAATAGGGGAGCTGCTGTGAAGATTTCCAGGCCTATGAAAGTGAATGAACCCAAGGACATCGACGAAGTCAACCGACAAGCTGACAACTGGAGACAGATGGCTAGGCATTTGCAGGATGACTTGTGCGACCCCACAGGAGCGCGGGAGCTGTTCAACAAAGCTATTCAGCATCGGGAGAAGCACGGTCTGTGGTGTACCAGTCAAAACGCGCAAGTCCATGTGGATTTAGCGAGAAACTTAAGTAAGGCTGACAGAATGAAGGACGCAGAGCTTCATTTGCGACTTACTCTTAAAATCTACAACAAGATTGACGCTGGAAAGGAACATGTGGCAGATCTCATGTTGTACGTGGGTGTGGTTGTCGATCGACAGAAGAGACGCGCAGAAGCTGAAGAACTGTACCGGAAGGCTTTGAACATATACAAGGAGAACGACATTCGCAGCAACAACGTTGAAATTGCAGTGAAGAATCTGAGTCTTAACCTGCGGAAACAGAACCGAGAACATGAAATTGAAGCAGTTCGAATGGACTATGCAGACATACTTGCCGGATCTAGCGCAGCGGCGTAACATACTACCAAGGGATAGTTGCTTGTACGAACTTACGACTGAAATAAAGAATAGATTAATATTGTACAACGCTGTGTTCCATCGGTTGCGAATCGCAATTGTACGACGGTAGAGTTAAAGATCTAGATACCGACGGTACCGAGCGGAGACAACTGTGCGAGTTATTGTAGCGCTCATGTCGTTCAGGTATGGATATTGATAAAATCTTCCTCATCCAGCTGTAGTAGAGCCCTTTCTTACAATTGGTGCGCATTGGGGATGCTACACAGGCCCGTTGGGCCTGTGGCATTGATGCGGAAGACCACCAGGCAAAAAGCGTAGAAGCATTGTTCTCATCCAGGATTGACAGATGATTTCGAACGGAATGCATTTGAAACAGGCCGTAAAGGATGTCGGCATGCACCCAAGAACTACTCCGCCCAGCTGTTTGTGTCGATCCTTCCTCAAGACTGTTTGATGCGAATCGGAGGGAAGACGAACAAATCAGCGATTGGGACTTGTGTAGAAACTACTCTTGTGTGGCCTAGCAATTAACTCTTCAAGTTCACGATGCGTTTTCGAAATGTGTGACGTGATCCTACACAAGTGAACCGCTTCCATGCATGTAAAGAGCAAGTAGATATGCAAACCAGAGACGTCAATTGGTCCAACGCATTCTCGTTTGATTTAGCCATATCGGCGCTCCCGTCCTGTAGAAGAAAGTGTATTGCATAATATCGATACGCTTTAATCCCCCCGCAGTAGACAGCAGAACAGTTTATGAATAACAATGAAAGAAAAGCTCGCTACGCAAGTACACCAAGTTTAGCACCCATAGATACAAACGATGACCACAAACGCACGCACGGACACAACATTAGGTTCATTGATGCACTCGCTATGGTCGAAATCATTGCATTTCCGAACGCAGATGAGCAAAAGACTGCAATCGACGTAAGCGACGGGATCAGACAAGATTTGTGGATACAACGATAACGGGAGACTTGTCTACGAGGATGAAGCAGCAGCTTCTTCAGCGGCAAGCTTCTTGTAGTAATCATCGATAGCTCCCTTGTACGAGATATGCCAGGAACGCCAAACCATACCACCCTGCAAGTTTCGCACAAGTGGAAACGGGAAGAAGAGGCGAGTGAGTCGTGAGCGCGAACTAGGAGAGGTAGGAAGAGGTAGGACGTACTGCTACGGCTAGGACCATTCCCATGACGATTTCTTTGGTGGCGCTGACTTTGTTCGACGCGGCGCGTACTACTCCTCCTGCCATGGTGTATTGTTGGGCTGCAAAGTGGGAACGGGATGCTTGATGGCGACGACGCGGGTTGTGCGGTTAGAGATGGCTGCGCGCACTTCTTCAGAGGGATGTGGTGTGGTTGGCGTAGACTTCGCTCTGCCTCTAGACATAGGCAATGCCGTGGTCAAAAACGGTACAATCTGCCACGTGTCCAGGACCAATCGAATTCGGTGCAAAAACACTGCTGAAAAATCCTTGCGTTCTCTGAGAATAACCACGAAGAGTAGGTAATAGCTTTGAGCAGTATCGGCTTCGAAGATATGAAGCGGACTGGTGAAGTTTTCGAGCACTCCCCCTGCAAAGGCAATGTGGCACATCTACCGTTGTGAATCACGTTCAAGTCTCAGCACCGGCAAGAGAGCACGGGGATATCTAAGTTGTACGAGTTTAAGCTGATAATATAGGACCCTCAGTAGCCGAATGGTCGTGTAGTATCCTTACTTAAACCGCCCCAAATCTCTCGGAGCGGACAAGAGCTCCCGGGAGACTCCTGCTGTGTTTTCTTATTGCATTGGGCCTCCTCCCACTTCGTCGACAATGATAAGCATCAAGTGTCAAACGTTCAATCCATAACAGTACATCGGATAGACACTGCGTTTGTCACACATCGTTTATTAGCTTTTGCTTGGGCATTAAAGTAGATTCATATCATGAATGTTTGTTCTACTGAATGTTTTATACGGTGTATCAGACGAAAGGGAAAGAGCTACAGGAGAGCTACAGGGATGCGTTTGTGCCCAAAAACAGATAGTGCAATGCGAAAAGTTTTGTTAAGAAGCATCTCCTTCTTTCTACTTGAGACCATTTCGTTCTTAGATGCCGCCGAAGAGCGGCGTCTCGGCGTCGAGAGCTCCCACCTCTCCGAGGGAGGCAAGGCTCTGACGGCGAATCAATAGTAAGGACATGACCAGAAAAGCTGTTGGGATATCTAGAGAGAGAGGGGTTCTTCTCAATGTATCCCCTACCGTAGTCTTGGAATTAGAGACGCGAGCTCATATAAACACACACACACACATTCCAATGGGGCGTCAAAGTTGTCGCAGCCCATATGGAACCGCAATTTAAATCGCTTTGCGCTGGATGCCTGCTGTGGTGAGGGATCACTGCAAGGTAAAGGCGAGTTCCGCTATGGGCACATGCAGCGCCGCCTGTCAAGATGTGCCGACCTTCCGAAAAGGCTACAAAAAAACATAAAGTTACGCCGGATGAGGAAGCCAAATGGATGTGCGATTGGGTCTACTAGGGCAATTTAGCCGTCGAACAGATGGGTGTGTGTGTGTGTGTGTGTGTGTGCGTGTTTATATGAGCTCGTGTCTCTAATTCCAAGACATTGAGAAGAACCCTTCTCTCTCTAGATAAACCAACAGCTTTTCTGGCCATGTCCTTACTATTGATTCGCCGTCAGAACCTTGCCTCTCTCGGAGAGGTGGGAGCTCTCGACGCCGAGACGCCGCTCTTCGGCGGCATCTAAAAACGAAATGGTCTACACTATTAAGTTGAGCCCACATCCGAGCGGGCAGAAACATTTCCTGTGCAGAAACGTACAGACTGGATGTAGCGTCGAAACGTGGCCGGTAAATACCTGCGACAGGGCCGTATGTGCCCTCCTTACATTTAACAGCGACTCCGTGATTAGCCTTCTACTTCTTTTAGAAAGATAATACCGCTGCCATGGAATTAGAGACACGTGCCCGTAAACACACCCACATTTGATTCCAGGTCCCTAGTTTAGTTGGACCTTTCCTTCCACTCGCCTTCTTGGGCGAGGCGTCAAGATGAGCATTCTACATGCGCTGTGCTTTTGCAAGTTTCTTTTGTGTCGACAGCCTGGCAGAAGAAATGTTATAGTTGGCTCTGCTTACGCCTTGTCAGCTTTAGATGCGTCTGGGAAGGTTGGCCGTTCGCGACGAAAACCTCTTGATACCTTCGAGGCCTTGTTCCACTGCCTCATTACCTGCCGAGTGAACCATCGAAAACTGCAAATCACTCTACTTAGTTCAGAAGTGTAGACAGCAAAGCCGTGCAGTGGTGATGTCATGTCTATTGTGAACCGTGTCACGGTAGGTGTCACGAATCCAAAAAGTCAGAAACGTAAGACGTCAGTCTCCTCATTAGCCTTAGAAACTATAATCCAGTATTCTCCACAGATTGACAAGTAGCCGGTATTCTGGTTTGCATTACGAAACATCGTCAAGCGTATGACTACCCACACACTCTTCAGCAACCTGCGTTTGTAATACAACCTTTGTGATACTCTGCAACGTTCTCCTCTCCTTTCTTGGCGAGTTACCCTTTCTCCATATTTCACTCGCCGCTCATCACTCTTTCTTTTCTGTAATCTTGTTACTGATAATATGCCTTTTCAACCTCTGCGAATCACCCACCCAAAAGACTGTATGATATGTCTTGAGAAGCTGGAAGAAGAAGTAACTGAGCTGCATTGCAAACATGTGTATCACACTAAATGCCTTCAGCCAGTTTACAACCCACCACCTGTTCTTACTACTACGAGAGATCGCAATGGTGATCCGGTGGAAGTTTATGAGATTCCGCCGCCAGGAACATGTCCTTGCTGCAGAGAACAGATTGATGAAACAAAGTGGAGAACGTGGTCTTCATATTCGAACACAAAAGCGGAAATCAATCTAGAATTGTTATCAGAGAAGGAACGAAAACTTGTGCTGAAGCGTCGCAAAAAAAAATGGGAAGCGCAGAGAGCGACGTATGCGGAAGATTGGTGTTCGGGAGATGGAGCATTGAGGAGAATGAGAAGTGTATTCGTTTCAACTAAAATGAAATTTGTGAAGTCTCAGCAGGTCCCTGCAACAACTGGGATATACCTTTACAAGGACTGTTCTTCTGTACGGTCGATAATCTCCCCTCCTTCTGCAGCTAACGCGTCACACTTGTTGATAAAGCAAAGAAATGGTCGCAAATCTGGTTCAGTCCCGGAGCTGGAGCTTTGTTCATATATTAGATAGATCATAGTGATCTGACACGAAGATCTTCGCTAACGTTGAGCGGGTCCACGCCATTCGACGCGCGGTTCGCGCCGCCGCCGCCGATGTCCACCACATGGTCGCACTGCCGCCTCACCAGCGTTCGCAGCCCGCGCCCTTCGCTGCCCACCACAACAGCCGTGCGTTGCCGTCACGAAAGCCGCGTCAGGGCCTCGCCGCCGTCGCCGGCAAGTGCCACCACTCGCCACCCGTCCGTTCTCAACCGGGCCAGCGTCCTCGATAGACTGCTCGTGGCAAACGTCTCAACCATGTCCGCCACCCCGGCAGACGTCTTGCACACCGTCGCGTTAAGCAGTGCGCAGTTTTTTTCCGACAACACCACTGCATCAGCGCCTAGAAACAGCGCAGACCAAAGTGCAGCACCCACGTTATGCGGATCACTCACTTCATCCAGCACCAAGATCACCCCTTCAAATCCAGCCTGTAGAAGTTCCACCTCCGTTCCATACTTGAGCGCAATCGTTTGAACAACAACTCTTTGGTGTTTTTGATGACCAAACAATTCATTTAACAGCCCTTTATCCATGCTCGGGGTGGGTACCACGTGTGGAGCAGAGGCAATTCCCCACATTCTCAGAGCAGTCACAGACAAGCTGCGTCGAGAAGACTTGGTGCTGCTTACCATTGACGCCAAGAATGCATTCAATTCAATAGAACGCGGAAAGCTCCTACAGGCCGCAACAACCCATTGTCCCGGAATTTCTCGGTTCGTCCACTTCTGTTACCAGCACCCCATGCCACTGCACTTTGGAGACTTTGCGATTTACAGCAAGCAGGGAACACAACAGGGAGACCCGCTAAGCCCTCTCTTATTTGTACTCACACTTCACCCACTGGTTCTGCTTTTTTAGGAGCGTTTCAAACCAATACTCAACCTTTTCTACGCAGATGACGGCAACGTTCTTATCAACCGGGATGATGCAGCTCCATTCCTGACAGCTCTGTTACAGGAGGGGATAAAGATCGGTTTCGTCCCAAACATGAAGAAAACCAAAGCCTGGTGGTGGCGAGTGCCACAAATCTCCGGCTTCCCCGCTCAAATCACTAATGAGCACGCCATTTCAATACTTGGGACAGCAATCGGCCACGGCAATGCGGTCCGCGACATCTTAGCGTCTAAAAGACAAAATCAGACAAAAATGTTGGAGTCGCTTGCTAGCCTCAATGATACCAACATGGCCCTTACTCTTCTCCGCTTTTGTGCAAGCGCATGCAAAGTTATATACACTCTTCGAACCACTCCGCCGCATATTACCATATGTCCAACGTTGCTGCGATCTCGTCGAAAAGAGCGCCGTTCCTCCTCGCGAAATGACCACGACGCACACCTCACATACCGCACCCCGCTTCTGCATCTGTGCGCTAATGCGCTGCGCTACGTACGTAACACTGCAGCTCCGACGCTCACAAATGCCGCCTGCATCTCGTCCACTGCCCCTGCTTGGAGTGCACACCGCGACAGCTCGCTCTCGTCTGGCGTCGTGCCCACCGTTCGCTTCTCATCTCCCTTCATCTCGCCGTCGTCCCGCGCATGTTAGCAAACAACGTGAGTGGGCAGACATGCATTGAGCTTGTTTAGCTTCATAGTCTGTTTTGGATTAGGGGTTTTGAGACAACCAGCAGAGAAATGTCAATCTTGTTCTGTAGCTGATCAGATATGGTTTGCTTAACTGTATCGATGGCTTTTTGCAGATCTTGCTTCGACAGAAGTCCTAGAGACGTCGAAATGACGTTGGCAACGAGCCGACAATTGTCTCGACCGACCAATTCAACTCTTTTGCAATCCATTTTGTCAAAGTTCTTTGCACCAGCTTCTCCCATGTTTCTCTGAAGGTCTGGTACAAGAAGGTCTACTTGATGACTCTTGCGGTGTAGCAAGCTTACTACTTTGATCATATGGCCACGTGAAACAAGCCATCCAAGAGGAATTCCAGTTACGCGAGACATTTCCATGTAGTTCGTCAACGCCAACAATTTATCCATGAGCTTGACAGGCAGTAGGGCATCCTTCAAACAATATACCGCCAACCTCCGGCGCGTCTGCTCATCACCATTCTGTAGAGCTGAAATGATGCTGTAATGGACATGTTCTTTCTGCTGGCCAAGAAACTCTGCTGAAACCGAGTTCAGTGAGTACGACCGCAGCTTATACTCCCTAGTAATCAACTGCAACATATCAAATACTGTTCGTCCATGCAACGAAAACGACCGTGACTCAAGTGTCCCGAATGCCGAAGAACTCATCCGAATCTTTCTCATTGCCGTTTTTGCCCTTCACAATCGCCCTAGGAAAGGAAAATCGTTGGGCGCTAACTCTTTCGCGCGGTCCAGTAGATAAGGAAGGTCGAAATTCACGATGTTGTATCCAGTAAGAATATATGGGTCTGTAACTCGTACAAACTCTCTCCAAGCGGAGGGCATCGAGCTTTCATCTTCAAACGAAAGCACATCAGCCCCTACAATACAAGCGCAGCTTTTGAGCGTGAACACGACTTATGCGACAGGTTTCGGTTGCCCATAGTCCCACACATAGTTGGCAATGTGGATGACCCCTATCGTGTTGCGGTTCTCTGAAAATTCCTCTCCGGCCATCGGAGTCAACAGTTTCTTCCAGCAGTCACAACATGAACTGAACAGCGTCCAGGCTTTTGGAAAGCCCCGGGGGATAGGATGTATCATTGCTTTTATCTTCAGTGATCCACTGCTGCCACTGATCATCTTCGATATCGTAGGATAAGGCGTCAAACACTTTTCCAGATATAATCTGATCTTCATAGCTCATCTGCATGGAATCTAGAGCCTTCTTATGGTGATGACACAGAGCTCTGCTATACAGAAAAACGCTGAAGTGCTCAAATTGTTCACAGCCTGGGATAGTCGCAAGGCTTTTCCTGCGTTTCAATATACCAGCCTCATCCAGACCATCAGTAGACGACAAAGACATGGACTTGTGCGCAAAGGAAAGCAGGGATTGCAAAGGTGTAGGAGGTGGTTGTGCGGGTGACTCCTGCGGCGACTTGGTGTGCGTTGGAGGTTTCTCGGGGTCGCTGTGTCCACCGCTCCCGGGTTTACGTGAGTATTCGCGAGGGGATCGCGGTCTTGGTCGGGAATTGTCGGATTCGTGACCTTCGTCGTCGGAATCTGTGGTAATGATGTGGGCTTTCCGCCGTCTTCGCGCAGAGGATATCGGCAAGATGACAATGCCACAGCGCAGACGGCCGGCCAGACTACTAGTCCCGTGCCGTCCATAGGATTTACACCCCTCTTCACACCAAAACAGTTCAGTGTTTCCAAGCGCAGACCGCTGCGTTATTCGGAAGGTGCAACACCAGTTCGGTCTGCGTCAAAAATGCTGCCTGTGCCGAGGATCACCAGACAAGGCGAAATAAACCCAGATAGTGAAGATTTGAATGCTGGACAAGAACACCACATAATATCATGAAGAACGCCAAGAAACTCGCTGACTCCTCGGAACGCTAAGCGAATCACTGTCGGTTATATGGCTGATGCCGACGACACCCCAGAAGGAAGTGCTCCAAAGACCAAGGAATCTGATTCCTCTGTTAAACTCACGAGTATACTCCGGAAGCCCAAACGAAATAGCCTCTCCAACTCAGACAGTAGCCCGATGAATGATGGGAAGAAATACATTGGGCGAATATCAGGTAGTGAAGAGTTTAGGTGGGCTCATTCACGCCCATCAACCTGGAGCAAGAAGCAAGGTCTTGATTAATCTGTGACCACGCAAGAGAACACTATTTCCTTGTTCAGTGACTCCAAACAACCGAAGAATTGCTGAACCATTCCGTTCTGTGGCGTAATCGTCGGACACGTCAACTTGCATGACTACCAAGGGGTCTGCTTGAGGATTGAGATTCGGCAGCGGTGGACGTCTCCATACATCCCGAACCTTAACAGTTTGAAGGTCGGAAGCTCCCATCTCTCCCCAGTTACACTTGGTACACAAAGAATCACCCCCACAGGAATTGCTAGGCCGAGAAACACAATCCCGAGTTCTAGCAGCTCTTTGCCAAGAAGGCCTTTGTTAAGGACGATTTTCGCGCGAAACCGGTGCATCCAAAAACATGTGGTGCCATAGTCATCGATAAACTCGAATCAGATACAAACGTACTGTACCTTCGTGAAAACAGTTAAAAATCATTCGAAAGCCACTAAGACCATCTCCAGCAGTGAAATAAACGCCAGACCACACACACACGCAACAGAAGTACGTCGCAAACTGAGATATAGTGCTAGCCATCGTCATCCCCAAAGCATGTCCGTTCCCAGCAGCGTTTCAACACGCGTTCGAAAAGGGAGAGGTTCAAAGAGGCCAAACCTTAGTCTCAGCGGCGATGAAAGACTCCGTGCTCCATACGAACTTGTGTCTTCTGCTTGCAGTGCTTCTACTAAGTCCAACATAAAGCTCGCTTTGAAAGTAATTACAGATTACGCCAAGATCAAACAAGCTCCTGATCCTATTAGAGTAACGCCGTCCAGTTCAACCTTTGTTTTGAATCTATTAGCGGACTACTGCCAATTTGGGAAGCCAAACAGCCTGAAGAACGATGCAATGAATGCGTTAATACAAGGCTTGAGACACGTTTACTCTCAAAATGGTCACAGCAGGACATGGTTTGTTGATGAAGCAAATTCGAAAGCTCATGGAAACCCTTTAATAGGCAATCCCGAGCTCGATGCGTTACGAAGATCACACAGAGTGCATCTTGCGCATTATGGTGTTGTAACATTGCGCTCACAGCCTATAACGGTTGAGCAGGTTTGTGATCACGCCGAGAAGTACTGGTATAGTGGTCATCAGCGATCTGTCAACATAATGGATGTTCTTCTTCATTCTATTATAGTCATTGGTTTAAACTTGGGACTGCGTTATGATGAAGTTTCTAAGCTTAAAGTTGAAAATGTGTCTGTGGGATCCGGTGGATGCACTCTTATTATAAATGAGTCTGTAAAGAATTCTACCAAGCAGAGGATTTACAAACTTAGAGACTGGGCAGGGAACACGGCTTTACGATTTTCATTGCTCATGGATCCTTTTGTTGCAATTTACTCCTGGTTGATGTTGCGTGGGAGCTCACGAGGACCTTTGTTTTGCGATGTACGAACTTCAGCAGGTGGAAATGTTCTTGACCATTCTCGGCACTGGAGCGCAAAAAAGTTCACGGAGTTCCTTCAACGGCGATTACTCTCAATAGGCGTTAGCGAAGGTGAGGTTAAAATGTACTCTGGACATTCCATCAAAAGGGGAGCAGTTCAGCTGTATCGATCGCTAGGTCTCAGAGATGAAGCGATCATGGAGATAATTCAGATGACTGGTCATCATGCATACGCAAACTATTGTGCGGCATATAACGACTGTGCCCCTCAATCTCTTCCTCGCTTTACATCTGTATCAGAGTACATCAGGCACGCCGAGAAGATATCCATAGAGTCAGATATTATTCACGATAGTGTGGCTTTTCAAGCGTTCATGACAGACGTTTATGAACAGCAAACTGACGCACAGCATCATTAAACACGTTTTCTAATACAAACAACTTCTTTAGGTCCTGTCAGGTGGAGTAGTCTACCACACCTCTATCTAACCAAGATAAGAATAAGTATATCTACGCCACATAATCAGTACTAACAATCGAACAGCTACTTACATAGACGTAAACAAAAGCGGTAAGATTTAAACGATGTGGCGTATATTTCCAAAGTTAGGGATAAGAAAGCACTAGAGAGGCCACACGAATCATGTAGAATACATAAAAGAGCCTCCGAAAAACAGAGGAGGTACGCAACGTAAAACAAACCACTTCAATACAAGATTTGCCACATATATCATTCTCCTGAAAAGCAATGGAAGTGGCGTAACCGCCCTCTACATGGCGTCCAGCGGGCATAACCCACTGGACGCCATGTCCCGTAGAGGGAGGTGGCATATCCAGCCCTCCTCATGGCATGGAATGGGCGTAGCCCACTCAGTGCCACACCAACAGACCCGAGGTGGCGTAACCGCCCTCTTCATGGCGTCCAGCGGGCATAACCCACTGGACGCCATGTATCGTAGGAGGAGGTGGCATAACCAGCCCTCCTCGTGGCACCGAGTGGGCGTAGCCCACTCAGTGCCACACCAACAGACCCGAGGTGGCGTAACCGCCCTCTTCATGGCGTCCAGCGGGCATAACCCACTGGACGCCATGTATCGTAGGAGGAGGTGGCATAACCAGCCCTCCTCGTGGCACCGAGTGGGCGTAGACCACTCGGTGCCACACCAACAGACCCGAGGTGGCGTAACCGCCCTCTTCATGGCGTCCAGCGGGCATAACCCACTGGACGCCATGTATCGTAGGAGGAGGTGGCATAACCAGCCCTCCTCGTGGCACCGAGTGGGCGTAGCCCACTCGGTGCCACACCAACACACCCGAGGTGGCGTAACCGCCCTCTTCATGGCGTCCAGCGGGCATAACCCACTGGACGCCATGTATCGTAGGAGGAGGTGGCATAACCAGCCCTCCTCGTGGCACCGAGTGGGCGTAGACCACTCGGTGCCACACCAACAGACCCGAGGTGGCGTAACCGCCCTCTTCATGGCGTCCAGCGGGCATAACCCACTGGACGCCATGTATCGTAGGAGGAGGTGGCATAACCAGCCCTCCTCGTGGCACCGAGTGGGCGTAGCCCACTCGGTGCCACACCAACACACCCGAGGTGGCGTAACCGCCCTCTTCATGGCGTCCAGCGGGCATAACCCACTGGACGCCATGTATCGTAGGAGGAGGTGGCATAACCAGCCCTCCTCGTGGCACCGAGTGGGCGTAGCCCACTCGGTGCCACACCAACACACCCGAGGTGGCGTAACCGCCCTCTTCATGGCGTCCAGCGGGCATAACCCACTGGACGCCATGTATCGTAGGAGGAGGTGGCATAACCAGCCCTCCTCGTGGTACGAAGTGGGCATAGCCGTCTTGGTGAGCTTTTTATATCTCATTCTATCTAGGTACAATAGTATAAGTTTTACATGTGAACTGATTACCGAAAGATAATGAGATTGTCTTTGTTGTGTTTAAACTATTTTATACTTCGCACAAAACGTAAACGCTATCTACTTTTCAGTATAGCAGATATGGAGTGAGGTCTTTCTCGCAGCCTAAAGTGCTGATTGAATCCGTCAATAGCTGCTTTCCATTTTTCAGTAGTTTCTTCTTCGTTGATTCGTAAGGTAACTGGACCAAACTCGGATATTAGTTCAATAAGAGCCCTATAGCGTAGAAACAGGTTCTTTTGACCCGTTTTGGACCACATCCAGTCTTCATAGCCAACAATATACTTTCTGCGATTTGCCGCATTCCCAAAAAGTCTGACTGCTTTATACCCTCTGTCACTAGACCCTTTACGCCAAATTTCTATGGCTTCTTCGGCTGTTTTAGGCATCCATGGTATGAATCGAACAAATGCGTTGAGCTTCTGATCTGCCTTTAGTTTTCCAGAAGATGAAATAGAGGAAGTTCGAAACTGAAACTCATTTTCGGTGCTGGATCTGTTAGTACAAGCTAATGCATTCTGTTGAATCTTCGAAAGTGATGACATCTCGTTTGTCACTTGGTTATCAGCGACCGTAAAACCCTCTTCGGATTGCCGTTTTTGCTGCAAATTGCTACAATCTGTACGATTGTTTTCAAGCCTTCGTTGATGTATCAAGAACAGTCGATGTTCTAGTTCTTTCTTCCATACTTCCATTCTTTCGTCATTTTTATTTGACGAAGCACAAGATTGATTGAGAATCTTACGACTTATTTCAACGCCTTTCGTGGATTCAAGCTCTATGACTTGTCTTGGTGTTTGAAACCCAATTCCATCCCCACCTCCCTGTATAGGCTTAATGTACCCATAGCGTTCCATGGTTTGAAGATATTCGTTGATAAAGGAATTGTCTATGTCTGGTAAATGTTGGAGATTTAGACGAGTAGAAGTACTATACCTATGCAATACATTGTACGGTTCAAGCTGGCAAAATAACGATTCTGAGCCATTATTTTGACAGTTTGAACCTTTTGCGAACCATTAGTGAACCATTCAGTGTTTTGCGATTAATTTATCTACATGATTCTCACTGAACGGATAGATTGCCTACTAGGGGTAAATCATAGTCAACGTAGTTCTTATTGAAGGTTTGCAAAGCATCTCTAGGCAATGTTGTCCTGGCTGGTTGGCAGAGTATAATCTATTCTTAAAATTTGCTTTGGAAGGCAGTAGTTATTTGTTAAGTAACTTTTGGGCACTTTATGGGGTAACCTAAGGCGACAGTGGTGTTTACAATGTGTCACGGGGTTTCGGACTCACTTACAATGTGACGTAAGGGTGACTTACACTTGCGAACCTAGGGAGGGGGTTCAATTTGGCTCGTAATCCATCATTATGACTAATGTTATTCCTTTCGGTGCATCAAAATGTGAGTTACGTGCAACTTTATTGTGCAGACGAGTTCTTGTCAGTCAGGTAAGCTTGTTCGCATAACAGCACAGCATCTTGTGGAACCTAACTTTCTTCTGAGAATCTGCACATCACCTGCAAATACCTATTTGCGGTTCCAGTCGTAAGAAGGTGAGAGAGTACAACATGAATTACTAATTTCAGTTTGTAATAATAATGCGTAACGCACAACATTGAGGTGACAATACCTCACGGTATAATAGTGCTCATCCTCTGTGGGGTGTGTGCGAACACAAGGTTCCAAACAGAGCTGCACAAAAATTGCACGGAGGTGGCTAGATAATGGTTTAGAAAGTTCTGACATGAAGTTGGGATTGCTAAGGGTTAGACCGCGACCAAGTTGCATCATACTGGTTCTGTGGTAAAGGGTTTATTTTATACATTACTTTCCTTTCGCTGGAGCATCACGTAGTCCACGTACAGTTCTAGCTCCCGAGACCTGTTGCTTTTGGCATCGAACTGTATATATCAGAGAACTTCCTCCACAACCCGACTAGTGGTTGTGGATGTTGCTCACCTTTGACTTCGACCTCTTCACATTGCGTACCCCGCCATGACCAACCCACTGCTCGAACATCATTCCAAAAGAGAAGGGGCTGATGAGACTCAATCTCTTCTCCCAATACCCCGACTCCCAAACAGTTCACGATGTGCAATACATTGCAAACAAAGTGCTCGTTTCTCTCACGGTTCTTCTATCTCTAATACACATCAGCCAGAACAGCGTTCATCCGACAATGTAATTCTCTTTCATCTTGGTTTTCGACTCCCTCAAGACAAATCTACGCTCGTCCAGCACTTGAGCTCTGTCCGTTTTGTCGTACTATGTGGCTCCTTTCAACGCGCACATCACATTGCGAAACGTTTCACATCATTGAAGTACCTGAACCATTGTCACACTGATCGTTACTTGCTTCTACAGCCGTTACCATCCGTACTAGTTGCTGCTCATGGAATAGGTACTGGGTCCATTGACGTGCTACTTCACGAAATATATAACGCTCTGGACGCTGCGGGCGCTTCGAACTGGTGCTTCATTCGCATCGGTACTTGTGGCGGGCTTGGAGTTCCGCCTGGCACCTTGGTCTTCACCCGACGTGCACTGAGTGGCGACCTGAAGCCGTCGCTTCGCATGTTCGTTCTCGGTGAACAAGTTCGTTTCCCGGCCACTCTCGACTCTGATCTGACCAACTCGCTTGTCTCGCACGGGAAGGCTATGTATGGCAGTGTCTGCGTACACGGTGACACGCTTTGCGCAGAAACGTTTCACATCGCGCAGGGACGTACCGATGGTGCGTTCGTACCATACACAGAGGAACAGAAGCTGTCGTACTTCCGCAGGTGTCGGAGTGCCGGCGTTGTGAACTTGGAGATGGAAAGCTTGGCGCTAGCCGCATTTTCAAGCAGAGTGAACGTACCGGCTGCCGTGCTCTGCGTGGTGCTTGTGGATCGTCTAGAGCATGAAACTCCAGTCAAGCAAAAGCACGAATTGGGTATGTTTGAGGAACGTGCCATTAGACTTCTTGTGAGTTACGTGCTCTCTCATGTCACGCACGCGGAATGAACTTTGCTTACCGTCATTATCTCAGACTAGGAGCCACTACTAACGAACGAGCGGACGAACGATAAGGATTGCGTTGAAAGTAGCAGCTCGGCTACGGGAATGTTGAGTGCGTGCCAAGCGGATTACCAGAATGAACATCTAAAACAGAAGCTTGTGCAGTTGCTTCAGCACAGTTGCAATTTGTAATGCAGCAGACTACTTTTGGGGCGTGTGAATTTATTCTTGGCTCTCCGATGAGCGTTTCCGCTTCCCATTCATTCTTCGTTCAACCATGAATTCGAGCTATTGATAAGGGGCCCTGATCCCGTGATTTTGAACGTGTATCTAGAGCTAATTCACTGCTTCAGAACGGCTCTCAGTTGACATCATACATCGAAGCTTTAGAGTCTTATTCTGGTAGGAAGATAGAACGGAAAATGGTTTACATGTACTACCTGTTTCCTTGTTGTAGCAAAAGTTGAGTTTTGTCATGTGCAAGGAGCGCTGAAGCACAATTGAAGACTTCATATCTTGAGAAACTTAATTGACCGCCTAGAAGAAACATGGGTATCTCTGCTATTGTTCAACTACGACATCAGAAATAGATGGTTTGCGAACAACACTTTCTTTTGGGTGCGGACATTCTGCATGAATGCAAGAGGATCCAACACGCGTAGTCGAGTCACTAAACACTTGAAGTGAACTGATTCGTCATAGTGTGGGACCAGGCTTCTTGCCGGACCAAGTGAATTGTGGGTAACAGAACAGAAACAATTCCGATGCTTGGGATGTATACGACACCCCCGAAGAATGTAAATACAGAGTAAAGACTCGATAATATGAACCAAAAGGTGGCGCATCTTGGCGACCTCGAAAGTTCACATTACCGAGGCGTTCACACTACCGAAGCTGACTTACAGTAAGAATTTGACACGTGGCCATGGGTTGACCATGTACGTCTGTATCCTATGCAACTTTCGGAGTCGCAGCCGTCATATCTCCCAGCACGCACGTTCTCTTGCGGTGCTCAGAACACATTCAGAGAATCCATGGATAGCAAATAAGACATTGTTCACATTTCCACCCCTGCCGAGCTCCATATGGCCGATCCAGCCCATGACATCGCACACCAGCCAGATAACCTCCGTACCTATCCCATCTCGCAAAAACGACGCGATGTATGTGTCAGCCAGCGTATCGAGGCAGTAACAATTCTTGGTTTCAAACAAGATGAGTCTAAAACCATTGCAAAAATCAACCCATCAACACATAAGCCTTGAACACAATCCAAAGTTGCGTGAAGAATGGCGTAGTCAAAACCACGGTATTTATTTGATTCAATAACACAAACAGTACGATGGCAACCAATCCTCTAAAGAGCGGAATTGACAGACGTCGAAGGCTCAAACCTGGCTGTTGTACGCAAACTAAACACGTCTTTACGACGTAAATCAACAACTTCATTTTGAAACAAAGACATTAATCACCATTTCCGGAAAGCATTGTGAAGTGCAACGCCCTCAGGAAGGGATTCTTGGTACTTGAATGCTTTCCCGATATTATCGGTTGTGTAGTTTTTATATGAACTACACCCCAAAATGGTGGATATGGACACGTGGGACACGGTTTTGGGTCAATTGGCGGTTAGCTACAATAATGGACGTTGCCACGGAATTTGGAGCATTTTAGTTGATTTTATTTATTATTTTTACACCCATTTGTGGGAAGCTAGTACTTATTGCGACGAAGCACTGCCGTCGCACCAATAAACTTTCTCCAACAAGGGACCTCAACCTGGGGAATGGGCTCTAGTTGTTGTCGCTTCCGTGGCTTCTCAACTCCTCCTTGGAGGGAAACGCCGTGAACCACGGGACCTCTAACCCCGTTGCACACCTAAAGAGACAATCCTTGGGAGTATAATTGTTCCAATCACATTGGTGTTTCGCCCTGTATAGGTAGTCCTGTCCACCGGCATTGCCGTATTTGTTTGTCGCTCTTGCGACTCACCCTCGCCCGCTCTTTCTCCTTTCCCTTCACTCCTCCTCCTCCCCCCCTTGAGGGTAGTACATCCCGCTACCCGTGGCCCTCGTGTGCGCATCCGTCCACACATGTGGTGCAATGTCCGAAAGGGGAAAAACACCGAAAGACGTTCGGGATCTTCCTCTCACGAGGTGAACCGAGTTGGGTAGAGCCGTCCCAGAGGTGTCACGGCGAGGCCGGTTTGTAAGACCAGGGACACCTGTCGCGACTCGCGCAGGGAGGTGAAGGCGAAGAATCGGTATCCGCGTGAGCGGGGTGTGATCCTCAGTAGAGGTATGTTTCCCCGTAAATGGGGGTGTGTGAGCGGATGCGCACACGAGGGCCGCGGATAGCAGGAGGTGCTACCCTAAAAAGAGGAAAAAGAAAGGGCGAAGAGGAGGAATAGAGGGCGAAGTGAGTCGTGAGAGCGACGGGGACGAACGGCGATGCCGGTAACAATATCCCTACACAGGGCGAAACACCAATACAATTGGAACAATTATAATCCCAGTGATGGGTCCCTTTAGATGTGCAAGGGGGTTAGCTGTCCCGTGGTTTACGGCGTTTTCCTCCAAGAAGGAGTAGAATACGCACGCAAGCGGCAACAACTAGAGCCCATTCCCCAGATTGGGGTCCCTTGTCGGGGAAGGGTTATTGGTGCGACGGCAGTGCGCCGTCGCACTAAGTACTAGCTTCCCAGAAATGGGTGTGAAAATAATAAATAAAATCAACTAAAATACTCCACATTTCGTGGCAACATCCACTACTGTGGCCAACCGCCAAATGGCCCAAAACCGTGTCCCACGTGTCCATACCCACCATTGTGGGGCGTAGTTCATACACACACTACACCACCGATAATATTCGGAAAACGATCAGGTACGTCTGTGTTCTCGGAACGCTAGTACTTGGGGCTAGTTTGGTCTGATTGAAATATGTCGTCCAAAACTTCTGCAGAAAATGACGGATCTCGAATGCAGAGGTAGTTTTTGTGGTGCAACGCCTCAAAGGGGAGAAACACCGAAAGACGTTCGGGATCTTCCTCTCACGAGGTGAACCCAGTTGGGTAGAGCCCTCCCAGAGGTGTCACGGCGAAGCTGGTTTGTAGGACCAGGGACACCTGTCGCGACTTGCGCAGGGAGGTGAAGGCGAAGAATCGGTATCCGCGTGAGCGGGTGTGATCCTCAGTAGAGGTATGCTTCCACGTAAGTGGGGGTGTGTGAGCAGATGCGCACACGACAGCCGCGGATAGCGGGAGGTGCTACCCTAAAAAGGGGAAAAAGGAAGGGCGAAGACGAGGAAGAGAGGGCGAAGTGAGTCGCGAGAGCGACGAACAAATACGGCGATGCCGGTAACAATAACCCTATACAGGAAGAAACACCAAGACACTTGGAACAATTAGTACTCCCAATGATGGGTCTCCTTTAGATGTGCAAGGGGGGTGAACTTCCGTACACTACGGTGCTTCTCTCCAAGGAGGAGTTGAGAACACGCGGAGGCGGTAAAGCTCAGAGCCAATTCCCCAGGTTGGGGTCCCTTGTTGGGGAAGGTTTACTGGTGCGACGGCAGTGCGCCGTCGCACTAAGTACTAGCTTCCCAGAAATGGGTGTGAAAATAATAAATAAAATTAACTAAAATACTCCACATTCCGTGGCAACATCCACTACTGTGGCCAACCGCCAATTGACCCAAAACCGTGTCCCACGTGTCCATACCCACCATTGTGGGGCGTAGTTCATATACACACTACACAACCGATAATATCGGGAAAGCGTTCAAGTACCCAGAATCCCTCCCTGAGGGCGTTGCACTTCAGTTTTCGTTAATTTTTTAGAGTGCCAGCTAGTTTTCGCATTCGATTCTAGCACAGAGTCTTCCATATTATGAATGCAAAACGAACGCAAAAGACGTCGCTAGTTTACCGTGGAGTTTTGTATGTCATTCGCTAGATGTGAATAACGGGTCTGGAGCTTAAGAACCGCTCTTACCAACCCATATCACGACGACACCCATCAAAACCACTCTCCACCGAGAGGCGGGTGCGTCTCCGTCTCCGGGAACGTCATTTTGAAGAACTCGTCCGGTACGCTCTCCTCCTTCTCCTTCTTCACTCTCTTCCCCCAACGTCCACAACGCCTCTCCTCATCAACCTCACCATCCACCTCCCACCTCCTCTTGCGCTGATCACCCAAGATTCTCTCTGCCTCCCTCGCCACCTCTCCTACACTCCTAAGCCCACGAGTCCCCTTCCTAGCGCCCTTCTTCTCCTCCTTCCCTCCACCCACTCCACGCTTACCGCATCCCTTCAAGTCCGCTCTCACTATCGGCCTCTTCTCCCCAACCCTCCCCTTGCACACCTCCCCCTCGCTCTCCGCAGTGTTGGCCACAAACCGTACCCCATCCTTCTCGACTTCCCCGTCAAAGCCCCCGTCTCCAGGTCCAAAGCTTATCCCATCGCCACTCACATACCTAAAACCACCCGTCATCTTACCATTCGGCGTCACAGTCACGGGTGAGCCCCGCCGTCCACCACGACTCTCCCCAACTCCGCCTCCCTCCTTCACCAACTTCTCCACCTCCCGTAGCCGCGCCTGAAACCTTTCCTGCTCCTCCCTCAACCCTCCCACCTCTCGAACCACAAACGCTGCAATCTTCTTCCCCATCCCACGCACACCCCTCTCCACCTCCTTCCCCACCTCCCTCACCATCGCCCTAGAACACAACGCAAGCACTCCCTCCAACCGTTCCTCCTCCGCTTTCTCCTGTTCCCGCTTCTTCCGCATACCCACAGCCACGGCTTCCTCAATCTCCGCAAGGAACTGTCCCCAGCTGCGCGATCCGCGGCCACTCGTCATCTCAAACACAACACAGCTCAAAGAAAGCGGCAAGGATCAAAAGAAGCGGTTGAGATCGAAATAAGTGGAAAGCCCCCGGTGAGAACCTCACGCGCCAGCCGCTCCCGCGCATTCACTTCCCCGCCATTTTAACCCCTTCCAAAAACCCCCATACACTGTATTTCAAAATATCTAGCACTTTCTGCTTTTACTTTCATTTCTACCCCACCCAATAACCTCTCTCATATCGTCACCCCCTCTCTACACCCCAGATGTACCCCTTCAATGCCCAATAAACTCATATTCTTTACCTCTACCACCATCCCACAGCCCCCATTTACATAAACCTCATTATTTCTTCTTCATATCCCTTTCCCCCTTTTCCGCACACATTCTGGACCTCTTATACCACTTCTACCAGAAAGTGTTTCTCATCTCCTTCGTCCTCACTTCTAAATATTGTGCACTGAATATGAACAGAAACGCGTTCAAAACGCATAGAACAACCGTTTGGTCCTGCCTTTAATCTTCCTTCATCTAGTCGCCATCATCTAGTTAAATAAAGCTATTCTTTTGCATATAAAATCAGACACACCTGCCCGTTCTCTCTCTCTCCCGTTCTTCACCAACAGTTCCGCCCTTGACCTAGCACCTCTAAACATGTTGTTAGAGAACTTTCGCTCCCAATAATACGTCTTCCTGCACAATGACGTTCGAGCAACTCTCACGTTCGACATTCTCCCCAACAAAACCTACCTTCGTTTCAACAATTGCTTGAAGCTAGAGTACTGCAGGGACAAAAACAAGTCATATCTTTCAGGCGCAGCATCCATTCTAAGTGATGAAGTGAAAGCCGAAATGACCAACATTGACCAACTCCTGCGCGACAACCCCTCTGACCCTCGGTTCTTGCAAAATCACCTTCTACTACAAGACCTCCCATACCTTCGACACATATCCAACTACATTCGTTCCTCTCAATACCTTTCGAACAATCCATTCCATATGGCAAGTCTTCTTTCTCTACTAATTTTCACCTCCCTCCTCTCCTTCGCCATTGGAACTCTCTAAGGTGTTTTGAAACCAGTGGTCACCAAATTCCTTCTATCCGGCCATTCCTCCTGTGAAGCGGAGACTGGATATACCATACTGTACAGTATCATCGAGACAGTACTCCATATCTTGTTGTTCGACTTTGCATTCTCCCTTCACAAGGAGTTGTTCGGCTCCCTCTCTTTCTGCCCAATGAACCCCACTCAACATTATGGCAGACTGAGCACCATCAGCGCAAGATTGGCAGGATTTGCCATAGCTGGACTCCTCGCCCTGAACGCGAACATATTTGCCGCCTACGAACTGCTACCAACGCTTCCCTAAGCTGTTCTATACGGAACGCCTCCATCGCGTTCTTTCCCGGTGGATTCTTCTTCGCCCTAACAGTCTACTTTGTCGACAGATTGGCCGTGTACGCCCTCACAGGCCACCCGTTCAACAACAGAGTCCTTCTCCAATATTCGTCACACTATCTCTCCAACATCATACAAATTATTACGTCAACGGCCTGGAAGTCTCTTCGAAGAGCATTGTTCCTGGACGACATCGTAATCTCCATTCGCACCTTTCTTCGTCGAGTTGTGCCCGTCTTCTTCGCGCACTTCACTTCGGAGTCCATCCAACCTTCTGCCTTTTCAACCCACAGAGGTTTCTCTCCACTAGTGACTAACACTTTATTCATTCTTCTCCTCGTCTGCTCCAGCGCTATAGACTACGAAATCAAATATAGATTCAAGTGATATATTGCAGCTATCGGAAGAAACCCCAGACCCCCAACCTCTCGGGTCCTTCCGTACGAATAACTTCTAGAACAACAGACCAACAATACAGAATACCTTCGTTTTCGTAGCCCCTTCATCTTCTATCTCCCGCATTCCCTTCCAGTCGGCGTCTTTGCACAGCTGTTAAGATTTAGGATATGTGAGCTACATACTATGCTTCTCTTCTATACCCCATTTTAGAGGTTTTTCTTATAACTATACCACTTTTTTTTGTACGCGAGTGAGTTCATTGTACGTTTTAGAAAGCGAGTGAGCTTGAAGTAAGATATCCAATGCCAAGGTTCTCCTTGTAGACGACTCCATACACGGTAAGAATTATATTTGGTTCATTCTGATTCAGAAACACAGTTAGGCGCATATTGTAGTATTAACATATCAAGCTGCGTACGTGGAAAGCTGTTTAGATGTCGCAGAAGTACGGTTTTAGTAGAAAATTGGAGACCGAAATATTTGAGGACGGGTTAGCGTCGATACTAAATATCTCGCGTACTATATCGCGGCTTTGTTCAGAGCTTAAGCAATTTTCCCAATGTCGAGTGGGTACATTAGAGATGAAGAACTGCTCACTCTTTTGAATCACACGGAAGTCCCCGAAACGCCACCCAGAGATGAAGCAGATGGTTATGAGGGAACAGAAGAGAAGAAGAAGACTGTTGGGCTAGGAGAGCTGGGAGTTGGAGTAATGGCTGCGAATGGAGGAGGAGATGCAGGTGGTGGACCAGAGCACAGATTCAGAAAGGATATGAAGGCCCGGGTTAAGGCTTTAAGTGCCTCGTTGAAGGAGAGTTTGTATACTTGTATGACAGATGTAGTGTTTGAGTATGGTGGCCTGTCTTGGAGCGTTTCTGATGGTGTGATTCCACTGGACGTGGTTACTATTGTTCGAAGTCGGATGACAATGGCAGGAGTCTTGATGGGGGATCATGTGGAAGGGATCGTGGAGTGCTTGCTGAGGGAAATAGGAGCAGTTTATCGAAAGAACAATGCTCTAGAAGACAGAGTGACTGTCCTTGAAATGCAGCTTAGAGAGGCCGTTGATATTCAGGTGCACTTGAAAAACAGAATAAACGGAGCACAACACGGGGCAGGTGGAGCAGGCGGTGCTCTTAGAAGCTGCCTAGGGACGAGAAAAAGAATGGAAGACAAAAGTGAAGATGTGGAGCGAGGTACTCTCTTGAAGAAGAAACGTTGAGAGGTTAAGACATATGTTTCTGATATAGAAAGAAAAGGACGACTCCTAGCTTTTATGTGCATCATGATATAACTGAGACTATGCTTTATTTACGGCAGTACTAGAATGTATCTGTCATCGCTAATTATCTTCTTCCATATCCTCATCTCCCTTCTCACCCTCCTCTTGAGTATAAATGGCGTCGTCCGCATTATCATTTCCATCTTCATTAGGGTCATATTCGCCATCAATTTCATTTTGAGGGTCCTCGTCGTCTTCTAGAGGTTCTTCTGACACTCTGTCATCAGCGAAGCCCTCTTCGTTATCCCCAACTCCTGGCAACAGAATGGTTCCTTTCGTTCCGCTTTTGTCCTTCCGTATTAAGTGCTCGTCCTCCACAAACCTGGGCCTAAAACTTGATTGAAGTTGAACCGCATCCGGTAGCTTGTAGTCCTCTGGTACCATGTATATATGGTAACGGAACAGAAAATTCTGTGCCATGATCGCATCTCTACTCCCTGCCCCGGCATGGGACACATCTCCTCTTCCAATGAATATAGATAACGGTAGAATTAAAAACTTCCTGGTCGCGTATCCTCCAGAAACCGCTTCCAACTCCGCATTTGTTGTCGCAAAATGCTTGTGAGACCTCTCGCACACCCACAATGGAAACGAATAATTGCCAGAGGCTATCATAAAGTACCCCGGATTCTTTTCGTTCAGTTTCTCCGGGATCGTCAGCGTCTGAAAGTCCGTATGTAGCTTCTGTCTGGGACAGCCGCGTCCAGTACACAACACTCTACCCCCAGTCTTTGGCGCAAACATCTTATGCACCGCCATTCGGTTATCTTCCAATCCTAGGCATACACAGATCTGACCCATACGTGCATCCAACAACGCCCGCCTCTTCACCACCCAGTGATTCTCCGTCGTTCTTTCCATTTCATCCGCGATTCCTCTCCGTGTAGTCATATACCTCGTACACCCAGACAGTCTGTCTGCTTCATCAGCTGCCTCCCCAGCATTGAAAATGGGGTTCCAGAACTCTTGATTCTCTGCTTCTCGAAGATCTTGTTGGCGATTGAAATACTCCTCGAAGAATCCAAGCAGCTTCTCACTTACATCACCATCCATCAAGTCACTCATGGCATGGAGCCTGCCCCTCATTCCTTCATCCGTTCCGAAACCTTCCAGCACACAAAATCCTCGCTCTTTCAACTCGCTTGTCTTCTTCGCAAAGTACACCATGGCGTAGTAGTCCTCCTCCACCGCCCGCTCCCAGAGACTGTTCGCTTCCGCATCGCTGAGAACCGGCGCTGCTTCTTCAGACGCTTTCCTTTCCCTATTCCATTCGCTCAAAAGCTCCTGGAACGCACCATGCCAGAAAACTGCGTGATGAACCCCCCTCTTGTCGTTCGGCCCAAGCAAATGGCAACGGTGCTCCTTGGGAAGATGTATCCTGTCCATCCACGCGTACATGCCCTTAACACCATCTGCAGTTGCGGTGGGCCACCTGCTGGGCAACATGCTCACATACTTGAGCCAGCTCAAGCCCCCCACATTTGTATCCTCCTCGGCCTTGACCAATCCTTCTGGAAGAATCTGAGGCACTTCATCATCAAACTTCTTCTTGTTTGGATCGTTCCTGTCTTCATCTTCTCCCCCCTCGTCGTCACTGAAAAGCAGTAGCTTATTCTTTCTTAAGACGTGGCGTAGTTCACGTCCTCGCTTCTGCTTCAGAATGTTGATGACAAAGTCAGGAACATCATCGGTTCTCTGCCTTTTCGCATCGGCGTCTACCGATTCAAACAACAGCTCCTCAGCGTCCTCTTCGTCTTCCGAGTCTTCATCTGCCGGTTTCTTTGTTTTCTGGACCTTTCTCTTCCTCTTCCCCAGCGTAGATCCCGCAGAAACCATCCCCGTTGCACCTCCGTCTTTCAAGTAGCCCAGAGCCTTCTTTTTACTCGCCCTCGCGGGCAAGCTCGAATTACTACCCTGAACTGCGCTTTGCCCCTGTGTCGTCGGAACAGGTACAGGTGCGGGAGGGACAGGACTTGGATTTGGCTTTTGAAAGTCCATACGGAACGTCGTTCCCAGTCTCTTCTTCAGATTCGTCAGCCTCTTCGATATGTTTCCTTCCCACATGGGAGGAGTGGCCGCCCTCTCCAGGTGTGCGGTGTTTCTGGCAACATAATCTCGAACAGGAACAACCAGGGACCATATCACAACCTCAGTTTTGAACACGGTGTGAAGCCCTATGTTCTTCGTCTTCGCCACTTCTTCAAATAGGTTGTAAGCTTGCTCACAACATCTGAAGAAATGCAACCTCATGTCCTGAAACCTGCCCATGGCAGTCCCTTTTGATGCTCTTCGCACGTCATAGTGTTTCTGTAAGGCTTCCAACGCAAAGTTCATCCTGTTCCCCTTCAGATTGAAGAACCTGTCACTGGAAAAGTGCGTAATCCCCAGCTCCGGGTACTTGAAGCACATTTCTTCCATATCTCCCAGAGTGTTCGGCACGCTGTCACTCGTCTTGAACTGATACGGGTACTGCATATCTTTGCCATCCTCAATGAGCACCTTCCATATGACGACAATGTCCTCTGTCGGCTTCCCCTTCAGTTCGTGCCCATGCAACGTCCTCACCAAGTGCCCACCAGCACCGGAATCAACTCTGACAAAGGCAGTCCCCACGCTCTTCTTCTCCCCATTCGGTAGACGGACGACCAGGGTCACCTTCTCGCTTGGGTTCGGCCCCCAGGATGGGTCACTGGGCTGCTTTGTGCCGCTGCGCGTTGTTGGCATTGCGCTATCGGACGGTGTTGCCCTCGCTTTCCGCACAGAGGCACTGGGTCTGGTAGATTTCCTAGTGTGCCGCCTGTTGTCCGCCTTTGCAGTCTTGCGCACCATGATGGGAAACCTTTCGATAAGCGACCTTTCGATAAGCGACACGGAATTGCGTAATCTGGTGCAGACGGTCGCGAAAATCAGCGCGTGCTGACAGCTGAATTCAACCCTGAGGGAAGGCAGGTGTTCTCTTTGCGTCCTTTCAGTCGGACCAGGTGCTAAGGTGGCACGAAGAAGTGGATTCGGTGAGTTCTCTCACAGTTCTTTGCGGAGGAAGCATTCCGGTCGCCCTTTCCACCTCTTCTCTAACCCCCCTCCTGCCACGCGTCAACGCTTCATTGCTGGCACCGACCCCCAGGCCGGCGCAGCTGCGCCGGGTGGTCGGTCTTGACATTGTCGGTCGACAAGGTCAAGAACGACCCCCCGCAATTTAATCAAAAATCAACATTCTGGTGTCCGTGCTTGACATTGTCGGTCGACAATGTCAAGAACGACCCCCCCTTATTTAATCAAAAATCAACATTCTGGTGTCCGTGCTTGACATTGTCGACCGACAATGTCAAGACCATCCACCCGGCGCAGCTGCGCCGTTAGACCGACAACCTGAACTGTGAGAACTGCGACGAATTCTCGAAGTTTCACCTTCTCCGTCTGTTCTGCAGTGCCCAACTCCCTCAATCCAAACAAAACCCTCCGAAGTTTTTCTCCCTGCTCCATTACACACTTCGAAATCAAATCTATTTGAAGTTCGAGGGACGTGAATCATCAGAACGGGCGTCTTCGTTCCTCGGTTGCCACGAAGCATCTCCTTCGCAACCATTCAAACTCGAACGCAATCTTTCGTGCATCTGTGCATCTCCCGCCGAAATTCCACCCATGTCGTTCCCCTCCACTAAACAGGGGAGTACCTCAGGTGCACCCGTTATAGGGCATAGGGCTCCTGCGCACCCGCCCTCAGACATGAGCATTTCGGAAAGCTTCACAACCATCTAGAATGTGTTTGTGTCCGTCCGTGATGCGTACGCCGAATCGAGAGGCTCCGGGGTCCCTAAACGCGATGTCACATTCGAGAAGACTGTAGAGTTTATGCTACAGAATCGTCGAGCGAATTCAGAAGTGGTCGGATTGTTGGAATGATCCCTTGGTTCCTCCCACACCTCCTACAGCGACGAAGAGGTCACTGCTTATCTTTACACCTCTGTACAGGGTCCGACGAAGTACTTCCGACAGGTTTATCGATATGTGGCATTGTTCAAAAAACAAGACGGGTCGAAAGACAGGCGTGTACGGGACTTTTACGAGTGGACCATTGACGGGAGGCGCGGAGGTGGAACAGGGATGGTACAAAAGGTGTTCAACAATGACATCTTCAAGAGGTAATTTCGCGGAGCCGCTACGGGGAAGGGAAGGGGAAGGTTTAGGACCGTTGCTGCTACTCGATTCCAACAGCTGCTGTATCTGTCGGTGGTAAAGCACATCGAGATTGAACGCAAGGGTCGGGAACGGAAGCGACGCCTCGGACACGAAAAGAAGGTGAAGGCAGTGAAGTACGTGGAAATTTTCACCATGTCTAATCGCATGCATGGTCAGCGTATGGCGTACGGCGTACAGCACGTATGCAGGGCTTGGGACGCGTTCGCTGTCGTTCTGGGTTCCAGAGACTGCGAGCAGATGATGCTTCCTTATCTCCTTATCAACAGAGACACTTTTAAGCTCTCTGATATTCACTCCCGAACGATTGGTTACAGCCCCAAAACCGCCGCGTACAAGCTGGGACATGAAATGAAGCCGACGGTATCCGATGACAATGTTGTTCCCTGGGCTATTGCTTTTTCGGATGACGTAGACCGCAATATGCGTATTCTGGCCAGAGAATTGGTCTCGGAACTTCGGCGTATTGTACTGGACATGAAGATGTATGAGCTGAGTGAAACCGAGCAATGGCCAGTGCTATCTACGTTAACGCGAAGCGGCACGAACCCACCGGTTCGATTTGACTCCTTTTCCGATCTTATGTGCGTGGAGGTTGTCTGGTTTAGACAGAATATGTTTCTCTGGTTATGACGTGACTTCGACAAAGTATGGAGAAGAACCAGATGACTTGTACTTCAAGAACGGATTGAGTGTGGAGGTGTTGAGGGAATTTATGGGGTACGACGCGGAGCGACCGTGCAGGGAACGGGAGACGAGCTATGTAGATGGAAGTGTGATGCATTTGGCGCGATTGGATGCGTGGATTGCTTCTGTGGTAGAGGCATTGAAAGAAGATGTGGGGAGAGGAGGGAAGCGGCAAATGCTGTTTTCGAAATTGTATGCAAAGTATCTCCCGCTTGCTGTGGAGGATATCCTACTGACTGCGAGAAGGAAGATCGAAGGGAAGTACGGGAAAGAGCTTGTGAACTATGGTGTGAAAGCTGAGGATCCAACTGAAGTGGTAGGGAATGAGGAACGTGAGGGGACCGTTGCGTGTTGGATGCCGTCGAACCGAATGGTGTATCTGTGTGTCCAGTACGAGGTGTTTTTGGATGAAATGACTACGTACCTTGGTAATGTATTTGATTGCTACGTAGGCCGTTGCATGCCTGAAGAACGGGAGTTTAAGGAGTTGTTAGCCGTTGAGGAAGAAATGTTGGACCCAAGAGAGAAAGGGGAGGGGAAGGAAGACGGAGAGGACGGTGGGCGTGGAGAAGAGATGGCGGAGGAATGAGAAGTTTAAGAAGTTTATTGCTAGAGTTAGCGGGTCTGTGTTTCTAAATTTGATTACCTTGCGGTGGAATAAGCTCTTGCTCGTGGGTCGCGGAAGAATCTGTTCATATAGAACCGATGTTGTTGCCATGGAAGGGGCGGAAAGAAAGGTCGTGCTGGGTAGTTCTGGCGAACAAGATGCACGGAACTTTTGATGGCGGAGAAAGGAACAAGACCAAACCAAGGTGCGGCATTGAGGCTAGGATTCGAGGTTCCGTGAAGGGCGGGGAGAATAGTATGGTCATGTTCATCGTCTGTCGCCCAACGGAGGGTGATGCAGTTAAGAGTTTCATCCACGTGATCAAGAGGATCTGTGAGTTCGAAGAAGCGGACGAAAGCATATTCGCGTTCACCTGGCTCATCGTCTTTTATGCGGAAGCGGAGAAGGGCAAGAAGCTTACATACCCAAACCGTGGGAACTTGCAGTTGGGTGGTGGAGTGCTTGAGACGAGAAGATGACAGAACTTTGGAAGTTCTGAAGGACCGAAGCTGGTGGTGGCAAAGATGCGCTGGGGAACAGGGGCCGATGGTTCTCTGAACCGGATGCATTTGAACGTTCTGTCGACTTCTTGCAAGGAAGGGGTGAAACCGCTGCGGATGAAGGCGGAGTTGACGACGGAGAAGTTGAGAGAAGAGAGGGAGGGTGAAGAAGGGGAAAGTCCAAGCGCTTCGAGGCATAGATTGTGAAACGGTGAGATTGCGTTTCGTGAGATTTGGGTGATGAACGATATGGTGGAAGAGGTGAAGATGTTTGAGAGAGAGGCATTGGAGCAGTTTGGGTTCGCCCGAAGGTACTTTTCTGCGGTGATTATATCCCGAAAGAGAATGGTGGTACCGTCGCGAACCATGAAATGTCTTCGAGCTGGGAGTGTGTGGGAGTTTGAGGAGGAGGAAAGGTGGTGGGGGATGGCAGTTGAGTTTCGAAAGCCTTCTGTGAGTTGAATTGCGTCGATTGTTTCTCTGTGAACGGTTGAAGATCTTCGGGATGTGTGCCGATAATGGTTTTTGAAGAGTAGGTGTGCGTGTTCGTAGATGACAGCATCAGTGAAGTGGAGACCTCCGTATAGTTTGATGTCGGCGACGATGTGATCGAGAAGGTGGAATTTGAGCGTTCCGAAGTGAGAAGCCTGGAAAGGGCCGAGGATGAAGACGCAGAGATGCTTGAAGTGCTTGATGAGTTCTTGGAGGGAACGAAGTTGTTGGTGTGTCCATTCTGAGTTGGTGTTGTAGTGGAGTGCGGTAGTGAAGAGGTCGGCGTGTGTCGTGAAGATGGATGTGATGGGTGCTGTGTCAACTTCGTTGCAGCAACGATCGAAGAAGGCGCCTACGAAGGGAAACACCATGTCGACTGCGCGGTAATCTTTTGCCTCGAGCATGCCTTTGATGCCGTCCAGGGTGGAGAAGCCGTTGAGGGATTTGCCCTTCTCTGCGGTGGAAAAGTCAATGTGAAGTCCCGGTGCGGAGAAGTTGACTTCGATATCTGCGAGAATGTTGTTTGCATGGGTGAGAAGGGTGCTTCGAATGGATTTGAATGATCTCGAGGAGGAGCCAACAGTGGTGAAGATATTGTCGGACTTCAGGCGTTCGATGGTTGCGAGTTTGACGAGTTTGGAGATACCGAGGTGGAAATTGTGAAGGGGTTCGAAGGAGAAGATGGATTATGGGGTGAGCAGTGGGGAAATGTTGAGGAGGGGGTAAGATTCGAAGAAGGAGTGGTAGGGGGAGAGGGAGTTTGTGTGCAGGAGAGATGCTGCTTGATCTCTGAGAGTCCTTGCGACGCGCGGTCTGCGTTGTAGTTCGGCGTTATTTGCATCCTTGAGAAAGGCGTCGTGTGAGGATCTTATTTGGAGGGTGTGGGAAGCGGTTAGAGGGGTTAGGGATCTGAGGTGGAGGCTGAGGTCGGAGCGGGGGACGAGGCATCTATGGCAGGGCTTCAACGGTTTTGTGCCGTGGAGGACAGCGAGGATGTCTTTCGCTTCGGGGATGTCTGCAGCATAGTTTGCGATGACTGGGTGGCACTGCCGGATGACCTGGTCTTCATCCCGGAAAGGAAATCCTTTGAGGGCAACAGCTGCGAGGGGCTCGAGGATGGTTTGCAGAGCTTCTTGAATGAGTTCCATTCGGGTGGTACTGGTGATGGCGGAGGAAAGCGAGCGGTCTTCGAGGGAATCCTCGTTGGATGGGGAGGAAGGGGCTTCAAAGTACGTGGGGTAGTAGCCGAGTAGGGTGTAGTTACGGGATATGCAATGGCGGCGGAAGGAGTCTGAAAAGTTGAGGAGGGTGATGTGGAGGGGGTAGGAGGTGATAGAAGAGTTCTTGAGCGAGGTGGAAGACTTGTCTGAGTAAAGCTGTACGAAGCCGATGAAAGATTCAATGCCAGTGATGTTGGAGTTGTGCCAAATAACATCTGGGTCTTGAGAATGTAGGATGTGGTGCTTGAGGTCCTTGTAGACGCATGTACCGAGTTTTGAAGCCATGGGGTGAGCGTGTGCGGGGGAGCCGTCTGACGCGGACTGTCTTACTGGTTGGAAGAAGGTGTTTGCGCCAGAAGCGTAGCGGAGTTGTTTGAGGAGGACATCGACGGGGTTTTTCAGGTAGAGAGTTGTGGTGATGTTTGAGGGCTTGTGACGAATAGTTCTGGATTCGAAGCCGATAGAGCCGACGGTGTCCTCGAAGAGCTTTGCATGGAGTTCAAGGCAGTGGGAGACGGACGTTATTTGTTGGATGAGTGCCTGGGCGTAATCTGGGTCTTTGAGGAGGTTGATGAGTTCGTCTGCTTTGCGTTTGCTGAGCTTGGTGGCGATGGAAGCGATGTAGGAGAAAATAGGGTGGAGGTTGGCAGGTGCGGGGGTGCTGGAAGCAGGTGTGTTGCGAGGGGAGGAGAGAGAGGAGTGGAGAAGGTGGACGGCGTCTGCGGAGCGAAGGGCTAGAGTGAGCTGGCTGGAATGGTATTCATCGTCTTCCGCGAGCGGAACGTTGTCAGAGGGGCGGTTTGAGATGCGAACGGAGCTGGAGTCTGCGGTGTGAATGCGTGGTCGTTTGGTGCGGGGTGGGAGCTGGGTGCCGTTCTTGGGAGTGGTGGCGAGGAAGGGGTTGGGGTTGTGGCGGAAGCGACAACGGCGCTGGTGTTGGACAAGGGAGGCCTGGAGTTTTGTCTGGAAGGAGCACCTGTGGAAGCGACAAGGCTGCATGGTGCAGAGGAGAAGGATGTAAGTCTGTGGGAGATGAGAAAGACGTGGGAGGCGTTCCGGGAGTATATATGACTGCTCAGGAGCAGCAATCAGGTGGCATTGTGATGCGCCAGAGAGGCGCGTGGCAGGCACGGCAGGCATGGCACGTGTGCGGACGGGAAAGTGGTTTGGAATGAAAACATTCAAAGTTGGTAAATTTTTTAAGCGACGGCGAGGACTTGATTATTTCGCATGAAGAGGTTGGGAACATGTGTAGAAGAGGGTGTAGATCAGTGTGATCTTCGGAGCGTGCGATTTCCTGGACGCTGGATGTGGCGGAACGTCCCGCTCGTGCTTGCAGGTTCGTGAAGTGCAATTGAGTACGTCTCGTTTTTTCGTGTGTTGACATGTGCTGACTCTTGCTACGCTTTCTATGTTGATGCGGGAGAGGGAGCAGCGGCAGTGTTTTGGGATGAAGCTAGGGGCTTGGAAGACTGCGAGGAACAGGTGAGTTTGCTATGCTGTTCACTTTTCAATCTGGACGAGGACCTGACATGTTTTGTTTCTTGATACGGAGCTATATGAATGAGAAGGGGTGGATCGGGTGAGCAGAAGTGGTTGCTACAAGGTGAGTTAGATTGCGAATGTTATCTGGTAACGACTACGCGCGGAGATCTGACAAGATTTTGTTGCTGTCGCGACGCGTTGTGGATGCGGTGATAGGTGAGAGCAAATGAATGGCGAGCATAGAGCTGAGTGCGGTTGTGTTTTAGTTTTGCTCCATTTTTGGATGGAGATCAGACATGTTTCTGTGTGTTAGCGCGAAGGGAGAGGCATGAGGGAATGGGTGCGAAGAACTGGTTGCTACAAGGTGAGTTTCATTGAGAATGTTTTCTGGGACTGGCTACTTACGGAGATCTGACACGTTCTTGTTTTTTGATGCGAAGAGAGCGAGATGGGAAATGGGTTCGAAGAAGTGGTAAGTGCTAATGTTATCTGATATTGGCTATGTATGGAGAACTGACAAGATTGTGTTGCTGTTGCGACGCGTTGTGGATGCGGTGATAGTTGAGAGCGAATGAATGGCGAGCATAGAGGTGAGTGTGGTTGTGTTTTAGTTTTGCTTCGTTTTTGGATGGAGATCTGAAATGTTTCTGTGTGTAAGCGCGAAGGGAGAGGCATGAGGGAATGGGTGCGAAGAACTGGTTGCTACAAGGTGAGTTTCATTGAGAATGTTTTCTGGGACTGGCTACCTACAGAGATCTGACACGTTCTTGTTTATTGATGCGAAGCGAGCGAGATGGGAAATGGGTTCGAAGAAGTGGTGGTTGCAAGGTGAGTTTAAGTGCTAATGTTATCTGGTATTGGCTATGTACGGAGAACTGACAAGTTTTTGGTTTCTGCTGCGAAGCGTTGTGGATACCGTACTAGGTGATAAGGAGTGGGTGTTTTTCTTAGAGGTGAGTGCGGTGGCGAAGTTATTTTGGATTCTTTATTTGATGGAGATCTGACTTTTGTTTGTTTATTGATGCGAATGTGCGAGAGAGAAGTTGCAGATTGGATGAGGTTTGATGGTTTCTAACGAGTGTTTGTTTGTGTTTGCTTATTTGTATCTTCTGCAGGTGCGAATGGGGAGGTCGAAGGGAGAAGGTGCAGCGAGGGGGGATGAGCAGAGGTTTGGATGGGGTACGTGTGTTCAACACAAGTTGTGTTATTGGAGGCGTCGTGATGAAAGGAGGGTGCGCATTCTAACTTGTTTCTTTGTGGTTTCGTTTTGTGACGGGTACAGGCCTCGCTTCACCGTCTATCGTGGAATGGAGGCTGTTTTTGTTACCGTTTTCGATTTGTTCTAGGCGCACTACGTCTGGAGCAAAATGAAACGACAATGAAAGCGGTTTCCATTCCACGATAGACGGTGAGGGGAGGCCTGTACTGGCGTAGTATAGATTCAAGATTACATCCATTAGACGAGGTAAAAGTGAATGAGTACCGCATCCGAAACGTCCATGTCTGCTAGATTTCATCGCCGATGGTGAATGATCTGGCACTAGATGACAAACATTCACCCCTTCACTGTTCGTAGTATTTATGCTCTAGTATGAATGAGAACTGAACGATAGACTGCTAGTTTCTTACTGCTAGTATGAATGTTGCTAGTTTTCTCACATTCACCTCTGCATTCATTTGAGCTAGTATTTTGTGCTAGATATACTAGCACAAAAGTTCTGAGATTTTTTTGAATGCCCACCATAGACTTTCTAGCACCCCCAAACTAGAAAAACTAGCACTCAAACTAGCATTCCGAAAACACAGAAGTACCCAGAATCCCTCCCTGAGGGCGTTGCACTTCAACACACCCCCACTTACGTGGAAACATACCTCTACTGAGGATCACACTCAGCTCACGCGGATACCAATTCTTCGCCATCACCTCCCTGCGCAAGTCACGACAGGTGTTCCTGGTCTTACAAACTGGCTTCGCCGTGACACCCCTGGGAAGGCTCTAACCAACTGGGTTCACCTCGTGAGAGGAAGATCCTGAATGTCTTTTCGGTGTTTTTCCCCTTTGGGGCATTGTACCACAAAGTGGTCTCCCGACCTATAATCGGTGTTTGTTTTCCCTCTTTCGAGGTTTGTCTTCCACTTCCCGGAAGTTCCAGAATCGTTTCCGTCGTGACGGTAGCTCGTCATGTCGAGGAAAGCCTCCGATGCGGAGCGTGCGGTCACCCGCAGTCGTTCCCATGATGGTGGAGAAGTCCCCGAAGTTCGGTTCGTATCCCTCATTCCGAAGCGGACCGGCTCCAGCTCCGCTGGTGGACCCTCTTCGAGGAATTGAAACCAACCCCTGGAACCCCGGAACACTCTTTTGCCCTCGTTGTCACCCCCGCAAGTGAATGATGCATCGACTCTCGCTTTCGCGGTATCAAACTCCCGTGGAATGGTCGACAATACCCCCCAGGGGACACCCCTGGATCCCCAGGTCCGCGCCCTGTTGACCGCCCACGACACCCTTGTAGGGGAATTGAAATCCCTCCAAGAGGTGGTTATGGCAACCCCTGTGAAAGAGGTTGCCCAGGACCTCCGTATTTTACGGTCTGATGTCAACTCCGTGTTGGAGAGTTTGGGGCAGCCCGCCACCTTCATCGAAGGACTTGAAGCCCGATTTGATCGGATTAGTGCCCGCCTGGAGACGCAGGAGCAGTTCGTCCTCATGGATAAACCATCCCCGGATGATCCGGTAAATGAGGCATCGCACAACGACCAGGTTGCTGGAAAGAAGAAACGCCGTCATCGACGGAAACACCACCGAAAATATTCGAACTCTGATTCTTCGACATTGTCGGACTCATCCCGAAACCATTCGGTTAGCTCGAGCTCCTCGGACTCCGACTCCGTGGATGAGAAGCGAGGCTACTCCTCCCGCTCGAAGCGGTCATCGGCCACTGAAGATGTGATCCGAACCCGCCAGAAGGGGAGAAGACACCCCGGTCTCCGGGAGGTGAAGCCGACAAACCCAGATTACCGGAAGTTATTATCATACCGGTACTACCGGCTGAAACATTCGTCACTTGGACGTACGCCCCGTGGTACGGGAAAGGTGCGAGAATGCATTAAGGGAATGCAGCTCTCGCTCTGCAACCAGTATTTTACTGGAGAGGACCTGGTCCTAATACTGGATTTCCTATCCCGATTTGTAGCGGAGGCCGATATCCTCGGTATGAATGAGGGACAAGCCTTCTTGGCTTTACCGTATTTCTTACGGGGAGTGGCGGAGGACCAATACAACTCTGTCAGAGGATCTTCCCGCGCCTCCGAGGGAGGAGTTACTTGCTGGCCGGAAGCGGTGCAGTATCTACTGCGTTCTTACGCCACAAACACCGCTATTCAGCAGGCTATCCTCGCTTCGCGAGGTACACGCCAGCGTGCTGGAGAGACCGAGACCGATTACTCGGTGCGCCTTAACAAGGCTTTCCACAGATGTGGTAACATATACCCCGCTGGAGAGCTCTGTACCATGTTCATCGATGGTCTTGACCGGGCAATCCGGAGTTTAGTTACCCGTTATCGGGAGGATAAGCGGAGGATCACCTATCTCGAGCTGGTCCAACACTCTCGGGCGGAAGGGGATGCACTTCGTGCAAGAACTCCTAACAATCGGTCTAAATCCGCCAAGGCGTTGATGATGGAGAGCGACTCCTCATCGCTCCCGCTCACTGCGGATAGGAACGCTAGACAGGGATTTGATACCGTGCATTTAATGCAGGGGGATGGTGTGTCGATTCCAACCAACGATTTACCGTCAACGGCGGAGATGACCCGTGATACGGGAACAGAAAATCCCGTTCTATACGGTGGTAACGGTCGGGTCCAACTCCAACGACTCACGTTTTCAAACGGTCAATCCCGTTATCAACGGACTGGATGGAGTGACACCCGCCCTGCGGCTCGCTTCTCCGATAATCGGAATAATAATCCGCGTGTCGCGGTGTTGGCTCTCATTTGCCCCCTTTGTTATGCCCATGGCCATACCTCGCCTCAGTGTATCTGCTCACTGAAGGATATGGCCAAGGTGGTGGCAAACTACGAGGCCCTCACTCCAGAGGAGAAACGTTCCATCCCGACGGCTTCCTGCCTCCGTGCTAAAACGGACTTCTCCCATGCCCTACCACAGACTCCGCGTGTGCGGCAAGCTTCATACACCCCGATTCGGGAGATCGCGCAACCATCCGTTGCCACCCCGCTTATGCGGATAGAAACCTCCGTCAACGGGATGAAGCACTCGTTGTCGAGGAAACCAACCCACCGCCGAAGGCGGAAAACTAACTGAGGGAGTCTCCCCTTTGGGAGAGGCGTCCTCAAGAACGAGGCTGTTGGCGCCCGAGGCGTCCTCGCCTCGCTCCCCGGTGAAAGTCCTCTCGAGGAAAGACACCACTGACGCGGACTCTGCGCACCTCGGTGTGTTGCGTTGCCCGTGAATACGGAGTAAAAATCCCCGGATTCCCGGTAGAGTCTTGGTCTTGGCCAAGCGCAATTATAAGGTCTATGCCGACCTTGACCTTGATCCCCAGTTTATGGTGAGGTTTCTAACCGTCCTGGATACAGGTGCAGGCCCCAAATTTGTTGTGGAATCATTGTTACCCCCGCTTGTGCGGTCTGGTATCCGCTCTGACGCGGTCCCCGACATTTCGGATGCCAACAACAATCCGTTACAAACGGTGAGCACAGTGGACTTCGTCGTGAGACTTGGTACCTCTGTGGTGAAATTGAACTTCATCGTTTGCCGTTCATTGGCAGCACCAGTTATACTGGGATGTGATTACTGCGACAGATGTGTCGACGCAATCAGGCCCCGCCTTAGGCTTGTAGAACTTGACGACGGATCGTCGGTTCCGATTGTTCGCAGCCCGCTAAAGCGGTCCTCTCAGAAACAAGTTCCGCTCCCTGCTGCGCACGAACCACCGCCCGCGTCCCGCGAGTCCACCAAGCTCCGCGTCGCTGCCTCGGTTTCTATACCGCCTGAGTCCCAAACCTGGGTGCAGGTGAATTCCCGTCAACACGGTCTTCGGGTCATCCAACCCCTTGCCTCGTTGTACGAGAAATCCCATCTGGCGCTGGCTAATGGAATTGTCTCCATTTCCCCGGATGTTCCTTTCCGGATATTGGTTGCCAACCTTGGCAAACACCCCCAGTATCTGGTAAAACACCAAGTAATTGGGAGCGTAACCCCCCATCCTATGGGAATGCTGCCAACAAAGATGACAGCCGCCGATGTACTCGGAGTTACCACCTCTTCTGAGGAGTTCGCCCCGCCGTCCGAAGACGTCAAGTCTAAGGAGGGGGAGGAAACCGCTACTTAAGCGTCGAACACACCGAGTAACTCGGAATTGCTAACCACACCTGTTCCACAGGACAATGCTCCATCGAGCAACGACCGGATTGATCCGGAAAAGGCACTTGAAGCGCTGGACTTCAGCCATGCGCCAGAGTCGCACTGCGACAAACTCCGTACAATGTTATGGGAATTCACTACAATGTGGGATGGCTCGCTTGGCGAGATTATTGCAACGGAACACCGGATCGATTTAATCCCCGCAGCGCGACCGGTTGCACAACCCCCTTACAGGGCAGGTCCGAAAGCTCGGGAAGAGGAGCAGTCCCAAGTGGACAAGATGCTCCGCGCAGGTGTGATTGAGCCCGCTCAATCACCCTGGACATCCCCAGTTGTACTGGCTTTGAAGGCCGACGGAACCCGGAGGTTCTGTGTCGACTACCGCCGGGGCAATGCCGTGACGGTTAGGGACACGTACTCTATCCCTCGTATGGACGAGTGCATTGAATTCCTCGCAGACGGCACCGTTTTCACGGCTCTCGATGCCAATTAGAGATATTGGCAAGTACCTGTCAGACAGGAGGATCGCGACAAAACCGCATTCACCTGCCACGCAGGAACGTACCGCTTCAAGCGGATGCCATTTGGGTTAACCAACGCCCCCGCCACCTTTCAGCGTGCAGTAGATATTCTACTCAACCGCTTTAAGTGGCGGAGTTGTCTGGTCTACCTTGATGATATTATCATCTTCTCCAACTCGTTGGACGACCATCTCACTCACGTCCGAGACGTGCTGACAGTCCTCCGCGATGCGGGAATCACCCTCAAGTTGAGGAAATGCGAGTTTTTCACAGATACTGTGAAGTATCTGTGTCACATTATCCGTCCTGGACGGTTAGCGATCTAGAAAGCTCGAGTCAAATCCCTCGTTGAGGCGAAATAGCCCCGTACTCAAACGGAACTGCGCTAATTTTTGGGGCTGGTCAACGTCTATCGACGGTTTATCCCGAACTTTTCGGATACTGCAGCGCCCCTGAACGCGTTGTTGCGAAAGGGGAACCCCCCAAAACTGGGAATATTTACGCCCGAGCAATCGGAAGCCTTCAACTCCTTAAAGGAGGCTGTCACATCAGCACCAATCCTACATCTCCCAAAACTTGGGTTGCCGTACTCCGTAGATACGGACTCGAGCGACTACCAAGTCGGGTGTGCTCTTTTTCAAACCACCACCGAGGGGGAACGACACCCAATCGGTTATTGGTCGCGCTCGCTCAATGTTCATGAGCGGAACTACTCCGTATCGGAGAAAGAGTGCCTCGCCGTCGTATGTACGATGACCACTCTGCGCCCCTACCTTATGGGAGTTCACTTCACCGTGTACACGGATCATTCCTCACTGAGGTGGTTAATGAATATCTCCGACCCGTCGGGACGCCTCATGCGGTGGAGACTCCGCCTCGCGGAATATTACTTCCAGGTCATTTATAAGAAGGGCACGCAGAACACCCAAGCTGACGCCCTGTCGCGTTTACACATAGTGGGGAAGCACTCAAAACGTAGGATAATGAAGTCCCATGTTTCATGGCCATAGACCTGGATGATCGGGAATGTGGCGTCGAGGCTGGGCCAGAAAATTGGGACGAGGATGCTGACTTTGACGACCTACTCGCATCGCGAGATGAATCTGAGAACCCGTTACCGGGAAATTTTTTACCGGTTTCACAGGAACAGATGATCCGAGAACAGTTTGGTGACCCCTTCTGCACGAGGATTCGTGCCCGTCTTAACGGTGGTGAAGATCTCCCTTTCGGGGTGGACGACAAGGGCTACCTCGTCCGGAAGGTCGAAGCCCGCCCACAGATTATGGTACCACATTCCCTGCAATCGCGGGTGTTACATCTATCACACTACGCCCCCATGGGAGGTCACCCAGGTGGGAGAAAACTCTACCTAACCCTGCGAAGGGATTTCTATTGGCCCGCCATGGTGGTGGATTGCTACGCAACTGTGCGGTTCTGTAGCGAATGCGCGAAGAATCGCGTCAAGCTCCGCAAAAATGCGAAGAGGATGAAACTATTCCCCGCAAGGGCGCCACTCTAGTTTATCGCAATTGATATTCTCGGACCACTACTCACCACAAAACGTGGAAACAACTTTCTACTTGTCATTACCGACTGCTTTTCCAAGCTGGTGCGGACTGTCCCTCTTCGGAGGATAACCGCTTTCACGGTGGCCCAGGCTCTGGTGACCCACTGCATTTTTGTCTACGGTCCTCCTGTGGAAATGCTCTCCGATAACGGGAAACAATTCGTGAGCAAGTTCTTCCAGGATGTTTGTCGCATCCTGGATGTCAAGACCTTGTTCACGACTACCTACTACCCCCAATGTAATGGGCAAGTTTAACGGTTTAACCGGACGTTACTCGTGGCGTTACGTTCCTATGTCGCAGACCACCCAATGAACTGGGACATGTACGCTGATGCGTTAACCAACGCGTACAACACGCAGGTACACCGGAATACCGGAGTTTCGCCATTCGAGTTTGGTCTATCTAGGACACCCCCGCCTGTGGCGCTGGAACCCCAAGCTACCTTGGACAACCTCCCATGAGTGGGTATCTACCAGCAGAAATGGAAACAATGGCTTTCCAAGGTGGTCCCCGCTGCGCGGAAGTCTATGGCACGGGAAAAAGCCGCTTAAAAGCGGGATTTTGATGCTCGCTTGCGAGGGAAACCGTCCCCGACTCGGGCGAATAACTACGTCTTCATCAGGAAGGAGTACTACAACCTGGAACGGGAGAAGCGCCATAAACTCTCGCCTGTGGCATATGGACCATTCAAGGTCATCTCTGTGAACACCGACGCTGTCGTGGTAGAGATGGGTGACACGCACGAACGGAATTCCCGTCATTGTGTTGTCCTTGCCCCTCCTCCCTCGTCAGAGGTAGTCCTGGATCCAGGCAACCCCGTTTCTACGGACTCTGCAACACCGTAATCCGCCGGGAGTACTAGGCCTACGGTACTACCAAACCCCAGCCGGGGACTCTCAGATCTACCGACCCTGTCGGACTCACCGGCTCAGCCGGGTAATTTGGGCCTCTCAGCGTCCGCCTCTACCACGCCCACCCCCTGGCGTTAACTTACACCCGTCAGGAGGGGAATTTTATCCCTTATCCCGCCGCTCCGTCTAAGGAGGGGGAGGAGAACACTCGTTTTCGAGAAACGATATCGCTGTCACAACGGGAAACACATAACATACGGAACACTGGTGCGCAAGCGGCTGAAACGCATCCCGTCGTCGACGGAGTCGAAGCCCCCGTTCCGGGGAGTAATTTGCGCCAACTTCCGCAACGCTGCGGCGAAGAACCGAGGAACTCGGAAAACGTGCACGCCATCGCACGCTCGAAACCGTTCATACCGGACGCTGCTCCCCTGCGTGGAGACGGTGCACCGTACTTAGCGGCCAAGCCCCTGAAAAGGGTGTCATCGGCACCTGCCCGGCACCCCCTAAAGGGGAATTTTGACCAAACTACCGGTGTACCGGAGTTATCCCCTGGCAACCCGTCAGTAGCCGGGGACACCACGGCGTCGCTGGAACGTATGGTGCAGAGCGCTCGTGTGCCTGGCATAGAGGCGGTTTGCCATCCAATCACCGCGTCGCACACGACCCCCCAGGGGATCGTGGAAACGCCGATTCCGCAGGAGCGGTCATCTTCCCGCCAAATCGCGGTTCGTGAGCTCAACCGCGAAGGCGGAGCCCAAGTTCCCCACCGAATGGCGGTTTGCCCGCAATACCGCGAAAGCGGAAACGGCCCTGCCCCAATGGGGAATGACTTGGCGATGAGAACCATGACGCCAAACACCCTCTTGAGGGATATTCTCCCGCACGAGCAGCGGCTGCTACCACAGCGCACGGCAACGCCGGACTTATCGCCGAACACACTGCTAAGGGACATTATACGGCACCGCGGGCAACCCTCACAAGAGAGTACAACCACCACCCGGCACGACCGGCAGGTCTACGAACGAGAGTTCGTAGTAGACCGACTTGTTGGACACACCTGGGACCAGGATGGTATTCTACAACACCGCGTCCGCTGGTACGGATATGACCCCAGTGGGGATACGTGGGAGCCAATCGAACACCTCCCACGGTCGCAGGTTCTGCGATACCACCGTCAAACGGGAACTGCAGCCCCAGCCACGCTGGTTAATGCCCAAGTTGGGTAACGTTGCCGCGCGAGCGGAGAGCGATAGGAAAGGATAACAAGGCAAGGTCCGTCGAAGACGGGGAACTCAACCGAGAAGCACCGTTCTAAACGGGAAAGTTTATTCAAGGGAGCAGCTAGCTCCCCACAATACTACACTAAACTAACTGGCATAGCCAGGGAAAGAAGAACCAGGAAACTGGACCAGAGGTTTCACTCACCCCCATCGTCCGGGGCGTAACCACCAGCGAGGCGGTAGGCCAACGCGTCCGCCATGGTGGTGACATCCCCCGATACCTCGGCAGCGCTAAGACCGGCACCCCGGAGGAAACGTGCGATGATTTCGTTTTCATTCGCCGTCACCCCGCTGGGGATTGAAGGTCCGGCACTTGCCGCCGAAGGGTCAGCAGCCGGCTCGGCCGGAGATACCCCCTCTGGGAAAGCTTCCGCGCTAGCGCCGGTTTCCTCTACTTCCATCTCCCCGGGTTCTTCTGGTTCGTTATCGACCATTGGGTCATCCCCACCGTATGCGCGGTAGTAGTCGTCAGAATCGACGTACCCCACCGGGTGGTCTTCCGGCACATGCCGGGGCGTATCGCGAAGCTCGCGCGCCTCCTCGGAGGAAATTTACCGGAACTCCCAGGGGTCGAAGTAGATAAAATCCCCCGCAAGGGCGGTGTCTCTACCGAGTCCTGGACCATCGGTGTTACCGCCGCCGCCATCAAGACAACCGCTTTGCTCCAGCGGGACCTCACTCCAGCTAACGCTGTCGATGTACCCAAGTAATTGGAGGACCTCGTCATTGTTGGCCTGGCCCACAAGGGGGATGCGAAGATCGAGGTTTCGGATCGCTGCCCGCACACGCGGTTGAAGGAACCAGAGACGATACTGGTCGTACGCCTCGTTGAGGATATAAGCCGCAGTGCGGGCCGCTCAATCCGTAACCACTACGGACCACAACCCCGACCGGGGATCCTGCATGACCAGCGAACTGAGGTACGTAAGTACCGGCGGGAGTTCTATGTAGCACCCCCGGCAGGCTTCATGGAAGCGCCACCACTCGGGGAGTGCTACATACCGACCTAGTCGGTGAGGTGGCGCAATCCGCTCTATCTCCACGTTCTGATACGGGATAAAATACCCGAATCGGGATCGCCAACGCCGCTCGTAGCGGATGAAGTTTTGGAGAAAGTTGGACCGGTATTGCCGGGGAAGGTACCTGAACTCCACCCGAATAATCGGTCGCTCCCAACAAAGGGCTTCTTGCCGCGCTGCGGGGAAATTCCTCCAAGCGAGGGTCTCGAGGCGGAACAGGTTCTCGCCGTACCCAATGTCCCCGCGAGTGCGGAAGTAGCTAACGTCGAAGCCAAACTCCGGTGGGACCGGTACATCGAATGGAGCCCGGCTCTGCCGTTGATACGCCATGCGCGTCAGCGCGGTCTGTGCCGCAGTGACGGTCTCGCCCGAGTTTCTTCGGAGGTGGTGACGCGGAATCGCAATCCGGTGACGCCAATCCCACGATGTGGTGACTGCTCTGGGCAGATCCCCCGGAAGGGTGTCTGAACCATCCGCATAAGCGGTGACCAATCCCTCATTGAGGACGGCGACCGGGTGAAACCACGGGGCAAGGCGCAGGCGCGACGCGTGATTCCGATTCATCGGGTTGAGCCCCACCAGGGTGTTGTAAGTTGGCCAGTTGGACACCGGAGTGGTTCCGGAGGACACCACCGAAGGTGGTAGTGCGAAGGGATGGTCGGCTGCCGCAGCCATATTCCCCGGTTGTACCGGATTTCGATCGCCCTGAGGCAGGGGAACTGACCGGAAACCGGTGGTGTATCGCCCGAGAAGTCTCGGCGGTTGGCTGTGGTTGTTGATATTGTTGTCGCCGTTCATTTTTCCCTTTTGGAGGGTGGCTGTTGTTGTCGTTTGTGTGCTTGATGACTCTGGTGCAGAGGGATTTACCGGAGAACCGGAGACAAAGCACGTGCTTTTATCACCCATTTTCGTCTGGGAATCCTCCGCCTCCGCGGTCTTTTTCCCGTCTTAAGGGGGGGGATATGAAGTGCAACGCCCTCAGGGAGGGATTCTGGGTACTTGAACGCTTTCCCGATATTATCGGTTGTGTAGTGTGTATATGAACTACGCCCCACAATGGTGGGTATGGACACGTGGGACCCTGTTTTGGGTCAATTGGCAGTTGGCCACAGTAGTGGATGTTGCCACGGAATGTGGAGTATTTTAGTTAATTTTATTTATTATTTTCACACCCATTTCTGGGAAGCTAGTACTTAGTGCGACGGCGCACTGCGGTCGCACCAGTAAACCTTTCCCAACAAGGGACCCCAACCTGGGGAATTGGCTCTGAGCTTTACCGCCTCCGCGTGTTCTCAACTCCTCCTTGGAGGGAAGCACCGTAGTGTACGGAAGTTCACCCCCCTTGCACATCTAAAAGAGACCCATCATTGGGAGTACTAATTGTTCCAAGTGTCTTGGTGTTTCGCCCTGTATAGGGTTATTGTTACCGGCATCGCCGTATTTGTTCGTCGCTCTTGCGACTCACTTCGCCCTCTCTTCCTCGTCTTCGCCCTCTCTTCCTCGTCTTCGCCCTTCCTTTTTCCCCTTTTTAGGGTAGCACCTCCCGCTATCCGCGGCTGTCGTGTGCGCATCTGCTCACACACCCCCACTTACGTGGAAGCATACCTCTACTGAGGATCACACCCGCTCACGCGGATACCGATTCTTCGCCTTCACCTCCCTGCGCAAGTCGCGACAGGTGTCCCTGGTCCTACAAACCGGCTTCGCCGTGACACCTCTGGGAGGGCTCTACCCAACTGGGTTCACCTCGTGAGAGGAAGATCCCGAACGTCTTTCGGTGTTTCTCCCCTTTGGGGCGTTGCACCACAAAGTGGTCTCCCGACCTAGAATCGGTTTTTGTTTTCCCTCTTACGAGGTTTGTTTTTATTCACTGGAAGTTCCGTGATCGTTTCCCGTCGTAACGGTATTTTCTCATGTCGAGAAATCCCTCCGACGCGGAGCCAGTGGTTACGCGTAGTCGCTCCCGCGACAACGCGGACACTTCCGAAGTTCGGTTCGTACCCCGTATCCCTATACGGACAAGTTCCAGCCGTGCTGGCGCCGCTTCATCGAGGAATGATACCCCCGACCGGGAACCCCGGAACCTCCTTTTGCCCTCGTTATCACCCCCGCAGGGGAATGCAGCATCGACTCCGGCTGTTGCCGCAGTGCCCCAGGCACCCCGGCCTGCCCCCGCTGTCGCGGCTTCAAGTCCCCGTGGAACGGGCGATAACACCCCCCAGGGGACGTCCCTGGAATCCCAGGTCCGCGCTCTGTGGACCGCCCATGACACCCTTGTAGGGGAACTAAAATCCCTCCAAGAGGTGGTCTCGGCAACCCCCGTAAAGGAGGTCACCGAGGAACTCCGTATTTTACGGTCTGACGTCAACTCCGTGTTGGAGAGTTTGGGACAACCCGCCGCCTTCATCGAAGGAGTTGAAGCCCGATTTGATCGGATTGGTGCCCGCCTGGAGACGCTGGAGCAGTTCGTCCTCATGGACAAACCATCCCCGGGTGATCCGGTAAACGAGGCATCGCACAACGACCAGCTTGCTGGGAAGAAGAAACGCCGTCACCGACGGAAACATCACCGAAAATATTCGGACTCCGATTCTTCGACATCGTCGGACTCATCCCGAAACCATTCGGTTAGCTCGAGCTCCTCGGACTCCGACTCAGAGGACGAGAAGCGAGGCTACTCCTCCCGCTCGATGCGGTCATCGGCCACTGAAGGTGTGGTCCGAACCCGCCAGAAGGGGAGAAGACACCCCGGTCTCCGGGAATTGAAACCGACAAACCCGGATTACCGGAAGCTTTTATCATACCGGTACTACCGGCTTGAAGATTCGTCACTTGGACGTACGCCCCGTGGTACGGGAAAGGTGCGAGAATGCATTAAGCAAATGCAGCTCTCGCTGCGCAACCAGTATTTTACTGGAGAGGACCCAGTCCTAGTACTGGATTTCCTATCCCGCTTTGTAGCGGAGGCCGATATCCTCGGTATGAATGAGGGACAAGCCTATTTGGCTTTACCGTATTTCTTACGGGGAGTGGCGGAGGACCAATACACCTCTGTCAGAGGATCTTCTCGCGCCTCCGAGGGAGGAGTTACTTGCTGGCCGGAGGCTGTGCAGTATCTTCTGCGCTCCTACGCCACCAACACCGCTATTCAGCAGGCTATCCTCGCTTTGCGAGATACACGCCAGCGTGCTGGAGAGACCGAGACCGATTACTCGGTGCGCCTTAACAAGGCTTTCCACAGATGTGGTAACGTATACCCCGCTGGGGAGCGCAGTACCATGTTCATTGATGGTCTTGACCCGGCAATCCGGAGTTTAGTTACCCGTTATCGGGGGGACAAGCGAAGGATCACCTACCTCGAGCTGGTCCAACACGCTCGAGCGGAAGGGGATGCACTTCGTGCAAGAACTCCGAACAATCGGTCTAAATCCGCCAAGGCGTTGTTGCTGGAAAGCCAAGCTTCCTCTCTCCCGCTCACCGCGGATGGGAACCCTGGACAGGGATTTGATACCGTGCATTTAGCGCAGGGGGATGGTGTGTCCATACCCACCAGTGAGTTACCGTCAACGACGGAGATGACCCATGATACGGGAACAGAAGATCCCGTTCTATACGGTGGTAACAGTCGGGTTCAACCCCAACGACTCCCGTTTTCAAACGGTCAATCCCGTTATCAACGGCCTGGATGGACTGACACCCGCCCTGCGGTTCGCTTCTCCGATACTCGGAATAATAATCCGCGTGTCGCGGTGCTGGCTCTCATTTGCCACCTGTGCTATGCCCATGGCCATACCTCTCCTCAGTGTATTTGTTCACTGAAGGATATGGCCAAGGTGGTGGCAAATTATGAGGCCCTCACTCCAGAGGAGAAACGTTCCGTCCCGACGGCTTCCTACCTCCGTGCTAAAACGGACTTCTCCCACGCCCTACCACAGACCCCGCGTGCGCGGCAAGCTTCATACACCCCGATTCGGGAGATCACGCAACCATCCGTTGCAACCCCCGCTTATGCGGATAGAAACCCCCGTCAACGGGATGAAGCACTCGTTGTCGAGGAAACCAACCCACCGCCGAAGGCGGAAAACTAACTGAGGGAGTCTCCCCTTTGGGAGAGGCGTCCTCAAGAACGAGGCTGTTGGCGCCCGAGGCGTCCTCGCCTCACTCCCCGGTGAAAGTCCTCTCGAGGAAAGACACCGCTGACGCGGACTCTGCGCACCTCGGTGTGTTGCGTCGCCCGTGGATACGGAGTAAAAATCCCCGGATTCCCGGTAGAGTCTTGGTCTTGGCCAAGCGCAATTATAAGGTCTATGCCGACCTTGGCCTTGACCCCCAGTTTATGGTGAGGTTTCTCACCGTCCTGGATACAGGTGCAGGCCCCAACTTCGTTGTGGAATCATTGTTACCCCCGCTTGTGCGGTCTCGCATCCGCTCTGACGCGGTCCCCGACATTTCGGATGCGAATAACAACCCGTTACAAACGGTGGGCACAGTGGACCTCGTCGTGAGACTTGGTACCTCCGTGGTGAAGTTGGACTTCATCGTTTGCCGTTCATTGGCAGCACCAGTCATACTGGGATGTGATTACTGCGACAGATTTGTCGACGCAATCAGGCCCCGCCTCAGGCGTGTAGAACTTGACGACGGATCGTCGGTTCCGATTGTTCGCCGCCCGCTAAAGCGGTCCTCTCGGAAACAAGTTCCGCTCTCTGCTGCGCAGGAACCACCACCCGCGTCCCGCGAGTCCACCAAGCTCCGCGTCGTTGCCTCGGTTTCTATACCGGCTGAGTCCCAAGTCTGGGTGCAGGTAAATTCCCGTCAACACGGTCTTCGGGTTATACACCCCTCGCCTCGTTGTACGAGAAATCCCAGCTGGCGCTGGCTAATGGAATTGTCTCCATTTCCCCGGATGTCCCTTTCCGGATATTGGTTGCCAACCTTGGCAAACACCCCCAGTATCTGGTCAAACACCAAGTAATTGGGAGTGTAACCCCCCATCCTATGGGAATGCTGCCAACAAAGATGACAGCCGCCGATGTACTCGGAGTTACCACCTCTTCTGAGGAGTTCGCCCCGCCGTCCGAAGACGTCAAGTCTAAGGAGGGGGAGGAAACCGCTACTTCAGCGCCGAACATACCGAGTAACTCGGAATTGCGAACCACACCTGTTCCACAGGACAATGCTCCATCGAGCAATGACCGGATTGATCCGGAAAAAGCACATGAAGCGCTGGACTTCAGCCACGTGCCAGAGTCGCACCGCGAAAAACTCCGTACTATGTTACGGGAATTCACCACAATGTGGGATGGCTCGCTTGGCGAGATTAATGCAACGGAACACCGGATCGATTTAATCCCCGGTGCGCGACCGGTTGCACAACCCCCTTACAGGGCAGGTCCGAAAGCTCGGGAGGAGGAGCAGTCCCAAGTGGACAAGATGCTCCGCGCAGGTGTGATTGAGCCCGCTCAATCACCCTGGGCATCCCCAGTTGTACTGGCTTTAAAGGCCGACGGAACCTGGAGGTTCTGTGTCGACTACCGCCGGCTCAATGCCGTGACTGTTAGGGACACGTACCCCATCCCTCGTAGGGACGAGTGCATTGACTCCCTTGGAGACGCCACCGTGTTCACGGCCCTTGATGCCAATTGGGGATATTGGCAAGTACCTGTCAGACAGGAGGATCGCGACAAAACCGCATTCACCTGCCATGCAGGAACGTACCGCTTCAAGCGGATGCCATTTGGGTTAACCAACGCCCCCGCCACCTTTCAGCGTGCAGTAGATATTCTACTCAACCGCTTTAAGTGGCGGAGTTGTCTGGTCTACCTTGATGATATTATCATCTTCTCCAACTCGTTGGACGACCATCTCACTCACGTCCGAGACGTGTTGACCGTACTCCGCGATGCGGGAATTACCCTCAAGTTGAGAAAATGCGAGTTTTTCACAGATACTGTGAAGTATCTTGGTCACATTATCCGTCCTGGACGGTTAGCGATCGAGAAAGCTCGAGTCAAATCCCTCGTTGAGGCGAAAGAACCCCGTACTCAAACGGAACTGCGCTCCTTTCTGGGGCTGGTTAACGTCTATCGACGGTTTATCCCGAACTTTTCGGATACTGCAGCGCCCCTGAACGCGTTGTTGCGAAAGGGGAACCCCCCAAAACTGGGAATATTTACGCCCGAGCAATCGGAAGCCTTCAACTCCTTAAAGGAGGCTGTCACATCAGCACCAATCCTACATCTCCCAAAACTTGGGTTGCCATACTCCGTAGATACGGGCTCGAGCGACTACCAAGTCGGGTGTGCTCTTTTTCAAACCACCCCCGAGGGGGAACGGCATCCAATTGGTTATTGGTCACGTTCGCTCAATGTTCATGAGCGGAACTACTCCGTATCGGAGAAAGAGTGCCTCGCCGTCGTATGTACGATGACCACTCTGCGCCCCTACCTTATGGGAATTCACTTCACCGTGTACACGGATCATTCCTCATTGAGGTGGTTGATGAATATCTCCGACCCGTCGGGACGCCTCATGCGCTGGAGACTCCGCCTCGCGGAATATGACTTTCAAGTCATTTATAAAAAGGGTGCGCAGAACACTCAGGCCGACGCTTTATCGCGGTTACCCACAAGTGGGGAAGCACTCCCAACGGAGGATGATGAAGTCCCATGCTTCATGGCTATAGACCCGGATGATCCGGAATATGCCGTCGAGGCTAGGCCAGAAACCTGGGACGAGGATGCTGATTTTGACGAACTACTCGCATCGCGAGATAAATCTGAGAACCCGTTACCGGGAAACTTTGTACCGGTATCACCGGAAGAAATGATCCGAGAACAATTCGGCGACCCATTCTGTACGAGAATTCGTGCCCGTATCAACGGTGGTGAAGATCTCCCTTTCGGGGTAAACGACAAAGGCTACCTCGTAAGAAAGGTCGAAGCCCGCCCACAGATCGTGGTACCACATTCCCTGCAATCGCGGGTGTTACATCTATCACACTACGCCCCCATTGGAGGTCACCCAGGTGGGAGGAAACTCTACCTAACCCTGCGAAGGGATTTCTATTGGCCCGCAATGGCGGTGGATTGCTACGCAACTGTGCGGTTTTGTAGCGAATGCACGAAGAATCGCGTCAAACTCCGCAAAAATGCGAAGAAGATGAAACTATTCCCCGCAAGGGCGCCGCTCGAGTTTATTGCGATCGATATTCTCGTACCATTACTCACCACGAAACGTGGAAACAAGTTTCTACTTGTCATTACCGACCGCTTTTCTAAGCTGGTACGGACTGTCCCTCTTCGGAGGATAACCGCTCTCACGGTGGCCCAGGCTCTGGTGACGCACTGGATTTTTGTCTACGGTCCCCCTGTAGAGGTGCTCTCTGACAACGGGAAGCAGTTCGTGAGCAAGTTCTTCCAGGATTTTTGTCGCATCCTGGATGTCGAGAACTTGTTCACGACTACCTACCACCCCCCAGTGTAATGGGCAAGTTGAACGGTTTAACCGGACGTTACTCGCGGCGTTACGTTCCTACGTCGCTGACCACCCAACGAATTGGGATCTCTACGCTGATGCGGTAACCTACGCGTACAATACGCAGGTACACCGGACTACTGGAGTTTCGCCATTCGAGTTAGTTTCTATCTAGAACACCCCCGCCTGTGGCGCTGGAACCCCAAGCTACCTTGGACAATTTCCCATCTGTGGGTATCTACCGGCAGCAATGGAAGCAATGGCTTTCCAAGCTGGTCCCCGCTGCGCGGAAGTCTATGGCACGGGCCCAAGCCGCTTACAAGCGGGATTTTGACGCTCGCTTGCGAGGAAAACCGTCCCCGATTCGGGCAAATAACTACGTCTTCATCAGGAAGGAATACTACAACCCGGAACGGGAGAAGCGTCACAAACTCTCGCCTGTGGCGGATGGACCCTTCAAGGTGATCTCTGTTAACACCGACCCTGTCGTGGTAGAGATGGGGGACACGCACGAACGGATTTCCCGTGATCGTGTTGTCCTTGCCCCTCCTCCCTCGTCAGAGGTAGTCCTGGGTCCAGGCAACCCCGTTTCTACGGACTCCGCTACACCGGAACAATCCGGGAGTACTAGACGTACGGTTACTACCACACCCCAGCCGGGGACTCTCAGACCTACCGACTCTGTCGGACTCACCGGCTCAGCCGGGTAATTCGGGCCCCTCAGCGCCCGCCTCTACCACGTCTGCCCACTGGCGCGCATTTATACCCGCCAGGTGGGGAATGTTATCCCTTATCCCGCCACTCCGTCTAAGGAGGGGGAGGAGAACACTCGTTTTCGAGGAACGATATCACCGTCGCAACGGGAAACACACCGTAACATACGGAACACTGACCGTGGAGCACGGAGTATGTCACGCGACACTAATCCCCCGTTCCCGGGCAGTGCTGTGCAACAGGAACCAGACGCGCAGGCCCCGCAAAAGCGGCAAATACACCGTTTGTCACGGGAAAACGAGAAGCCTCACTCCAATACCGCAGCAGCGGAAAGGCAATCGCCCGATGCCTCGAAGCCGCCGTTGGCGGAAGTCCCCGCGGAAGCGGTTCAATCAGGTCGATCAGACCCGCGCCCTGCGGAGAAGGGGCGCCCAGATACGCCGGCCTCACAGGGGAATACCCACAACCCCTCTTGGGGGAAAAAGGCGGCCAAGCTGCAGTCGAAGCTTTAAGCCCTGGCTTGCAAGCACCGGAAACGCCTCCCGTCGTTGACGGAATCAAAGCCCCCGCTACGGGGAATAATTTGCGCCAACCCCCGCATCGCTGCGGCGAAGAAACCGAGAAACTCGGGAATAACGCGCGCCATCGCACGCTCGAAACCGGTCGTACCGGACGCTGCTCCTCCTCACGGAGATGGTGCACTGCGCTCAGTGGCAATTCCCCTGAAAAGGGTGTCATCGGCACCTGCCCAGAACCCCCAAAGGGGAATTTAGACCAAAATACCGGTGTACCGGAGTTAGCCCCAGGCAACCCGTCAATAGCCGGGGGACACCACGGCATCGCCGGAACGTATGGTGCAGAGCGCTCGTGCGCCTGGCAGGGAGGCGGTTTGCCACCCAATCACCGTGTCGCACGGGACCCCCCATGGGATTGTGGAAATGACGATCCCGCAGGAGCGGTCATCTTCCCGCAAACTCGCGGTTCGTGAGCTCAACCGCGAAGGCGGAGCCCAAGTCCCCCCGCCGACTGGCGGTTCGCCCGGCCTACCGTGAAGACGGAACAACGACACCCCAATGGGGAATGACTTGCCGGGGAAAACCGTGACACCACACACCCTCTTGAGGGATATTTTCCCGCATGAGCAGCGGCCACTAGGACAGCGCACGGCAACGTCGGAGTTATCGCCGAACACCCTGCTAAGGGACATTATACCGCACAGCGGGCAGCCCTCGCAGGGAGTACAACCACCACCCGGCACGGCCGGCAGGTCTACGAACGAGAGTTCGTAGTAGACCGACTTGTCGGACACACCTGGACCAGGATGGTATTCTACAATACCGCGTCCGCTGGTACGGGTACGACCCCAGTGGGGATACGTGGGAGCCAATTGAACACCTCCCACGGTCGCAGGTTCTGCGATTCAACGGGAACTGCAGCCCCAGCCACGCTGGTTAATGCCCAAGTTGGGTAACGTTGCCGCGCGAGCGGAGAGCGAAAGGAAAGGATAACAAGGCAAAGTCCGTCGAAAGACGGGGAACTCAACCGAGAAGCACCGTTCTAAACGGGAAAGTTTATTCAAGGGAGCAGCTAGCTCCCCACAATACTACACTACACTAACTGGCATAGCCAGGGAAAGAAGAACCAGGAAACTGGACCAGAGGTTTCACTCACCCCCATCGTCCGGGGCGTAACCACCAGCGAGGCGGTAGGCCAACGCGTCCGCCATGGTGGTGACATCCCCCGATACCTCGGCAGCGCTAAGACCGGCACCCCGGAGGAAACGTGCGATGATTTCGTTTTCATTCGCCGTCACCCCGCTGGGGATAGAAGGTCCGGCACTTGCCGCCGAAGGGTCAGCAGCCGGCTCGGCCGGAGATGCCCCCTCTGGGAAAGCTTCCGCGCTAGCGCCGGTTTCCTCTACGTCCATCTCCCCGGGTTCTTCCGGTTCGTTATCGACCATTGGGTCATCCCCGCCGTATGCGCGGTAGTAGTCGTCGGAATCGACGTACCCCACCGGGTGGTCTTCCGGCACATGCCGGGCGTATCGCGAAGCTCGCGCGCCTCCTCGGAGGAAATTTCCCGGAACTCCCAGGGGTCGAAGTAGATAAAATCCCCCGCAAGGGCGGTGTTTCTACCGAGTCCCGGACCACCGGTGTTACCGCTACCGCCATCCAGACGACCGCTTTGCTCCAGCGGGACCTCACTCCAGCTAACGCTGTCGATGTACCCAAGTAATTGGAGGACCTCTTCATTGTTGGCCTGGCCCCCAAGGGGGATGCGAAGATCCAGGTTTCGGATCGCTGCCCGCACACGCGGTTGAAGGAACCAGAGACGATACTGGTCGTACGCCTCGTTGAGGATATAAGCCGCACTGCGGGCCGCCCACTCCGTAACCACTACGGACCACAACCCCGACCGGGGATCCTGCATGAGCAGCGAACCGAGGTACGTAAGTACC
>NBIV01000126.1:0-218016 GCA_003194525.1 Gracilariopsis chorda
AACTTCCTTGTAGTCTTCAAATCCCAGTGTCCCAATCTCATCATGAAATGACTTGATAATGAATCTGTTCGCCGAACCAATAACAGGAAACAACTTGCAGTGCGTTTGGCATCCTTCTGAACAATTTTCCTTCCAGACCAAGAATTTCTTCGCATTTCGTCGGATTGCTTGGCGGAGACGTGCATCAGTCTCATCTGTAGGCAGACCACACAAGAAGCGCGCAAATGTTTGCGTAGTATCGTTCAAGACGGAGAAGTCGTCAGGGCTCAACAGCCATACAAGCAAGGTCGCCTTCATCTTCTAACGGCTCGACCTCGTCTCCGTGAACTATCCTTGACAGATAATCTGCTGTGCCATTCTCCTTGCCTGCACCATACACTATTTCAAAGTCATACTCGGCCAGAAAGTCTAGCCAGCGAGCTAAGCGTCCATGTATATCGCGCTTCTGAAATGCATATCGTAAAGCCATATGGTCCGTGATTACCTTGAATGGAACAGACGAGAGTAGATACAATCTGAACTTCTTGAGAGCAAAGATAACTGCCAATGCTTCTCTTTCACATGCCGAGTAGTTCTTTTCCGCAGCGGTCATAGTACGACTGGCAAACTGCAGAGGATGTATCTTCCCATCTTCCTTTTTCTGAGAGAGAACTGCGCCGAGTGAAACACTAGAGGCGTCCCGTTTCCACAATGAAAGGCTGCTCGAAGTTTGGAAATGAAAGTACCGGAGGCTCAGTAATCTTTTTCTTCAGACCGTGGAAAGCTTCTAGCATCTCTCCCATCCAACGCAGCTTCTTATTCCCCGAGGTAGCACTGTGAAGCACGGCGGAGGTCTCAGCAAAGTTTCTGATGAACCTTCGATAGTATCCGGCTAGTCCCAGAAAAGATCGTAGTTCCGTAGTGGTGGCAGGGATTGGGGCATCCTGGATCTTAGAAATCTTCTCCTGTTCCACGTGCACTCCATCTCCGTTGATGACATGGCCTAGAAGAGACACCTCCGATAGTGCAAAGAAACATTTGGACAGTTTGAGCTTCAATCCATGCTTCGCAATCCGACCAATCACAGCCTTCAAGTGAATCACGTGCTCTCTGAGGCTTCTTGAGAATATGACAACGTCATCAATGTAAACCCGAACGAATGGAAGTCCTCTTAGCACATGATCCATCATCCGTTGAAAGGTGGAAGGGGCATTCATGAGACCAAATGGCATGACTTCGAACATGAAAGTTCCGTATCTGCACACAAAGGTCGTCATCTCTTTGCAATCCTCAGACATCTTGACTTGCCAGTATCCAGAGAACAGGTCGAGCGTAGTGAAGACACAGCAACCTCCAAGTTTGTCAAAGATCTCTTCCATGCGTGGCAAAGGCCAGCGGTCAGCTTTCATGACTCTGTTCAGCTCTCTGTAATCGACACAAAACCTTGCGCTTCCATCTTTCTTCGAGGCAATGACAATTGGAAACGACCAAGCAGAGGCTGAAGGGGTAATGATACCAGCTTCGAGAAGAAGATCAATCTCCTTGCGTACGAACTCGTTGTGCTTCGGCGACATCCTCCTGGCTCTGAAGTAGATTGGTTTGTCAACTGTCAACTCGAAAGAGTGAGAAACAGGCACATCGGCTGGGCGTAAGTCCTTCAATGACCAAGCGATTACATTCGAGTCCTTCAGACAAGAAACCAAGTCGTCTATTTCATCCTCTGAAATGTGCGAGAGTTTTGAAAAGAGTAACTTCTCGTGCTGCTCATTGGTAGTGATGTCCAATTGCGGGATCATTTCGGGAGTCTCGCCATGGTTCTTTTCTGTTAGAGCAACCACGAGTTGTTCGTCATTTTCAGAAGCAGTATCAGAGTCAATAGTGGCGTCAGAATCTGAAGTGAAGTCGTCGCTATCCGTCTGGAAACCCTCTTCGTCTGAAATCTCGACGCGAGCATAGTCAAAGCCAAGTGTTACTCTTTTTCCATCAATATTCATCTTCACGTGCTGATTTCCGAGGTCAAGGCAGGCTTGTAACGATTCAAGTGTTGGACAACCCACAATGATGTCGAATGGCGGACCATCAATAACAAGAAAGTCTAATGGAACGGAGACGCCCCTGAAGGATATAGGGATATCGTATAGTATTCCTCTGCACACGGTGCTCTGTCCATTGGCAACAGTTATCTTCTTCGTCGTATGCTTGGGTTCCAGTGCTAGCCTGTCACACAGCTTGGTTGACATAAGGTTTGGAACAGCTCCAGAGTCGAGCAAAGCTTCAGTCTCAGTCCCATATATCATAACGGGGACCGCCTTAAGACGTCTAGGCTGCTTACCGACTGGCCCAACAAAAGGGCGTCGAACATTGCTTTTGCGACCGATGAGCTTACGAATCTCTTTCTTCGCATCATCTGCGTCTCCTCTGATAAGTTGTCCAAAGGTTAGTCCGGAAGAGGCATTCGCGAGCTCAGTGAGAACGTTATATTTGCTTGCATGGTCTTGAAGACTCTGCTTCTTCGACTTCCTCTGTTTCGGCTTCTTGACTTTCTGTTCATGAACCTTAGGTCTCCGAACTCTCTCTTCGTATCTTGTTGGATTGAGCAAAAGCGGGATGGGTGCACCACCGTCTGAACGGCGCTGTTTTGGGCAACTCTTCACCGTCAGAACTTCTCTTGGTTGTGGCGACTACATCAGCATTCCCGGCGTTTTCGGTGACAATTGATACGGGGTCGGATCCTTTCTGAAGATTAGATGCTGACTCTTTAGATTCCTCATTGGCATCCCATACTTTGCGGGTCTCTTCGGGTCGGATTCTTCGCCAACAAGTGATCTCTGAGTGTCCAATTTTCCCACAACGCTGGCATCGCGTATCTCGGTGCGGATTAGAGTCACATTGTGAGGCATAATGTCCGGGCTTCTTGCAGTATGAACAAACCTTTTCGTAGTCTCGACGCTCCGTCTGTGTCTTCTTAACCATTAATGACAGCTGAGCAAACTGCTCAGAGAGTTTGTCGACCTTAGACTCCAAAGCATGAGAGATAGTTTCTTCAGAAGACCTGTGGTTTTGGACAATACGCTTAGGTGGGGTACTTAATGAAACGTAGTTCCCCATTGCTTTCCGGGCAGCATCGAAGGCTTTCACTTGAACCTTCAACTCATCATAATCATCAGCGCCACGGAAAACAACGAACTGGGCTAGATCAGCGTATTCCATTACAGCTTTCTTCAAAAGACCAAACTTAGCCTTAGCGTTGAATCCTGCCTTTAAGAAGAGGTTGTCCATATAGGTCAAGGAACCAACCAAGTCTGCATAATCCAATTTAGCAGAAATTGCAAGGCGTATATCTTCCTCAGGCTCCTCGGTTTTTCCAAAACGATCGATGAAAGCTTGCTTAACGGAGCGGTATTCCTTTGCTTCTTCCGAAAGTGAACCATTAACAGCATAAGAATCATAGTAGAACTCAAAGGCTTTGTTCTCAAGGAAACCAAGCAACTCAAGTGCCATGTCCTCGTCAGTCTTTCCTCTCATCGCAACATTCTCAAAGTAAAAGAAGAGCTTTACGACGTCAATAGAAGAACCGTCATAAGAAGTAAATGCAGCGTTAGAGTCAGAAGAGCTCCCTCCTCGAGAGTACCATGTGGGCGCCATCACGGGACGGTGACGCAGGGGGCCAAAAAGTTGTAATAATAAAAGCCAGAAGGGTGCTCTTCGTAGCTAAAAGCCCCAAAACAAGTTGAAAACAGTGGGATCAAAAGACCTAAACCCACTCGATGAAATAAAACAACATTAGGGAGAGCAAGAGGCTCAATCCCCAAATAAAACTTCTTAACTTCTTTGTTGAAACGGCGCGCAACCCAAGAATTATGTCAAGGATCACTAAGGGTCAGACCCTCGGCTTCCGGTCAGACACTCCGGATGTGAAGTGGATTCTGCAGCCTACCTACCTCTGCACTAACCAGAAGCAGGCGCATACAATCCTTACAGGGCTTCCCGAGGAGAGCTACTAACAGCGGGATATGCTTTCACTCTATACCCAAGCTGGCCCTTTGCAGGAAAGGTTGCACGGCACGTCGCCTGCGGATAGCTTCCCGTCAAGTACCTCCGTCCGGAAATCACCAGGTCTTTCGACCGACACCGTTATCCGAGCAAAGCTCCGGTGGGGCTCACAGACGACATAAACACCTTTGGTACACACTACCCGTCTCCCGTCCACGCCTAAGGCGCTTCAACCGGTCTTAGCGACGGTACTACCCCACCCTATTGGACAACTAGCGGCACACGCCTCACTAGAAGCCCTTTATCCAGCGGCGAACGCCTCACTGGTTGTTGATGATAGTTGAAGTGGCTGAAGGTTGATAGGGGGTGGGGCTTAGATGTTGGTCGATTGTTGACGTGAGTTCAGACCGAATTCCGAAGCTCAGAACCTCTTTTTATAGTGTTTAGAGGCACTGCAAACGAGCCAAATACGCATTTCTACTTGCTAGTTACTCATGTGTGCGTCTAGGTTACTCCATTGGCTTCTAGAGACCTCTGGAGCTGCACACTAACCAATAATAAAGCGACAATGTGCGCCAGCATCACTAAAATACTGTAGTCTTTGCTGGGCCAACAAAGCGTGCAATGTGCTAGACACTACTGGAACATTCTACACGTGTGTTCCAGCAATGTCTGGCACATTCCGTAACATTAGCGACCGACACAACCCCAACCTCAAGGGTTGCCACGCCGCGGCAACCTGAAAACCTAACCTTCCATCGGGCGCGCAATATACTTCTTCAAACGACGGGCGTGTATTCCATGGCGAGTGTACCGGTTGTGTGGAGAAACCAACGTGTACCTTGGATGGTGAGCCCTCACCACACGACATGGGCCAAAGTACTTAGAGGAAAAAGCAGGCCATTTCACAGTAGTGTTCAGGGCCTTTCCACGAGCCACAAGGACCAGATCACCGACTTCAAACTTCGTAATGGAGACTGCATCGACTTCCTTCAAAGGCCTCTGAGCAGAACGTTTAGCTCTATGATTCCTTGATGCGAGCAGCTCCACTGAGCGGAACCGGTCGGAGGAGTCCCCAACTCGTGCCACGACACCACCTTCATCGGAGGTCATATGTGGTTTCACGCCGTAAAGCAACTCGAACGGAGAGATCCCACTGGCAAGATGTCTGCGCCGGTATCCGTACAGAACCGAAGGCAGGTGTTCGTCCCAACTTGAACGATTATCCAGAGCTTTCTTTCCTGTTGCTCTTTTCAGAGTACCAACCATCCTTTCAGCTCGGCCATTGAACATGGGGGCGTACGCCAAGACCGTTTTCCATTTGATACCATGGTCCTCCATGAATGAGACGAGCGACTTAGAAGTGAAGCATGTAGCATTGTCCGACACCACGATACGAGGGAAACCAAACACGGCAATGATCTCTTTTCTCACGAAGTCTATGACCTCCTGTGACGTAGACCATTTTGTCGCTACGGCAAGTGGCAAACCAGTCAAATGCTCAACACAAACCAGAATGAAACGGTTTCCGGATTCGTTAGTCGGAAGAGGACCTGCAAAATCAATCGAGAAGACGTCAAAGAGAGAGGAAATGGGAGTCCGAAGGTTGCTGTAATACCTTGGTAGTGGTGCGAGTCTCTGGCATTCGTCACAACTCTTGACGTAGTTGCCGATATCTTCATGCATAGTGGGCCACCAGTATCTCTCAGTGATGAACTTCCTTGTAGTCTTCAAATCCCAGTGTCCAATCTCATCATGAAATGACTTGATAATGATCTGTCGCCGATCAATAACAGGAACAACTCGCAGTGCGTTTGGCATCCTTCTGAACAATTTTCCTTCCCAGACAAGGAATTTCTTCGCATCTCGTCGGATTGCTTGGCGGAGACGTGCATCAGTCTCATCTGTAGGCAGACCACACAAGAAGCGCGCAATGCTTGCGTAGTATGGTTCAAGACCGGAGAAGTCGTCAGGCTCAACAGCCATACAAGCAAGGTCGCCTTCATCTTCTAACGGCTCGACCTCGTCTCCGTGAACTATCCTTGACAGATAATCTGCTGCGCCATTCTCCTTGCCTGCGCCATACACTATTTCAAATTCATACTCGGCCAGAAAGTCTAGCCAGCGAGCTAAGCGTCCATGTATATCGTGCTTCTGAAATGCATATCGTAAAGCCATATGGTCCGTGATTACCTTGAATGGAACAGACGAGAGTAGATACAATCTGAACTTCTTGAGAGCAAAGATAACTGCCAATGCTTCTCTTTCACATGCCGAGTAGTTCTTTTCCGCAGCGGTCATAGTACGACTGGCAAACTGCAGAGGATGTATCTTCCCATCTTCCTTTTTCTGAGAGAGAACTGCGCCGAGTGAAACACTAGAGGCGTCCGTTTCCACAATGAAAGGCTGCTCGAAGTTTGGAAATGAAAGTACCGGAGGCTCAGTCATCTTTTTCTTCAGACCGTGGAAAGCTTCTAGCATCTCTCCGGTCCAACGCAGCTTCTTATTCCCCGAGGTAGCACTGTGAAGCACGGCGGAGGTCTCAGCAAAGTTTCTGATGAACCTTCGATAGTATCCGGCTAGTCCCAGAAAAGATCGTAGTTCCGTAGTGGTGGCAGGGATTGGGGCATCCTGGATCTTAGCAATCTTCTCCTGTTCCACGTGCACTCCATCTCCGTTGATGACATGGCCTAGAAGAGACACCTCCGATAGTGCAAAGAAACATTTGGACAGTTTGAGCTTCAATCCATGCTTCGCAATCCGACCAATCACAGCCTTCAAGTGAATCACGTGCTCTCTGAGGCTTCTTGAGAATATGACAACGTCATCAATGTAAACCCGAACGAATGGAAGTCCTCTTAGCACATGATCCATCATCCGTTGAAAGGTGGAAGGGGCATTCATGAGACCAAATGGCATGACTTCGAACATGAAAGTTCCGTATCTGCACACAAAGGTCGTCATCTCTTTGCAATCCTCAGACATCTTGACTGCAATCCGACATAAGTTCTTCTTTGCATCGACCGCTATCACGACGTGGTGGACCATGGTCGGGAGCAGGCCATCGCCCAAAAGAGAACGTACAGCCCGTGCATCATCGAGACAGAACGGATGAGCTTGCGCAGGTGGACTTAGGAACTAGAACCGAGATTCTCCAAAATTTTATGGAACCTCATAAGCGTGAAGAGATGGACTTGAACTCCTCCCATTCTTCCAGCATTCAACAGGAACGAGATAGGACGGTTATGGAGTTCGCTGGAAGACGTCGTCAAGTCATTCACTATGGAGAAAAGTATGTCTAGGATGCAAGGGGAGAAAAAATATTCTTCCAGGCCTTGAACGTCCAAATTCTTCACATCCAGAGTATCAACCAATCACTGGCGCACTTCCAGCTTTTTGTGGGACGTGCGGTGCAAATGATCATCGAGCAACTTGTTGGACTCTTAAAGATTCTGGGTGGATGCTTCGTATTCGTATGTGCAGGTATTGTGGCGCAATTCATCTTGGTGCGGAGACGGAAGGAACATGCTTTGGATATGAAAGCTCCAGATCGCTTGGAGTTTCTTTCAGATGAGTATATATTAACGCGCAACGTGAAGGCATGTATCGCTTACGTTCTTTTCAAACGCTATCAACACCACACTTAAATGTGTTCTTTGTAACTGTTGTAACATTAATGGATATAAAGTACGTTTGTGGGTGAGGTCCGTCATTTATACGACGTTAAAGCAATGGATGTCTTTCTGTTCCAGGCCAGGACGTGTGCTACACATATGTGTGGTCGGAAGGCCCTCCCAGTCTTAATTCATGGGATTATTCTTCTTCTTTCACGAGAAGAATGGTGTCTAACCCGAATATTCGATACTTGGTTCCGAAGCTATACGATCTCTTGAAACCAAGACCAGATACTGTCCGACAGAGGTATAGACATAGTGCAGACCAGATGATTGTGTTATGAGGAGATCAAATGCGAACGAATATCTTCCGGACATCTCTCCAAACGCTGTTCAGGAAGAAAAAGTTGTCCTGAACAATCAAGGTGCCCATTAAGCCCGAATCGAGGTGAGCCTTTACCACAAGACAGCGGACGCAGAACTCCTGCAATGAGAGCGTTCGGCGTAGAGCCAATTAAACTGTTCAGGCCGGAAGCCCCAGTGGCCCACCTGGTAGCGGGAAGAGAATTGCATCACATGTCCACTGGAAATCTTCGACGTCGAGTTGTCAAGTACAAGCGTTTGAAACCTGATTCAATGGACGCTAGAAAGGGATTTTCCACTGCTCGACCCTTACGGTTAGATTCATGCCCCGTATGATACAGCGAAATATAATTCATCCAGAGATGCGAACAACCGAGACAAAAGGAGCCTAACATGGGCAGAACAATCTAGGCGAAGACTGTATACTGATAATGTGCTGCTGAACTCTGGCACTCTTCTACATCTATGGTTGCTTCGTACCAGCACAAGCAATGAAGACTTGATACTTCGTTACATAGAGACAGCAGAAATGAGGATGGTGGAAGAACGGGAGCTCCCGGTTGGAATCCATACCGGAGCAGATGAAATTGGCCCTCTGGGTAAACTCTTCCTTCCAGGTAATCAAAACATTCTCCGGCGAACTGGAGAAAAAACCCGCTGGATGTGCAAGTAATGGTCACTTGGTGTGGTGCCAAACCGTGTGGTAACGGAGGAAACCCGCTACCGCAGAAGGGACACCTCAAGGTGTACAGTCTTGCTCCCCTGTATTCGGTAACTCAGCCATAGAGCCCTCCAAGTAGTCGGCGCGTGCCGGGCCTAACTCCGGGCGACTACGTCCTGCCTTACAGGCGGAGATGTGTAGGATGGCTTAGAACCGGGGATCCGGATGCGCCGGGCCACGGTTATCTCCAGGGCCCAGAAATGGGGGGACAACGACGAGCCGCACTGCGAAGCACTGAATCGTGACAACGATAAATAATCCCGAGACTTCGGGCAAACCTGGATACAGGGCAGAGTAGAATGAGCCGTAACACGGGTAAGTAGACCAAATAAAGAAACAAATAAAGAAACAAGTACCGTTACTAACGGGTAGTCACTCCTCGGTGAAACGAGGGGGATAACTCTACCGGGAACGGTGGTGGCACTCTCCGAAGTCGGAGTCGTAGCCGTACACCAACGGTAGAATTAGAGCCAAGTTTCTCGTTGGGGTTTCCTTTGGGGAGGAGCGGCGGCCACCGCTCCCTTAAATACCGTAGTTGAAAATATTCAGTAAAATGCACTAAGTATTCTGGCACAGCCGGGCAGTAAAACCACGTGTGCTATTTGGCCCGTAGGCACGGAGCATCCCACTAGTTGGGTGCATCACGTCCTACGTGTACTATTATTACCCTCTACAGAGAGGAGCCCCCTAATGGGGCCATCTGTAGACGGATACTCATATACAACCTATCCACCCCGGGGATACCGGCATCCCATTATGAAAAACAGTTTGATCCCCTCGTCCTGAGGGCACATTGCACCACACTTGGCTGGGCTCCCCAACGCTTTTCGTCACAGGCACATTGAACGTATGGCGGGAAGAGATGAAAAGGATTAGTATGGACAACGAAAACACGGTAGCATTTTCTACACAGAGAGACATAAGCCGTCCTTTTGATAGGCCCGATCTTATTGCAAGAGTGTACGATCAGTATGCAAATCCAATCATGAAAGATCTGAAGAACAACTCAGAAGACCTCTTTGGCTTCAACTGCATTACGATTGTCGCCAAACTTGAGTTCCGTTAGAGAAATACTCCACATCATTACTTTCGTCTTTGGTTGTAAGGGGTCGTAGTTGAAGATCCTCAGATCATTTACACTTGTATCAAAGCCGAACGGCCTCGTGGTGACTCTCCTGAAGACCATGAATTCCGAAAATTGGTGAAGAATTTCAATATGCACAGACACTCTACATATTGCCGTATTCTCACCTCTGACGGGAGGTGCCGATTTGGGTATAATTGACAAGAAAATGTTCGCGAAACAACGATAATTGGGTAGTAAACCGAGTGACACATCGAAGAAGAAAGACAGAAGATTTGAAAGTGGTTCCGTACAATCTAGATCTCACAATGGAGTACATGGCTCACATCAATGTTGAAAGAAGCCAAGGTGGCAGCGCTTTAGCACACCTGATAAAGTGTGCTTTCAAAAGTCTAAAATAACAGGTTTTGGTTGTATCAAGTCGAACGGAGAGCCAATGAGGTGCGACATGCTTCAAAATGAGATCAGGGCGTATATGAGAGCAAGAGTGGTGGGCGCGGTTGAAGCTGCATGGAACCTCTTTTAGTTTAGGCATGTTCGTATTAATTCATCTGTACAGGCACTTGAAATACCTTTCCGTGGAGAGCGACAGGTTTTGATTCGAAACAAAAGACTTCCTAGACGTCTAAAGTCTTCGCTACTGGAAAGACATTTGAAACGCCCCTCCCGGTACACGGATTTGGACTATATGAAATAATACGACACTGTACATGTATACGATAAGCTACCCTGCTCTTTAACAGATTCTGAATCTACTCGGGATGGAGGACGTTCAGGAGTGCACGTCGTGTAACGATCCGAAAATGATCGAACTGTGATTCGAATAAGATTTGCGTCTCCCGCAAATAATGAACTCTTCGCTCTTCGAATATTGCTTATGAACTCTCCATTCAGTGCCTTTGATGATTCAAAACGTGTTGGGAGTAAATCTTACTCAACCTATAGAGAAGTAGCGGTAGCCCGTTGACTATAAATCCATGATGACTAGTACGAAACGGCTTTTGATGGGATATTAAGATACCATTCTGCTCCCGCTGAGCAGCGTTACGTGGTGGTCAATTCTTTTCAACAAGAGGTCAATCCAAAAACAGTGATTGAAAAGCACGAACAAGCTATAACTGCAGAGGTAACCAAGGGAAACAGAGCACAAAGAAGAGAAGAAATACTTCGAAGAATCTCTGAAGTTTCGGACAGACATGGTGGTCGGCTTACCAGAAATGATCTCTTTTTTCATCATACTGTGTCACAACTTCATCTCAGAGAAAGCGGGCTCCAAGTAGCAGAGGATCGAGCTCAAATTCATCGCCGCTCTTCTTGCATGTCTAGGCGAGGGTTGAAAGAGCGGTATGATGATCTGAAAGAAGGCCAGAAGCAATTTTTCGACAAATTAATGAGAGAAGTACAATACCGAGCGAGAATGCAAGATGCTGAAAGACTCTAAACACACGGAAGCCTTTTCATCTTACAAGGACGAGTGGGAACAGTGAAGACCTATCTCCTCTCTTTGCTGAGAGATATTGTTGAGCGCAAAGGGCTATTGGTGCAGATAACAGCCACGACAAGTATTGCTGCCGCACTATATGAAGGCGGAAGAACTACTGCAGTTTACTTGGATTCGGAGTCAATGACAACAAATATTCGCAAAGTAGAAAGCGTCGGACACTTTCCAAGTACGGACCACGATCACAGAGATCAGAAGTAATCCGGAAGAACGTTTTGCAGGTAATTGATGAAGCGTCAATATGCACGAAAATGCACCTTGAATTATGAACACAGTACTGAAGGACTTCAGAAACTCTACCAAAGACTTTGTAGGCATCGTCGTAGGTATGGCTGGCGACTATATGAAACTGCTTCCAGTGGTTCCAAGAACGATAACAGTATCTGAATGAAATGTAACAACTCGTGTTATTCCATTGAGTCTCCTACGGGAGCTTCCATGGTACGTTTGCTAGCTTTGGGACAGAAAAGTCAAAGTTCTTCGCCTTATAGAACAGGTTCGTCAACAAGATGATCTAGTTTTCGCCAAAGGCTTCCTCAGTCTTGGTCGTGGGATGTTTCCAGCATCTGCAAGGCTTCCAATCATGTCTACACCAGATGTACGAGAAGCATACATGTTGCTGTGTAAATGGTTTACAACACAGAAGAAGGAAGATTTCAAGCTCAACGGATTGTGTGGTGCAACCCCCCAAAGGGGAGAAACACCGAAAGACGTTCGGGATCTTTCCTCCGTGGAGGTGAACCCAGTTGGGTAGAGCCCTCCCAGAGGTGTCATGGCGAAGCCGGTTTGTAAGACCAGGGACACCTGTCGCAACTCGCGCAGGGAGGTGAAGGCGAAGAATCGGTATCCGCTTGAGCGGGGTGTGATCCTCAGTAGAGGTATGGTTCCACGTAAGTGGGGTTGTGTGAGCGGATGCGCACACGAGGGCCGCGGATAGCGGGAGGTGCTACCCTAAAAAGGGGGAAAAAGAAGGGCGAAGAGGAGGAAGAGAGGACGAAGTGAGTCGCGAGAGCGACGGGGACGAACGGCGGTGCCGGTAACAATATCCCTATACAGGGCGAAACACCAATGCAATTGGAATAATATGACTCCCAGTGATGGGTCCCTTTAGATGTGCAAGGGGGTTAGATGTCCCGTGGTTCACGGCGTTTCCCTGCAAGAAGGAGTAGAGCACGCGCGCAAGCGGTAACAATTAGAGAAAATTCCCCAGGTTGGGGTCCTTTGTTGGGGAAGGTTTACTGGTGCGACGGCAGCGCGCCGTCGCACTAAGTACTAGCTTCCCAGAAATGGGTGTGAAAATAATAAATAATATTATCTAAAATACTCCACATTTCGTGGCAACATCCACTACTGTGGCCAACCGCCAATTGGCCCAAAACCGTGTCCCACGTGTCCATACCCACCATTGTGGGGCGTAGTTCATATACACACTACACAACCGATAATATCGGGAAAACGATCAAGTACCAGGAATCCCTCCCTGAGGGCGTTGCACTTCAGATTGATTGTTGCGCCAACAGATCCATTAGTGGAAGAACATAACCAGAACGCATTGGAGTATTTCCCAGGAAGTATGTTTGACTTGAAGTCTGCACCGATAATTGTTCCCATTTGAGGTCTAAACGGTGAAAAAGTTCACACACATAGTATCATTAGACCTGAACGGACGTATAGTTACGCTCCAACTGGAGTTCCGCACCATCATTTGAAACTGAAGTTGGGTGTTCCTGTTATGGTCATTCGAAACGTAATTCCTCCCCACTTGCCGACAGGAAAGATGTTTATCGTTATGAGCATTTCTTGCAGAGTGATTTGACTTTAAGGCATTGACGAACATGCGGAAATTCAGCAAAGCTTTTTTCTGCACCGCATTGACTTCGTCTTTGAGTTTGCAGATGTGAAAATCAAACGCCGACAGTTTCCCATCAGATGGGGATTAGCAGCAACTTTCCATTAAGCGCAAGGGCGAACGCTGAAGAAAAAATGATAATTGACTTTCTAACAAACCCCTTTTTTTGTCTGGTCAGGTCTGTGTTGCACTTTCGCGTGTGAGAACATCTGATGATGTGCTACTGCTTCATAGAGAAGAATACCCGCCCAGAAATGCACACGATTCCTATTCACTGCCGGTAAGAATTAAAAAAAACCTGTTTTACAAGAAGCTGTAGAGTTCATAGAGGGACGTCATTAATTTAAAATAGTTTAGTTTCTTCGTAAACCAAAATTGTGCGGATATCTTATGCAAACTCTCGGCCGTGGCGCGAAGTGCCACCTGCGGCCGAAGGCAGCTTCTACTGGTCTTCAAATAAGCCTTTCGGAAAAGCCGGTTCTTAGAACAGCCTTTAGTACAAGATGTGGAAGTTTTAAGTTCCTTTTACTTCCCTTCGGTCCCATCAATGCGCCTGCTTCATTCATGAGCCTGATTAATAGCGTATTACGATAGTAAATAGATACGTTCGTTCTAATATAAGTAGATGACCTTCTTATTTAGAGTAGCAACGAAAAAGAACATGTTAAGCATCTCAGATGTGTACTCGACAAACTCCGCGAGCACAAGCCTCATGGGGAGCTTTCAAAATGTAAGTTCATGAAAGAGAAATTCGAGTACCTAAGAAACATTGTGAGTGCAGAAGTTATATCTGTCGAGGCGCAGAAAGCTGATACAATCTTGAATTGAAGCACAACCAAAAACCATGACCGACGTCCAAGTATTTCTTCGCTTAGTTGACTACTACCAAAGGTTTATTAAGAACTGTTCCACAATATCAGTACCTTTGACCAACCTATGCAGAAAATCTGAGTTTGAATGGAGTCGAGAAGTAGTTGAGAGTTTTGAGTCTACGAAGAAAGCTATCACGAGAACCCCAGTACTCAGACAATTTGATCCAAAATTAACCATTATCGTTACTACCAACGCTTCTCAATATGACATTCGAGCCGTCATGGAACTGGTTGAAAATAGTGTTAAGTGACCTGTAGCATTTTCGTCAAGAACATTGTACGCTGCAGAACAACATTATGCCGTTCATGATATAGAACTCTTGGAACTAATACACACGCTAAGGGTATGGACAGTGTATCTACATGGCCAAACGTTCACAGTATGCACAGACCACTACTCTCTAAAGTTTCTTGAATCTCAACTGGGCCTACATATCCCAAAGACAGGTACGCTGGCTGGAACAAATCGTGAAGTTTCAATTTTCTCTTCACTGGATCAAAGAGAAATCTAACGTTGTTGTGCATGCCCTTTCAAGATAACCAAAACACGCCAAGAGCAGTGAAGTGATGAAACGTTCATTATTCCAGGAAACACTTTTTCAGAAATTCCATAGTCAATGGTATATTTCAGCTGGATAAAGTATCCAAAACATATACGCCTGCATTGATCAACGGATATCCAAACGAAAAAGAGTTTCAAAATTTATACAGATCTCCACACGGCCCATTTCACGATTAAAACTTATTTTTGTATAAAGAAAGACGAATGTGTGTACCGGAAGGCCACATAAGACCGAAGATACTATACGATCACCACGATAAACCTGTAGCATGACATCTAGCATTCCAAAAGGCATATGAAAAGATTCGGCGGCTATACCACTGGATATCGTTACGCTAAACGATTAAATAATACGTCGCCTCATGTCTGAAATGCCATGAAAAGAAATCAGAAACCACGAAACCCCAGGGTTCAACTACAACCATTACCTCCTCCGAAAAGGAAGCGGGCACAAATTAAAATGGCCTTCGTCACACCGCTTCCCAAAATGAATCATCAGAATAGTGCATTGTACGTAATACTAGACCGCTTATCCAAGTAGAGATCAGATTTATCCCAACGGCATCGCATCGGATTCCACTGCTGTTCAGACTGCAGAACTCTATTTTAAACACGTATATAGACATCATGGCGTCTCCAAAGTTATTATCTCGGACAGAGGCAAGATGTTTATGAGCAACGTTTCGAAAGAACTGTTCCGTCTCATTGGCACTAAGATAAAAACATCAAAAGCATATTACCCACAGACAGATTTTCAAACCGAGATAATGAAGAATGATTACAGCATACGTCAATCTCAAACAATCCAATTGGGATGAGCATCTCATAGAGGTCGAAGTCACATAAAACTCGTGAGAGAATTCGACTAAAAATTTTACACTACTTTTCTCAACACATGGTGACCACCCAAGAGTACTACCGCTTGATACTCTAACTCGGAGAATGATGCAGCTCTCTCAAGTTCGAAGAAAGCATGAGACAAGCAACAAGAAAGACGAGAACACAGAATCAAAGACAGAATCGTTACTCCAAGTCATACATCGACAAGAATCGATGCGCTTGCTTATTGAAAGTTGGACAGAAAGCCATATTGTCCACTACAAACCTCAATGCGGACAACATGGGAAAGAAGTGCCAGCTACGAATCCAATACTGTGGACCGGTCAGGATCACAGAGCAACTTGGCCCAGTAACATTTTGCTTAGACGTAAGCCATACACTGAAGTCAAGTATTCATGATGGGTTCCACGCTATTGTTCTCAAACCTTATACAGAAGACAAGTCAATTCGTCCGGAGCCATCTCATCCAACCCCAATAGCATGGAAGCATGGGACAGAAGAGTATGAAGTAGAATGTGTTGTCAACCACGCAAAACGCGCCACATGATTTGAATTTCTTGTCAAATGACTTGGATATCCAAGTGATGAGAACAGTTGAATGAAAGAAGGACACCTCACGAACTGCAAAGCACTTCTCCGGCAGTATAAGAAGACGAACGGACTCATACATAGAAGACACTAAGCATTCCAGTATCAACCAACTCTCAAGATGAATAAGAACAGAGCTATCCAAGACTTGGGAGAGTACTAAAACAATACCAACCTCGGAAGAACATCATTATATAACTGGATGGGAGAAACTACTGGCATTGACGCAATTAGAGTACGCCATTCCTGGGCAGCCTGCAACGTCAACATACCTTTTTTGTTCGCTCAACATCGTGCGCCCTTCTTGTGGTGCAATGCCCCAAAGGGGAAAAACACCGAAAGACGTTCGGGATCTTCCTCTCACGAGGTGAACCCAGTTGGGTAGAGCCCTCCCAGAGGTGTCACGGCAAAGCCGGTTTGTAAGACCAGGGACACCTGTCGCGACTCGCGCAGGGAGGTGAAGGCGAAGAATCGGTATCCGCGTGAGCGGGGTGTGATCCTCAGTAGAGGTATGTTTCCACGTAAGTGGGGGTGTGTGAGCGGATGCGCACACGAGGGCCGCGGATAGCGGGAGGTGCTACCCTAAAAAGGGGAAGAAGGAAGGGCGAAGAGGAGGAAGGAAGGACGAAGTGGGTCGCGAGAGCGACGAGCAGATACGGCAATGCCGGTGGGCAGGACTCCCTATACAGGGCGAAACACCAATATGATTGGAACAATGATACTCCCAAAGATGGACTTCTTTAGATGTGCAAGGGGGTTAGATGTCCCGTGGTTTACGGCGTTTCCCTCCAAGGAGGAGTAGAGTACGCACGCAAGCGGCAACAACTAGAGCCAATTCCCCAGGTTGGGGTCCCTTGTTGGGGAAGTTTTACTGGTGCGACGGCAGTGCGCCGTCGCACTGAGTACTAGCTTCCCAGAAATGGGTGTGAAAATATTAAATAACATTAAGTAAAATACTCCACATTTCGTGGCAACATCCCCTACTGTGGCCAACCGCCAATTGACCCAAAACCGTGTCCCACGTGTCCATACCCACCATTGTGGGGCGTAGTTCATATACACACTACACAACCGATAATATCCGGAAAGCATTCAAGTGCCCAGAATCCCTCCCTGAGGGCATTGCACTTCACTTCTACACCGATCAGAAGGAAAAACGTCAGTACCGACTCTCCTATACCTAGGATGGCAGAATTCTGACGATTTTTGACGATACCTTTGAAAAGCATCTTTCTTACTACATGATCGCACGTTATTGACATGTAAGTAGTGAAAGAAGCTTTACAGAGAAAATTGGTGAGATATTTAACAGCCTGGAGGATGGAAGTCAAGTCCTGTTCCACCATGAAACCTAAATCTCAACCCCACCTGTTCCAAGCTCGTCCAGATTCTGGGTTTGTGCGGTTATAAGTTAATCGTTGTCTTGATTACTTATCGCTCGGCTCCACTCTACTGCTTGGGGAGAGTGATGTTAGCGTTAGTTACTATTTACCTTTGTCCGAGTAAATTTGGTTCTAGCAGGAGTTCTAACGTATGTATATCACTTACCTTTCTTTTAGTCGACTCTCTGAAGCGATGGGTTACCTATTTGCCATGTACAGCTGGCCTCAAGGCTTAGTTAATACCTTTGGGACACCCTGCCAATATGACATGACAACGTGCTTATGAAAGAGAAGTTCTGGACGACAATGTGGACACATTTGGCTTCGAATTACAGATCGCCTACTACTTGCAGCGTTGACATACACCTCACCCTGTACAGCAATTGTCGAAACGGTCATGAACCATTCCAGAGAGATTCGTGCCAAGTCATCAGGGGCATCCTGGGTTCATGCCGGATCACCAGGACTCTGCCTGTCGCCGATCCTAACAAGTCATATAACAAGTCATCAGCGCTGGTGGAATACGCCTAGTCATGAAATGACTAGATATGGCACTGAACGCGGTAAATCACCCACTTACGGAGGCCAACGAAAAAGACCAAGCATAATGCCGTTACAAAAAAATGATATTCATGGAGTAGTGACACTGATAGAACTTGAAGTGAACCTGTATTTGAACCCCAATGGATGCTTCGAACATCAAATCGGATCATCTGCATCGACTTCCAACCACGTCACCCATTGCACCTCTGTTCCTAACAGGAACGCCATGCGTGATACCTTAAATCGTATAAAACATATGTAAGCAGCAGTTTATATCCAGCTTAAACGGTAGGTAGTCCATATAGTTTCAGAGAGGGTCGATGCTAACCATTGTGGATGGTTGCAGACTGGACTACCATGTGTTTAAATGGAACAAAGTTGCTACCACGGATCAAGATCAAACGCGATGACCCTATCCCGTTTGTGGTGTTTACACCCCCAAAATCCGCAAAATAAGAGAGGTACGATAGTGTCACAGAACTGAAACAAGTGGAGCCAAACTGCATCCACCGTTTATTCTAAATCCCCTTTGCCACTCCTGCTTGCCACTGAAAACCGCTATTAAAAAGTCTAGCGTTTTCTCAGAAGAATAGCCAGACTATTTTTCGTATCCCATCTTCAGCGTTGTGATATAATTCTTCGGTACCTGGTTTTCCTTCCTCTCTGACATTGTGGGGTCTTGGTGGGTTTTCTGGTTGCACTTTCGAACATGTAATCAATGAAGGACACAAAAAGTTGGTGCAACCAATTATAAAAGAATAACACGAGAAATACTGGTATGAATTGATAGAATGGAAACGAATACTTAGTGCAACGTCCCTGCGGGTGACAGTGCGTCTATAAAACATGACGTATCTCATCAGAGAACCAGAACAAGAGCGCCGGATTGGCTCATTCGTTTTCATAGTTATGGGCCCAGATAAAGGGTCGCGGGTTCATGTCCCGCCTAGTTCAAGATATAACTCCTGTACGCGGATGCAGTAAGCACGATGCAGTTTAAGAGATGCTCCACTTTTCGGAAATAGAAGGAGTACAAAAGATGAATGATCTGTGCAGAGAACCAGCACAAGAGCGCTTGGGTGGCTCAATCGCTTTCGTAGTGTCCTCCATTTCTAGGAAGACATAAAAGAACCGATGAACAGGTTTCAAAGGATTTGTAGCAATGGTACAGTTGTTATTGCGCGATCGCGCAGGTCGCACATTTTCCTCGTTAGTTGATGCTACCGACATCGTGACGCACAAAAAATCTGATCTGCACAATGCTGAAGTGCTCCTTCCTCTTGCACCGAGCTCCTCCCTCGGTTTACTAGGCTAGTCGCTAGGACTATATGCGCTCTTTCTGTGCACGTTCGCTTGGGCGCTTATACGATGCTGACGGTCGCCAATATGCTCTTCAGGCCGTTCGAGCCTGCACTGTACGCGTTCATGTGCAATAATCTGATTTGTCTGCTATCAGCAGGTGTTACATACTCCCCGGTTGCAGTAAAATCTTATAGCAACTATATCCATAACTTACCGTTCGGGCTAGACGATCTAGACGTTCAGCCCTTAATTCGACAACTTCCGAAATTCTGGTGAAACCCCTCCACCAAAACCCACATATCTCCGGAACCTTCATAATTGTTTTTGTTCTGATAACTTCATTAGATAGACCACGCAATGAACATTTCACAACTGAAGTTGGAAGAAAAACACAAGTCTACTCATCAAACTACAAGCTACAAAAACGAGTGGCTCTGAACTCCCAGAAACCGATGGTTTCCAATTGTGACAAGAAATATGCGCCGTTCTTAGTAGGTGGCTGTTCACAGTATCCCGCAGTCTGACACCTCGTCACTGTCCGGCATCACAACTCCAGGCACACGATCCAGCAGCGGTGTGCGATCTTCAGCGCCCACCGCCTTTGCTTTCTCTCGACGAGACTCCAACCTTTCTCTCTGATAGATTGACAAGATGTTGACCCGTTATGCTGCGTTGTAGATCAAGCTGTAGTAGAAGCTTTATGTCTCGCTTTGGTTCTTTGTAAGCAGCAGCACGTTTGCATGGGCGTTCTTCGTACATCGTTTTTCCTTTATCTTCAATGCGTTTTCCCAAAGCATCTATAATCGCTGTGGAGGTCACATGCAAGCCAGCAGACGTGTCGATGCGAGTATGCCCACTCTCTTCAAAACTTGCGTCACGAATTAAGGTACCATACTGCTTCTCAAACGTCTTAACCAGCCCTTCTTACCAAACTGCCAGTTTTCCATCATCTTTGTTTATGCCAGATGCTTTTCCAATGGTTGAAAGTTTGGCCGCAAGAGCTCAAGATCCCATATGCCAGTTTTGTGGAATCCCGAACGGATATTTGTTAATGTGTGGGAGCTGCAGAAGGGGTTGTGGATGCATTATCCTATATCGAATGCATTTTGGCTTCTGTCATGCTGCTTAGTGGAGTTCATTTTGGAGAAATGAGTTGTAGGAGCTGAAGACCGAAACATCCAAAGGTTGAGTTATATGCCAGGTCTGGGCGGGAATGGCGATGACTACCACATTTTGATAGTTGAATAGCTTCAAAGTTTTGTATTGGACATGGGACCCGTACGCGTCTAGCAACAGTATCAGTTTCTGATTATTGGCATAAAGGCCTTTGGTTTCCTCTAAGAATCACTGCGCCCATTCGAACACATTATCAGTTTCAACAAGAAGAGGGTTTCTCTTGCCTAGATAACATAGAGGTAATACAGGTTGCAACGGTTGGATTCTACTACGAATTGCTTTGTAGTGAGCGAGTTTTATAGGGAAGACTATAACAGGTTTGTAAGAACTTCCACTGGCACTGACAACAGACATCACTGTAACCCTGTCTAAGTTGCCTTTCATTTGTAACGCCTTCTGCAGAAGACGTGTACCAAGTTTACATACTCTTGGACGACACCATGAACACCTTGTTTGGACAGTGGCGTATTGTTCTCTGCATAGTATCAAATGGTGTTTGCGTTGACAGATTTTTCTGTAGTGCTCAGTACAGGAGGGCGTCCTTTTGGTTTGAGATCAAGATGGATATGTGATGTCTGAACTGGCCGCAAATCTGGGTACTTTGCAGTCAAAGCGGCGTAAGCGCGACGCAATAAACCCATTTGTATCCTTTGTTTGTCGGCAGTTGCCCTCCACGAGTTCTGAATCTGAAATCGTTCATATACTGCGGTTTGCAGAACGACATGTGCCGAGTCCATGACGTGGGGGGCGGAGCAGTATTAGTTATGATGTCAGAATGCCAGAGAGCGATTCGCGCTGATATGTATGTCCATTTAACGTAGAAAGCGCGCGCCCTTCGAGCATTGACTTAGTTTTGCTAACGAATTTCTAGTTCAGACAGTAAAAGAGATGCATTGCTCACCATTATCCTTTGTGAAGAAGGAATTTTTGAAGATGGGAAATGAACACCGTTCACAATTTTGGGTTTCTTGTCGAATTAAGAGCTGAACGTCTACGGTCCGGAAGCAACAACATTCCTGTAGCTGCAACACGATTCAATAACCTATGAGTGTAGTGGTTGTGTTTCGTCAAGGCGTCGGCAATATTCACTCTTCCTTGAATCCAACGTAAAATACCAAGCTCTCGCGATTCAAATGAATCCCTTATATGTTAAACAGTCTGACGTAGCCTGTATTCTCTGCTCTTATGGAACGTCGATATTGTATCAAACATTCCCTTTGAAGCCATTTTCAGTACATGAGGAAACGCGTCGGATGGAAAACTGGACTGCAGTGCGCATTTTATATTAAAACCACTGTCGCCTGCTTCCGTACATGCAATTATCTCCGCGCCGTAAGATGAATATGATACCCCCTTTTGCTTAAACCCAGCGCAGTCTATTAAATTATATGTACTCGCGTCGCCTTCAGGTGTGGTATACCGAACACCACTGATGGAACCAGTTTGCCCGTACTGATGCGATGTGGATATATTGAATGAGGCGTCCGAGAAAGAAACTACTTCTGCTGAGCTGACTCTTCCTGATGGTCACTAGAGCGTGATCACAGGCCGTAAGTGACGGAATTCATCTAGAATCTTGTTAGCATCTAAGAGTTCTTGAATGGTAAGTTGAGGAATCTGCTGTTACAAGCGGGAAGCAAATAACGCTGCTTAAGGAAGTGCTTCGCAATCGAGCCAAATGAGTTCTACGGCTAGGGTGCGATGCATATTAATTCAATTGGAGATGCCCCCGTCGTGCTTCATGGCTCTTCTAGCTTTGTTGAAATTCAATGTTCTGATCTCATCCATATATTACTGCATGGACAGTTTAACCATGCAATATTCGGCTTGGCGGAATTGAGATTCATTAAACTTAGTCTCGTCATCCATGATCGTCTCTCTGACAAGAAACCTATCGGCTAACGTTCGAGAAAATTCTTTCATGTCCTCGATATGTCCGGAAATCAATAGGTCGTCTGTCAGCTTAGCAATCATCAGCTGTCTTTCGCCGTTCTCTGTCCGCCGTATATACAGCCGGCATACTCTAAATTCACTCTGGAATCCTGCATTATGTATTAACCAGTTCTCGATCACCGTTGCCCACTGCCTTCCTCCGTCGCTGATACAAAACGGGAGTTTTAGCATCTTTCACAAAGTACTAAATTGTCTTTCCACTCGCGCGGCTGTGTAGCGAACCGGTCTCGCTTAATCGGTCCGCTTTGGAGGTAAGCTCCTTTTATATCAATAAGTCCGATGCGAAATTAAATTATCGTCACGAAGGATAGTACAATGCGAATGATATCGAACCGTGCGTTGGCGGATTCATTGCGAATTTTTCCTTTCTCCTTGTACCAGTTCCAGTGAGGCAGAGTCTGGCCTTCATGCATTTGCGGTTCGTTTCTTCGTTTTTGACCTTATAGAAGACATGCAAATTTATGACGTTGGCATTAAGAGACACTGTGGCTTCGTCCACCTCAACATGAGCGCCCTTGCTGGCCTTTTCTCATTCTTAATCTACTGCCTTATCCAACATGCATGACGGCGCGCATTCCATCTTGTTCCGTGTAACCTGTGCTTTCCGTAAGACATCCTCTACCTGATTTAATAATTGCTGTTTATTAGTCGTAAGATCAGTACTTTGCTCAGAGTGTGAACCACGCACTCTGGTTTGACCAATGTCTCGCCATGGGTCACCGGAAACTGTCCCAGCGAAGAAAGACGAACGTGTTCTTGAAGCTTCATTGATCTCAAAATCGCTGTTCTCTGGCCCGAGCACATTGAGCATTACTTTTGCGGGCTCTGAACCTTCTGGCTGAGCTTCCTCCTCACTCACGGTGTCTGAGACATGATCTGCGAGTACGTCTTCCAGCACTACAGTCTGTACCGCCTTGGCTAGACTCCCTTCGGGCAAAAGTCTCACGTGTTCATATGCTAACTTCATCGGTGGTCCACGGTCAGAGCGTCTGCCTCTGACATAGAACGGAATGGCACCAATGAATTTGGCTTTTACCCATCTAACTGGGTCGTTCTGCTTCGAAGTTTTGTAGTATAACCATATCGTGGTTCCTGACTTCAAGGCCTGTGGGGAGGTTAGGTGATTGTTTTGTGTTCTAAGTACCTTCTGGAGGGTACGTGCAGCTGCTGTGCACTTAGGAGCTATCAGAAATCTCTCAGGAACGTCGGTGGTGGGTAGTCGTAGTATGGAAGGGGAGTATCCTCTAGCCAGTTGAAACGCCCTCATGACTGAACTACCATGAAAAAGGTTAGTTAGGAATGGCGCATGTGTGGTATTCTCCTTGGCTATGCGGGAGAGAATCGAATTGAATAGGCCATTATTACGTTATACTTTGCCGTTCTTGGATGATAACCTTGCCGGTCGGTCCTGGATATGAATCTCATGCGATGAGAGCAGCTTCTTGAGGACTAAGTTGGTAAATTCGGGCTCGGCTCTGAAGTTTGTCGGGACACCATGATGAAATGTCCATTCGGATTCGAGCTTGTTCGATACTTCAGTTGCGTCTCTCCTAGGACCAATTGTACGTTCACTGTAGTTGGTCCCCAGGTCAATGATGTTGAATACCCCGTCTTTGTCGCTACGAATGTAGACGACAACGAAATCTGATTGGATGGATTCATTGAATTCCTCGCGAACGTTGCTAAGCGATATCTGTTTGCTAGTAATTGGTCGTCCTCTCAGGGCGCAAATACCACGTGCGCCATGCACAGCGTCGCAAGTATCATACAATGCATCGCTCAGCTTTTTTGCATCTTTCAGTATCTTGTTCACTTCATTCTACTGTCTCGGAGAGCACGGCCATGACGTCGCAGTAATCTCAAGGGGTAGGGAGCGGCGCCGAGCGTTCCAGGTCTTTTGTTGCAGTCATGCCCGATATCACAGCCCATCAGTCTGTGTCAACAGCCATATTCCCCGCCATAAACTTCGTGATATCAATCGACGGGAGCTTCGAGGCCCGTACTTAACTGACCAAACAGGCCGTCAGCAGCATTCATCGCTCTGTGTCCCATGTCCGTTTCTTCCCACCCACCTCTCCTAGATTTTACTAGCGTCCTATCCTAAACAAGGCCATTTCTTCAAGCTATATGTTAGAATATCGATTACCTGCAGCGTCGCCCGTTAGCCGCAACACTCGCTGGGTCGAGTATAACAACGAGCGGAAAGAACTTTTCATCACACAATTGCATGTACTTCATCGGCAGTACTGTGCGTAAAGCGGTGTATCTTTTTGATTTCGTTCTTCTCCAAGTTCCTACCGCTGTTGCGAAGAAGGTTACGTATGGTTGATGAACTCTGTGGAACGATCTCCAAGCGTAGCCTTTCTTTACCGCTGCCGTCGTCTGCAATATAGGTATAGGACGCAGGGTACCTTGTATCTATTGGCGTCTCGAATCGTATCACTATCGGTCTTTCTTGGTTAAGAGTGTCAGAAAACCGGTTGAAATCAAGTCCAATGAGCAACGGAGAGGACCGGTGTACTAAGTCAAAATTGATAGCAGTTGGTCTGCCATTTATGTCATTAATGACAAGGATCTACGAGCTGACTATGGGTCGAGCGTTTGCACCAGCGTTACCCCAGCCGTGGAGATAGTGATCCCTAGAAGAGTCTAAAGATAACGAAATTAATAGCGCGGCAAAGAGTGCAGCGGCCTCTTCTAAACCTTTTGTCGACGAAGGTGCTCCTTCCTCCAGAATTGAGCTGAGACCACCGCGGAGCTCTTTGGTCACCTTATTTCTGAAATCGCGACGTCGTCGGTACTTCTTCTTCAATATCGGCCACCGGAGGATCATCATCCTGCACGAGAGTAGGCTCGTCTGCATTTTTTCTTGCCTTGCGCTTCTTCTTCATTTTTTCTCGGCATTCGTCACGATCCCCATACCACTTTACCGCCAGACCACATGCTCTACATCTGCTCTTCTCTTTGAGCTTCTTGATAAATTGCGATCGTCCATGTCGCGCGGTTGCATTGCGTTTGCCGAGCATGGAGGCATGCGTACTATCCTGGTTAAAGTCGGGTATTGTAAGAGATGAGAGCGGGACTCTCTCGTTTTGCTACAATAGCAATTCGTTTACAAAAATATATCTCCCCTCTCTCTTGTAAATATCGAGAGAATAGTTGGCTTAAGTAGGAATCTTGTCGTTTTGAGTTCATGTTCTAAAAGGACGTGGACTCAAACTCAAATTCAAATAAGGGTCGTGACTTAACATGAACGGTCTCCTTGTTACGCGTTCTATTGCACTCACCCCGACTTTGGACTCGAAGACCTCGGAGACGATTCATATTCCTGAATGAGATCCCTGCAATTCTGGGGACTAGATTTGGAAATCCAAATTTCATCTTCTTTGGCTTTTCCTTCAAATTGGACAAGATAGTATGTCTCTCGCTTATGGCGCTTTTTGTCCAAAATAGCTATCATTTCTTGTTCGACAGTTTCTTTTGTATCGATATGGACCAACAACGAAGTTCTTTATGATTCTAGTCTGATATATTTTCGGAGTTTTGGGACATGGAAGACATTGTGAGCCTTTTTCATGGTCGTTGGCAACTCAATTTGATATGTGACAGGTCCCATGACCTTTTGAACTTTAAAAGGTCCGAGAACTTTTGTTTGACACTTTTCTGGTAATTCCTGTCAAGCTGAAATTCCAGTACCAGCTACTCGTAGAAGTTGAAAATCTCCTACATTAAACCAAATATCAATTCGGTTTTTGTTGGAATAAAATGTTTGATCGGATACTGAGATGCTTCAATTGTTCCGTGCAAGTTGTCAAAAACCTTCTAGCTTCCATTTCATCAAATGCTGCTTGGCATTTTGTATCAAAATCTTGTAGTTGTCTTGAAATATCCGAGTGTGGTATTCTGCCCATATCAACTTCAAAAGGAGAAAGGCCTGTGCTCCTATTTTTGGATGCATTATATTCGTATTCCAATCCACTGAGCGTAACATCCCACGTTTTTGGCTGTTTTTGAATGCAATGTCTAAGCATTTGCACTAAACCGGGAATCATGTTTTCAGACTGACCGTCGGTCTTTGAGTGATATTTTGCAGTTATATTGAGTTTGAAGTTTAAGAGCTCTGTCATGCCTCGGAAATAGTTGGACTTGAAAGGTAAATCCCTATCCAAAATTATATTGTGAGGCATACCGTGTTTCGAGAACACATGGTCCATAAATAAACGAAAACCATCTGTAGTCCTCACCCGTCTTTCGCGTAAGAACGAATATAGCCCGTTTAGAGAGTTTCTCGACAACCACCAGTACAGAATCATTGCCAGTACTTGTAGTTGGAAATCCTACAAAATCTGTGGTAATGACGTCCCAACACTTTTCGGGACCTTGATGTGGTTGTAACAGGCCTTCTCGTTCCGTAGCCGAATTTTTGTTTGTTTCACATTCAGAACAAGAGAGCACGTGCTTCTGGATATCCTTGTACAGGTTGTTCCAATAACAATATGTTGCACAGTTGTGACACGTCTTCTCCACACCAAAATATGCCGGTTCGTGTAGCATTTGTATCACTTCTGTACGCAATTTAGAGTCGTTTGGAATGTAGACTCGTCTTACACCTGATCCAGTCCAATAGAGAATGTTGTCCTGCAATTGAACGTTTCGAGATTGACGATCTATTTTTACAGTGGGCGGACTCTTCATTTCTCTCAGGACACTTAACAGTTGTTGCACCCACGAATCATTCTTGTATGCTGCTACGACCTTCGGAAGGAGGTCAAGACTCTGTAGGTGAAGGACGTGGAAGTTTGTGGTAGAAACACAACGACTTAGTGCATCGGCTGCGGCGTTCTTTTCGCCAGGTATGTGTGTCACTTGAAATTCGAAGCTCTCTAACTCGTCCAGCCATTGCATCTGTCTCCCTGAACGTTTTGACTTCGATTGCAGATTCCTGATAGGTTCATGGTCCGTGCGTAAAATGAATTGCCTGTCTTGAAGGTAGACGGCCCATTCTCGTAGAGCAATCAATACAGCAAGCAGTTCTTGGTCGCCCGTGTCCCAACGACTTTCCGTGTCCGACAGTCGGTGCGAAAGAAAAGCTACTGGATGGCCATTCTGTTCTAGGGTTGCCCCGACTGCATGTTTTGAAGCATCGATGGTAAGCAAAAAGTCACTTTTTGAAGACGGGTGTCGTAATAGAGGTGCGGATGCCATGGCTTTCTTGAGATTCTTGAACCACATTTCTTCTTATTGTCTCCATTTAAAAATATTTTGTCGAATGATATCCGATAGTGAACGAGCAATAGAAGCATAGTTTCGTATAAAGCGCCTATAGAAATTTGTAAGGCCCAAGAAACGTTGAACGTCCTTAACAGACTTTGGATATGGCCAATCGGTGATAGCCTTGATCAACCTTCCTTGCGTGCTTATTCACTCTTCGTTCACTGTGAATCCCAGATATTCTACCTCTGTGGCTCCAAATTTTCACTTTCTTGGTCTGATGTCAGTTTTGTTCTTACGAAGAATTGTGAGAAGCTTTCGCCAGTGTTCTTTGTGTTCCTGTTCGGACTCACTGCATATTTGGATATCATTCAAATACAGTACGATACATTCGACGTGGAGGTCTTGTAATGAGTTTGAAAGCCTTCGAATAAGTGCAACAGGAGCATTTCGAAGCCCGAAACACATCACTTTCCATTCATACGACCCAAACCTTGTCCCAATAGCTGTTTTGCGACAATGTTCTTCTTTAACTCGCATCTGGTGGTAACCCCATATCATCTATCTGGGAGAAGATCTTAGCTCCAGAGATCTGATCCAGCATCTGGTTTATGAGCGGAATGGCGTTTGCATCCGGCATAGTAATTTTGTTGAGAGCGTGGTAATCACATACCATTCTGAGATCACCATTCTTTTTGTTGATAAAAAAGACTGGTGCCCCGTATGGAGACGTAGAATGTCGTATTCGACCCTTCTCCAAGAGCTTGGCCAATTGTTTCTTCAGTTCTTTCAATTCTGAATTAGAAATTCGAATAACTGGCTGAGCGGGTGGTGTCGCTCCAGGGATTTTATTGATTTCAAATTCCATGCCACGGGTTGGGAGAAGTTCCTGGGGAAGTTCTTCTCGGAAAATGTCCTTGAACTATTTTAGCTGTGGTTTCGAAAAAGCTGCGCAGTCTACTTCTTTCATTTCTTGTGCGAGCTCTTCGGTGATTCCTGCCGCAAATAGTTAACAGTTTCCGCTCTTCATCACTTTTTTTTTACGAAATGATATGATGTTAAAGCAAGGACTATTTTTTTGTTTCATACTCTGCTTCTTTGGTGAGATAGCAACCTTCTTACCATTGGCTCGAGTAATAGAAATTTTGTTCGTTTTCCAATCAATCAACGGGGTTTGGGTTTCTAGCCAAGTTCTACCCAGAATCAACACTGGAGTTTCGATCTCTTCACTCATGTTGATAAGGTGAATTTTCTCGTTGAAAATGTGTCCGCTTAGGTTCAATACACCTGTTACTTCTCCTTGCGGTTTTTGAACTGTCTTTAAGTTCCACGTCTAATTTTTTAACCATTTCGATCGTTAGTCACAATTTCTTGGTGTCTTCATAAGCCATGAAATTGTGAGAAGCAAAAGAATCAATTACCACGTCTACAGCATGACCGTTTAGTAAAGCATCATACATCCAGCGTTTATCCTCTTTCATGTTTAATGCAGAGAGGAACATATGTGACTTCTGAGAGTCACTGTGTATTACCGTACCTTCGTACGGCTGAGCTAGTTTTTTGCCTCTCGTTCCTGCTTTCGTTTCTCAATCTCCTTTCGGCAAGGATGATTGGGGTCACTGAAAGGCTTTCCACCACGTACACAGCATCTGTCATTACTACGGTACAAGCGTCCTTCTCTTTTCTGGGCGGAGCCCCAAAGATATCGCTTCTGGTTCTTTGGATTGCCTCTAAGTAGTATCGGAGCTTTGTTCTGGAGTTGTGTTTCCTTTCGACTTAGAATGACTATCTCGCTTTCCTCCATAGCGCTGATTCTTTTGTGATGTCTTCTCAAGATCACCATTCATTTTCATAGACAGTTCACTTGTGCGAGCATAGTCAAAAACTGCTTGCATGTTTGGATTGCCGTAGCGATCGATTGGTTGTGATGTAGGAAATTTCTCCCGTAAACTTTCCTTTCATTGTGCGGGGCAGGCTGTTGAAGAAATAGATATAGGCTTCATTTGGTGGTGTGCCACACAACATAATCAGATCTTCAAACTTAGAAATAAAGTCCTGAAGTTTCACGTACTCATTGCGCTTTATTTCCATTAGCTTGATGCGTGCTTCAGCAATCTCGTTGCTTGGTACAAACTCCTGTGACATTGCAGTTCTGGGTTCTTCCAATGTGTTCGGTGTCACGCTATTATGTTCCAAACGCGTTATACAGGTAGCAGCCTTGTCCTGAAGGCAGCATTCTGCTAAGGCTAACATTTTTTTCTGGGAGTAGTCGCACAACGATCAATACTTATGAATTTCATAAAAGAAGCTCTGTACCTTTTCGGAGGTTCTATCGGACGCCTTTCCAGAAAACATGGGGACTGGCGGTGATTTAAAACTTGAACTCATCGAAGGTGACGGAGAAGGTGCATTTGTTTGAGCGCTATTCTTGCTGTAGAATGTCTTGCATGTTCTGAATTTGTTGTGTTAAGTGTTCCATGCTGGGATCAGTGTTTTGTGCAGGTTCGGTGGGATCGTGATTTCGAGTTGAACGACGCATAGGAGAAACGTCTGTTGTTGCGAAATCCGTTGCTGATGCTACCAATTGTAAGAGATGACAGCGGGACTCTCTCGTTTTGCTACAATAACAATTTGTTTACAACATATGTCTCCACTCTATCTTGTAACTATCGAGAGAATCATTGGCTTAAGTAGGAATCTTGTTGTTTTGAGTTCATGTCCTAAAAGGACGTGAACTCAAATTCAAATTCAAGTAATGGTCGTGATTTAACATAAACGGTCTTCTTGTAACGTGTTGTATTGCAGGTATGCTCTGCTCCGTGCGATTTAGATGTGTGAGGGATGCGCCGGCTTCCTCGAAGGTGAGCATGGGTACAGTTATCGGTTGGACCTCTTTCAAGTTTGAGAAGTCCATCACGTATACGCAGTGTGGGGGGGTTCTCCGGTGAACAACTTGAGGAGTGGTATAGTCTGAGTCGGCACAAGACCTTGCCGGGAGTCTTCCTCTTGAGTCTCCTGTGGGTAGGCTTTACTTAAGTAGGGATAGTAGGCGACCTGTCGGCTATTGGGATCGACGAAACACGTACTCTAAACTCCTACAACGCTTGTCAGTTGTACGTCATCGGCTTGCGTCGTGTGCTTCTTGTACGTGTTTTCACACACCCCCCGGTCGATGTAATATCTCCTACTTCCAAGTCTCTGAATGATGAGCGATACCAGCATTCGTGTTGACTTGCCAATACCCACTTGTTAGGATCCTGTTCATTGTACGCGAGTGATTAACGCTTCGCTTCGTCAAAGCGTCGGAGATGTTGCTGGTTCCGGGAATCCAGGTCAAGCAGTCGAGATCTCCGGCTTCAAACGCATCTCTTAACAATGTGACCGTCTTGCGTAAGCGGTACTCGCGTGGTTCGTGAAGCGTTGTTATGGTGTCAAAAAGGGCTTTCGAGTCCATGAAAATCGTATGCGGCACCTGAATAGACGTGTATATGTTCTGCAGCGAGTACTTCATATCTATGCCTCGATCTTCTGCGTCGGCGCAGGCCAAAATTTCTGCCCCGAATGAAGAATAAGTTACCCTTTGTTGCTTGTTGCTAACCCAGTATAGCGGATGAAACACGGGCTCTTCATCAAAGCTCGTCTCAATCTTGAGCCCAGTTAGAATTCCCGTCTGTCCGTAACTGTTCGATCCACTATCGTGCGATGCGTCTGATAGAATTATCAGTGAAACTTCGGACACTCCGAGAGGCCTTATGAAACGAATTTCAGGTTTGAGTTGAAGCACTTCTGCGAGCATCGCGTTTGCTTCGATTATATGACTAACTCTCAGCGTTCCAATCTCTTGTTGCATCCGCGAAGTCACGAAAGACGCTTGGGGTAGAACCGCTGATCCAAGGTACATTAGTGTGCCAGCATGCGAACGATATTCATGAATTTCCTCTGCGGTTGCTTTGTCCGATCTCTCGCGCCTGCGGGCTTTGCTCAGTGCTGCAGGTGTCAGTCGTTTAATGTACTCGTTCATGGAAAGTAGCACATTGCCGTCATCGTCTTGCTCACTCGTGCAGCCAGCAAACGTGATCCTCGGTTCTATCCGGATCTTTCCGACGTTGAACTCGGTTTCCAATTTCTTCATGAAATCCTCTATTGCCCTGTTAGAACCAGCCACGAGGAGGTCGTCGACCACCTTGGCTACCAAAACGTAAATCCCGACGAAGAGTTGATTTATCCCAAATACGCGAGTTAGGCCGGCAGTTCCAAGCATCCAGTCCTTTATGCGCTTTGCCCACTGTCTCCCAGCGTCAACGATTCCGTACGGAAGCTTCTTAAGTTTCCACAGGATACCATTTTTCTTCTTGAACTCCTTTGGCGGCCTGACGTATATCTCTCGTCGAATTGGCCCACTCTGCAAATATGCGCCTTTCTTATCGGCCACTCCGAAGCAAAATCCCAGGCAGAGAGCGACACTAATGAGGAGTCTGACGACGATCATGTCTGCGTTCGAGCAGTCTTTACGCACCTCGTCTTTCATATTGTCATGATTGCCATGCGTCACGAGCCGTGCTTTCAGCTTTCTGACATGATCCTCGTCCTCTTTGACTTTGAAAACGGTGTGCGATGATATAACGTTTGCCCCCTGCGGAATCTCCTTCTCGTCGACTTCTGTGTATGCATTCGACCAATTATCTGCATGTTCTTTCTCGATTGCCTTCTTGAGCAACCACGGTGGCGCAAACTGCATCTCTCTTAATGTCACTTGGCGCGATCCGATCGTCTTCGCTACGTCCTCCAGGACTTTCTGCTCACTGGACTCGAGTGACGTCGGCGTGGATAATAATTCTTCAGTGAGAATCGTTTCTGCGTGATGTCCAAGGTCTTTGCGTACAGCGTCCATCTCCGTCTCTGTCGTTACCATGAGATTCTCGCAGACTTCATCATCCTCGGGCATATCCTCGATAGATTCGGCATTCAACGTCAGATCGATGTAGTCCTCCATAACCCCTTCACTCAGTTCTCTGGCTAAATCAGAGTTGGGGCGTAGTCGGATGTCTTCTACGGCGACTTTCGAGTTCAGCCGACTCCCTGGTCTCCGAACCTCGATGATGTGCTCGGATACGCTCGATACGATGCCTGACTTCCACTCGTCAGGCTCGTTCTGTTTGCTACTGCGGTAGTAGAACAGGACGTCGTCCCCTGGTTTTATAGCGTTCACGCCGAGCGAAGAGTAATTACGCCCCTTCAGGAGTTTCTGGAGCTTTCTTGTGGCTGTTTGTTTCTTGTAAGCATCCATCAGCTCCTCCGTGACCATTCGTCTAGGTGTACCTAGTATTGACGGTGCGTAACCGCGTGCTAACTCGAACGAGCTGAGCGTTTTTGATCCGGTGAACATGTTGGCTAGGAAAATTGCCCTCGATATCAATTCGGCGTTGGTGCTCTCTGTCTGATCAAGCTGCAGCTTCTCGAGTATCCTCTTGACGACTCCGTTTTTGCGTTCGACTATGCCAGTTTTATTATGCCTTCGTGCTGGACGTGGCTTGAACCGTATTCCCCTGCTCCTCAGATATCGTGCTATTTTGCGATTGTTGAACTCATCATCCACGGTAAGGGCGCCGGGTTCTCCGTGCCTGTTCATCCATTCGGTATCTAGAACGCTACACATTGTGTTTGCATCCCGATTGGACACGATCGACCCTTCGGAAAGTCCTGTACCGGTATCTACCATGTGCATCAATGTGTACTTCGTTCCCCTTACCTCCAAGAACGTAAAATCTACCTGAAGTTCTACGTTGAAGGCCTGACTCACATGAGTGACGGAGACTTTCTTGGAAGGAGGTGGGGGACCACTTTTTGCACATACTGGACATTCTGACGTGATTCTTCTAATTTCCTTTTTCAGTTCCTCGCTGAGGTGTCCTGCACTTTCGCATATCGCAACTAATTCGTCGTATGGCGCGTGCGTCAACCTGTGCAGGCGCCTCGCTAATGATTTCGGTGGCAACTCGGTTAGCGTTTTCGATAGCATCGTGTGAACGGTCGGCACGATTAGGATTCTTCTCCGCAATTCAAAGGGTGAGGTTCCTGAAAGATAGAGCTGCACGACTCTTTCTCCTATGTCCGTAGGTCTCAAAATGGTGAGCGTGGGCGGGTCATCGATGAAGTTCGTAGAGCTGAATTGTTGCAGATCCATTCCAATCGACAGGGGAGAGTCGTCGTTAAATAGGTCAAAGTGCAGATCTGTTGACTTCCCGTTCCGATCCTGAAATGATACTGTCCGCGAACACACGACTTGCTGTAGGCTGAGGCCCTGGTGACCCCATCCTCTCTGATACCGACGCTTCTCTTTCTCCGGTCTGAATAGGATCCCCATCACTTCGCATAAAAGAATCGCCGACGAAATTCGCCCAGATGAAATTGGGTTTCCTTCGTCGAGTATGGGATTCGGGTCTTTCACCGAATCCCTTACTGAAAAAAAGAACTCTTTTTCTCCTTGGAATCGTGTTTGTTCTCCCATCTCGGACGTGTTTTCTCTCTCTGCTCGTTGTCCGGGGTGCGTTCATCCTTTCCATTATCGTAACGCCCGTTCTTTGCCTCTGGAATCTCGTCTGCTTTCTCGTCCTTGCGACCCCACTTGCCTGCTTGTTTGGCACGTTTGTTCCTTGGGTTTTTCTTAGCAAGGTATGAACGAGATGTTTGGACGCCATCCTCATCCTTCTTCTGGGGGTGACGGAGTTCCTGTTCGCTCAGGTTGGCTTCCTCCAGGGCTCTTACCGCGTCACTTAATCCGATTCGCGCCGATGAGCTACCGGATTCTTGGTCTTCTCTCTGCTGTCCTATCGCGGACTCCAGGCTACTGGTTGACTCGTCGATCCTGGACTTCAGAGTGTCGTTCTGATCTGTAGTGCGCACTTCGTTCAGGATGGAAATGACCTTCCGGATTCTTTCCGTTCGTAGTAGAGTGGTTTCTGCCTGAGTGACCTCTTTCGACTTGAGTGATACTACTAAATTGCTGATGATGTTGCTGAACGTTTGGTTAGTTAACGCTGCGTTGAGTAGCATGACAATGGCAAAATTCTGACTTTCGGTAGAGTGTTCATCTGCGTTCTTGAGATTCAAGTAGGACATCGCAGGCCCCGCAAACCGTTCCAGATAATTCGCGATTGACTCGCCCTGTTCCCTCTTACACTTGTTGACTTCTTTGTAGAGTCGCACGACCCTCCTGAGCCTGTCTACCGTCGAGTCTTGTGCCACAAGTTGGACAATTTGTTTGACTACTTGCAGTTGATTGATGTTTTTGTGTTCATCGCTCGACACTAGAATGATCTCACCAGTCCTGACCGCTTTCTTGACCATTTCTTTCCTACAGAGCTCCAGGGACCTGTAAAGCGTCATCCCGAGCGTTGCAGTGGCGCCTTTAGCTCGGTTATCGCCTGCTAAGGCGCAAGCGCGTAGGTTTGTCGCCCATTCAAAGACTGCCTCTCGCCACTGTAACTTGTCAGTGTCATGAAGAAGTTTTGGTGGTACCAAAATGTTGTTAGGGGAGAGATCCTCCCCTGGGCCCATAACTATCGGTTGGACCTCTTCCAAGTGTGAGAAGTCCATCACGTATACGCAGTGTGGGGGGTTCTCCGGTGAACAACTTGAGGAGTGGTATAGTCTGAGTCGGCACAAGATCTTGCCGGGAGTCTTCCTCTTGAGTCTCCTGTGGGTAGGCTTTACTTAAGTAGTGATAGTAGGCGACCTATCGGCTATTGGGATCGACGAAACACGTACTCTAAACTCCTACGACGCTTGTCAGTTGTACGTCATCGGCTTGCGTCGTGTGCTTCTTGTACGTGTTTTCACAACAGTACAAGAGATTTGTTCCTTTATCTATTTCATAGACTCATTTCATTTGGATTTCAATACGGCAAGGTTGGCATAGCTGGAATTCGCGTCCTCTTTGAAAAGCTCTGAAACAAGACTCAGCTCAAATTCCTTCAATGTCATTTGAATAGATCTGATAAAAGAAGGAGAAATTGCCGCAGATATGGGTTGGGGTACAAGGTTTACTTCGTTCGGCGTGAGACTTGCGTTCCTCAAAACTATCACTGCGAGTTCTCGACTGGTTGCAGCACTGATACCGGCAGTGTGGTTGGAGTACCGGTCGACTGCGCCAAGAAATCTACTGGCAAAAGCAGCCACAGACTCTTGAGCAACCCAATGACATTGTTCAATCGTGTTAAGCTTAATTTGTGCAGTGTGCTGTGCACTTGCGAGGAGAAAGGTGTAGTGCGGTAGTTGAAGCTTAACAGGTTGTGGGCTCCTTTGTACGCGCAGTGTTTACGTAGAATTATGGACAACGCTCTTGTTGAACTGTCTAAGCTACGTGTTCCTTTACTTCAGGCAGACAACTACCACATGTGGTCCCGGAAGATGGAACTTGTTCTACGCGCGAAGGGTGTTTGGGATGTAGTCAATGGCACTGATGTTTTGGATTCGAATTCTAGTGAAGAAGAAGCGAAGAAGTATCAGGACAGAAAGGACATTGCGCTGTCATGTGTTCTGTTGTCATTTGGAGACCCATGTGTTGCGTTGGTAACTGACACCAAAGAACGTGCAGTGGTTTCGTTCACTTTGAAAAACAACTTTGAAATGGTGTCACAGGCAAGTATTGCTGTTCTACTGGAAAAGTATCAAGAAATTCGTATGTCAGCCGGGGAATCTGCTCTTGAGTACATGAACCAACTGGCAGGGATTGAGTCTAGGCTTAGGAGCATCTGAAAATGCCTAACTGAGGAAGAAAAGCTAAGAGCACTGCTGAGAGGATTGACTAGGGAGTTTGACGTGACGGTTGAAGTGATACGGGGAACTAACAAGACATTCAGAGATGCTGTACCCATGATCATTTCTAAGGAAGCCCAGCTAGACTTGGATTCAAAGCAGGGAGTCCGGTGATAGAACGGCTACTGCCTTCCTTGCGAGAGGACGGACGCTTCTCAGTGAGAAACGGTGCTTTCTTTGTGACAAGAAGGGTCATAGTAAGCGTTTTTGTCCAGACAACCCAATAAAGAGAAATCGAAATGCCGCTCGAGGTTCTCATAAGAAGAATAAGCCGCAAAGAAAGGATTTGGATGAGTCAGAGCAGAGGGCATGGGTATCATTCATAGCAGCTGGAATGGCTGGAGGTGACCACAGCTATGACGTTGGCAAGCATAAATGGTACCTTGCTTCAGGAGCAAGCCACCACATGGTCGACGACATCGGAGTATGTCATGGTCCTATCAAGGATGCACTACTTGCTACGGTATCTGTGGGCAATGGGCATTACTTAGAAGTGAAAGGAACAGGGAAAGTGAAATTCCAAGGAACATGCTTTGGGGAAAGAGGCAACATATCTCTCGAAGAAGTCCAATATGTTCCCGGACTGATGTGTAACCTTTTGTCTGTCAGTGCCATCCATCCGTCGAAAGAGATACATGGTGGTATTTCAGAATAATGATAGCAATGATAGTATCTGCCTAATTGCTAGTCAGACCACTGGCAAGGTAACGGCACTAGGAGTGGAGAAGGAAGCAGGTCTGTATGAGATGGTTTTTCAGCCTATCGAGAAAACATCTGCTTTTATAAGCAAGAGCAGGGACGTGAATCTGTTGTGGCATGAACACTTGGGTCTCATAAGCGAAGAGGGAATCAGAAAAACTCGAAAGGTAGTAGAAAGTATGGAGGATATGAAGTTATCCGCTCTGGATTTCTGTGAGCCTTGTGCTCTTGGAAAATCTTCCAGACCACCAAGACCTTCCACTAACCCCAGGAAGAATGGAAGAGAAGTCATGGATCTCGTACATTCAGATGTCATGGGTTCCATGAAGAATTCATCCTTGAAAGGAGAAAAGTATTGTGTAACTATTTGTGACGACAAGGGTGACTTGTCGCTAGTATGATTAACCAAAACAAGACCGCAGGTGAAAGACGCAGTACGAGCAATAATAACAGAAATTGAGCAGCACTCAGAAAGGCAGCTAACAAGATTTCGGTGTGACAATGCAGGGGAGTATCTGTCACACTCCTTCCGGAAGTGGTTAGGAGAAACAGGAGCTCAGTTGGAGACCACTCAAACATACAACCCGGATTACACCGGAAAAGCAGAACGCCTCAACAGAGCACTTGATGATAAGGCTCGAACGATGCTCGCGGCACTTAACGGCACCCCACATCGAAAGAGCCTATTGGCGGATGTAATGAATACCGCTAATTATCTCCCTAACAGGAGCTACACTAGCTCCAATGTGGTTACACCATACCAGGCTTTTGTGGGAATCACTCCTGATGTAACACACTAACTCCCATTTGGTTCACAGTGCTATGTGCACATACCCAAACAAAAACGCAAGTCACTGAGCAAATATGACGAAAGAGCGTGTAAGAGTATACTTATTGGTTATGAGCGGGGTTCTTGTTACAAGGTTTTCTACCCACATTCAAAGACAAGTGAAGTGTCGAAGGACTTCATGGTGAATAAAGAACGAGTAGGGTGGTTGAACCTCATCAAAGAAACGAAGACGGAATCTCTCTACTTGACATCGGGAGGACGTGTAAAGGACACGACACAACCTGAGGACAACGAGTTTTTACCACAAGTCAAGTCAGAGCACTCTGAAGTAGAAGAACACTCTGATGAAGAGTTATCAGAAGTGGAGATCGACTTAGGGCTGCTCACGCATTATCCAGTTCCTCCAAGACGTTCTGAAAGAATCCGGGAACCTACCACAAGGTATACGTCAAACGCTTTGGTGGCGTTGATGATTCGCGAGAGGTTAGGAATATCTCACAAGGACGTTCCAGACACGTTTATGGACGTTGTTTGTGGAAATGACGCACAGATGTGGAGGCAGGCAATGAAGAAAGAAATGGCGACCATGAAAGAAATGAAGGTTTGGACCCTTGTTAAGCGATCAGAGGATTGCAAGCCTCTGGAAAACAGGTGGGTTTACTTCAAGAAGAAAGACGCTGAGGGCAACTTAACTCGATACAGGGCCCGACTGGTAACCAGAGGATTCCGTCAACGAAAAGGTATTGATTACAACGAATTATTTGCTCCTCTGGAGAGATATGCAACGCTAAGGACCATTTTAGTTAGCAATGTTGGTGGGCTCGAATTTGGAACTGGTCCAATTTGACGTACGAGCGGCGTTCCTACATGAGGAGCTCGAAGAGACAATTCACATATCCCAGCCCGAAAGTTTTGTGCAAAAAGGAAAGGAAGAACATGTTTATCTTCTTCAAAAGGCCATGTATGGTCTCAAGAAAGCTTCAAAAGCTTGGCAGAACAAGTATGAGCAGATATTGAAGGCATTGGGTTGCACATAGTCGAAGGCAGATCCGGGATTGTTCTTTGTGAACTCAGCAAAGGAGAAGACCTGGGTACCGATTTATGTTGATGGCGGACTTGTGGCTGGACAGAGCAGAGACAACATTATAGCCTTTCTCAAAGAATTCGGTCAGCATGTTCAGCTGCACATCGATTTCACACCAACGAAGTTCCTGGGAATCATAATGAACTACTTTGAGAGCAGGCCCATGATTGAGGCTTTAGTAGAGACGTTTGGATTACAGAACGCAAAGCCGATCTACTACCCAATCAAGGATTTGCCACGGTTGCAGGGCAGAGATGCAACCGAAGGGGAGTTGGATGTTCCCTATCGCTAGTTGGATGGATCTCTGATGCATCTTTCTACAACAGTTCGCCCAGAACTTGCATTTGCAGTAGGATTTCTGGCAGGGTTCATGAATGAATGCAGGAAGGAACATTGGACAGCAGCAACGGGAATAGTCAGATACCTGCTAACTGTTGTATCGACCGACCCATGTCTGTCGCGCATTGCTATACCGGTTCTATTCTGCATGTGCTGGAATAATGCGTGCCGCTTTGTCACGCATATGCGCAAGGAGAGCATGACTATGCTTTTAGATTTCGATACCTTCCGTCGGACCCCGTTTGCGCTTTGCTTTACAAAGCGGAATCGTATGCATGTGCGTTTTTTCTCAACTTCTTGCGTTCGCACTTGTTGCTGCTACGACTACCATAGCTCCATCTTTGGGCACTACAAATAAACGCTTTCAGCTCCCAAGCTGAGAGCAACCTCGAAGAGCATCACTGAAGTTGCTCAAGAGGTGTGCCCTCCTTTCCACCTACGCGAACCTCAGCGACCGACAAAACAATTCCCTCTATCGACCAACAAGCCCTGTATCGTTTGCTAGCTCTTACAGCGTTCAGTCTAACTCCAAACAACAAAGTGCTTTGCTCAAAGAGTCTGGGTGGTTTTGTCTGCTCGTAGTAAGAAGCTACTGCAAACATGGCATCTTCGAATTATGGTGTTGTGTCTGTCATCCAGCCCCCGGTTCTCACGACGGGTTATCAGCCCTCTCTCATCAAGTTTGAAACCGCGTATACCGCCTACTGCGCAAAGGTTGAAGACGTGAATAAGGATCGAAGTGAGGAGGCAAAGCTGTCACCCGCATCCATCAAAGACTGTATGGAAGCGTCTACTTTGCACGCCCTGTGCATAATGGGAGAAGTACCGGGAATTTCAACAGTGGAAGAAGCAACTGTAGAGAATGTTCAAGCTTGGTTCGAATCTGCTTCGAGTTCTGCGCCTAAAGACCTTTCAGAGCGTATCGATTCATCTCTGAGATCCCTTACGTTTGTTCAGAACAAAGCGGACCCTGCAGGCGGGGTTTCAAACTTTATCATCAATGTGATAACCGTGTTGGATCAGAACAACGCCTCGGAAGTCTTACAGGACACTGATATGGCTAAGAAGTTTATGGACCGCCTCGTTCGCAAATTTCAGCCAGATCTTCTACAGGAACGAATCAGAATGCTGCACATGGGGTGGAAGAAGGACCAACTTGCAAACATCAAGCTCTTCAAGGATGAAGTCGCCAATATCGCACTCGAAATATCCCTCACGGAGACGGCTCGTGCGCGTCTCAATCCTCGCAAAACTCGTCAACATCGTGATCGTGGACGTCCTCGAGAAGCTGGCATAAGCTCTGATAAATCTGTCACCCCTCTTCCTTTTGAAATGAGAAAATCTGCAAACACTGGAGCCAAGCGAAAGGCTCCCGAATGGACGCAACCCTGCTTAAACAAGAATTGTGACGGTATCCACCGCCTGAAGGACTGCCCGAAAACGCCAACAGAACTCAAAAAGGAACTATTTGAGAAACTGTACAATAGCAAGAAAGTGAAGAGAGCTAAGTCTGTTAAAGTGCAACCGTTCTCAGACGTTAGGATACCAGATGCAAATGAAGGTCGTTTTCGCATAGCCCTCGAAGATGCAGTGTTTGATATCGTCCTTGGGGATTCTGGATCAGACTTTAGCGCAATTGACTCTTCAATCTTCGACAAGGTGAAGACCGTCATGCCAGACATTAGTGCGAAGACTTTTAATCCACCTATACCCCTGGGAGGTGCGTTCAAGGCCGATAGTGGCACCAATTTCTCTGCATCTCGATCAGTGGTGCTCACAGCTACAATATATCTGCCTGGATCGAATATTACCGTGCGTGTTCGAGGTATTGAGTTCTATATCGTAGATCAAACTATGGACGAGATTCTCCTGGGGCGCCCATTTCTGCATGCCATCGGATTCAACCTCAGAGATCACCTCCTTCGTGTACGTGACTCCATTCACGACAAGCACATAGACGAACTGGGCATACCCGAAGCGAAGTTCGCCTCTGCGAAGTACGAGGGTCTCAGCTACATGGTGGCTGACAACGATCCCATACAGCTTCCCGAGGGCCTTGCCGCCGGCATCGGGACGGATTCCATAGAATCCATCAACCAAGCCTTCGCTAAGATTCTTACTGAGGCAAAGGGCAATGGTATCTCGGACAAAGGCCGTTCGAAACTCTCCAACATGCTCGAGCAGTACAGAGATGTCTTTCGAATTAAGCTTGGAAATGACCCACCGGTCGACGTACCACCGTTAACCATCACGCCTGTCGAAAATTCGAAGCCATACCGCTCTCCACAGCGTCGATATGCGCCTCAGCAAAGAGATTTTATTGTGCAAACGACTCGAGAACTGGAGGCCGTAGGCGCCATCTACAAGAACCCTTCCGCACGTTGGGCGTCACCAGCTCTAGCCGTCCCGAAGCCAGGATCTACCAAACTACGATTCACTGTAGATCTGCGGGGACCCAATGCGAGGACAATACCGATTCAATCGGCAATGCCACACCTGGAATCAAAGTTCCAAGACACAGCCGGAAGCACCTGCTTTGCAAACGTGGACCTCGCCCACGGATACTGGCAGATACCACTTTCACCGGAATCCCAGGAAATGATGTCAATTCAAACTCCCCTTGGGGTTTATTCCTCTAAACGGCTTCTTCAAGGAGGCAGCGATTCCGGCAATCACTTCCACGCAGTGCTTTCTCACAAATTCGACGGACGCGTCGAAAAGATGCTGCAGTGGATAGACGATTTCCTCTTTTACGCTACAGACGAAGAAGAACTGCTGATCAACATTGAATCTTTCCTCTGCGTTTGCAACGAAATTGGGCTCAAGGTGCACGTCCAAAAGTCAACATTCTTCGCACAGGAAGCGCGGTTCTGTGGCCGCATTATATCTGCCGAAGGAGTACAGTACCACCCACGGCATTTTGAATCCCTAGTGTCAATGAAGACTCCCACCATGGCAAGTGAGCTTCAACAATTCGTCTGCGCCACAAATTGGATGCGCAATTCAATCCCAGCCTACGCCGAACGCATAGCACCACTTCACGAGCTTCTTGAGCAATTCTACGCGAAGGTTGGTAAGCGAACAAAGAAAGCTTTGCGCAATCTCTCTCTCGGCACCTCATGGGGCGCGAACCATGATTCGGCTTTCACCGACATCAAAGCACAGCTAGCTGCCTCTGTCAAACTCGCGCATCCGAAGTCCAATTGTTACATGTGCCTCTTTAGCGACGCGTCTGACACTCATTGCGGAGCAGTACTCACCCAGGTACCCCTCAAACAGAGGAACAAGATGATCGAGGAGCAACATCATGAACCACTCTGTTTCCTCTCCGGCGCTTTCTCCGGATCTGCAGCCAATTGGTTTGTTCCAGAAAAGGAAGGCTACACGATCGTGGAAGCAATGTGTCGCCTGGACTACTTGGTCATGGGTCATGAAGTGAACATCTTTACTGACCACTCCAACCTTGTCTATTTGTACGATCCGTATGGTAGAAACCCAGGTATATCGAGACACACCGCAAGCAAGCTCATGCGCTAGGCTATCAAGCTCAGTGCCTTTCGATATGTTATCGAACATCTCTCAGGAGAGCGCAACGTTTGGTCAGACATGCTAACGCGATGGGCTGTAAACCCAAAACGAACAATCAGATGCACTAAATTGCTACGTGCCAAGTCCCTGATGATGGCGCCAATCAATCCTGGAGTGGATGCAAAATTAGACTGGCCAGATCTTGAGGACATCAAGAAATCGCAGAGACAGTCGAAGGATAAACCACCAAAGACCTTCAAGAAGTCTCCTGATGGCTACAGGACTAATAGCGATGTTTTTTGGATTCCCTCGGACGACGAGCTTCTTAAGCTGCGAATCGTCATCGCGGCCCATACAGGTCATGGAGGACATCGACGTTCGAACGTAACCCTGGCCACGATCAAAGCACACTTCTCCTGGAAGGACGTAGACGAAAATGTTAAGGATTCCGTGAACACGTGCCTCCACTGCCTTTGCACAGCGTCTGGAAAGATCATTCCGCGTCCACTAGGCCACGGTCTCCACTCCGATCAACCCAACGAATTAATTCATTTCAACTTCTGCTACATGTCCCGTGGGGAAGACGGCTTTCTCTACGCACTAGTTATCAAAGATGACCACAGTGGATACGTTTGGCTCACACCTACAACCGAGACAACTGCTGAGGCCACTGCGAACATTTTAATTAAGTGGTTTGCCGCGTTTGGTGTAGCCAACCAGTGGGTGTCTGACCGTGGCTCTCACCTTAAGAACGAAGTCGTTCGTGTCCTCAAAGAAAGGACAAAGTCATCTCACCATTTTACGTTGGCATACTGCCCCTGGTCAAATGGCACTGTTGAAGTAGTTTGCAGGGAACTTTTGCGCGTATGTCGTGCTCTTCTTTCCGAATATCAGCTTCCCCATAGCTTTTGGCCTAGTGTATTGCCGGTGGTTCAATCTGCTTTGAACAATGCTATTCTTGATCGCCTTGGAAAGCGTTGTCCCTTGACAGTTTTCACTGGTCATAAGCAAGACTCGCCGTTCACTACTATCACTAGGAAAGTGGGTGGAAAGGTTCAGGTTCTGAAGCTTGAAAATATTCGCAAGGCACAGTTGGATCGGATTGAACAACTACAATCGGCCCTCGACGGAATGCATAAGGATGTGGCTGAGCGTTCAACGAAGAAGCGGCAGCAAGCCGTTGCTAGCCACAACAGAAGAACAAACGTTCGTCCGATCCATTTTACAGAAGGAGATTTCGTTCTTCGAAGCGTACTACAGCGTGAGCGAACCAACAAACCGTCACTGAAATGGGTCGGATCGTATCGCGTTCTCGAATGTCGATCCGAGTACATTTTCCAGATCGAGTCTCTATTGAACCGTCGAAAGGAGGAGATTCACCGTAGAAGGTTAAAATTCTTTCGAAACAGGAGTTTTGAGGTCACTGAAGAACTCCAAGAGTATCTTGCTTACCAACAAAATGAACTTTTGGTCATCGATCGGTTTGTGGACATCAAACGGCGACAGGGGAATATAGAGTTACTCGTGAAATGGCGTGGATTTTCCGATGAGGAAACGGACTGGGTGACCCTTGCCTCACTTCGCGAAGACGTTCCTACGCTTGTGACTGAATACATGGAGGAGTTGGAGAGAACCGGGACTCATCGTCAGCGCTCCATCGCTTCGTCAATCTCTAAGTGATTTATTGATGCTTTCACATCATAACTCACGGGGCGCTGTTGTATCGACCGACCCATGTCAGTCGCGCATTGCTATACCGGTTCTATTCTGCATGTGCTGGAATAATGCGTGCCGCTTTGTCACGCATATGCGCAAGGAGAGCATGACTATGCTTTTAGATTTCGATACCTTGCGTCGGACCCCGTTTGCGCTTTGCTGTACAAAGTGGAATCGTATGCATGTGCGTTTTTTCTCAACTTCTTGCGTTCGCACTTGTTGCTGCTACGACTACCATAGCTCCATCTTTGGGCACTACAAATAAACGCTTTCAGCTTCTAAGCTGAGAGCAACCTCGAAGAGCATCACAGAAGTTGCTCAAGAGGTGTGCCCTCCTTTCCACCTACGCGAACCTCAGCGACCGACAAAACAATTCCCTCTATCGACCAACAAGCCCTGCATCGTTTGCTAGCTCTTACAGCGTTCAGTCTAACTCCAAACAACACTAACCACAATCAACTACCAGATCAAATACAGAAAAGGAGCCAAACAGAATTTGGTAGGATATTCTGAAGCAGATTTTGCTGGAGATAGGGCGGAAAGGAAGTCCACCAGTGGGTTTTGTATTCATGTTTGGAGGAGGACCAATAGCATGGAGGAGTAAGGAACAGACTGTGGTGGCGCAGTCTACACTTGAGTCAGAGTACGTTGCAATGTCCGTTGCAGTCTGTGAGGCAATCTAGCTGAGAAGGCTACTGCAGAACTACTGGGACAAAAAGTATGCCGGATGACCCTATTTGGGCACAATCAGGAAATGGTAGCACTAAGCTTTGATGAGTGCTACAATGAACGATCAAGGCACATTGATGTGAAATATGATCTTGTACGAAATGCCGTTCGACGCGATATAGTGAAGGTGGAACGTGAACACCAAGGATATGGGGTAGCAGATGTCCTAACAAGGCATTGGAAAAGATGGCGCACAACCGTGCCGTACATGCACTACAACTCAGTGAAGTGTAGGACGTGAAAAGAAGGGAAGTGTTGTGCTGCAGCAAAATGCTGTATTAAGAAAAACATTAGGATATTTTACCATACTCTGGTTGGCCCATTAGCGCGGATTTCGACGTCGGACAATGAGGCATCTCTGTGCGGGCAGTCTGATCGAACCTCGAGGTCTGTTCATCACCTACCAGACAGCCTCATGGGTAGATAGCCACGGGTGGAGTTCTTCATAGAGGAAGTCCACCTCCACGCAGGATGTAAGAAATAGTTGAACAGCTAAGTAGGCTAGGTCTGGAAAAACAGTATAAATAGCGATAGATCTAGCTTGATCTGAGTAAAAAGAAGAAGGTAGCTTCAACTACAGCGCTACACCTTTACCCTCGCAACTGCACTACACACTGCACGAACTAAGTTTCAACAGAAATCAAACTAGAGGAGAACTACCTCCAGGATCCCGCTTCGAAGGGACCAAAGTCAGAGTTAGCCGCGAAATCCTTCCTGGCTAGCAACAAGGTTAACAAGAAAATGAAAAAAAGGAAGCGCTCCTCACATGAGGACGTTGAAGAGGAAGCCGAAACATATGCTAAATCTATACCCGAGGAAGATAATCGTAGCGAAGAGATCTCACCTCTGAATAACCTCAAAAAGGACAAAAATAATTTAGGATTCAAAACGAACCGGAATGAAAACAACCATGACAAGAGAGATGACCGGAAGCCCTTTTTCCATCAGGGATTCGCACTCAGATCCGAATCCCATACTAGATGAAGGTAACACAGTTTCCTCTGTGGATATATCGTCGGCAATGGAGTTATGTGAGGTCTTTGCTATTCCGTCTAAGCCCTATAGACAGAGAGAGAATTATCACCAAGTATGGAGTCATCTATGTCTCAAATCGAAAGCTATCATGTGTTCATGGACGCTGTATACACAGGATATGAACAACCAACAAGTAGAGCTTACATTCGACTTACTGGATGACGATTCGCCATTGACCATAGGAATGGACATTAAACGGTACAACATCACGGATTACGACTCCACTCCTCCAACTTTGACTGTAAAACGACCAACGGATACAGAACCAGGAGTGCTGCAGCTGTACATGTGTGGGAGCTCGAAGTTTGGCAAGAGAGGGAGGCTGGCTGTAGTGCCAACTATAGGATCTCTGATGTCTAAGAGCCTGACTAAGATGCGACCCAAGACGTTAGCCAGACGATTACATCTGTTAACGCCCGCACCAACAGAGGAGTTCATGGCGATATGTCGTAGAGCCGGACATAGCTCCGGAGAGCTAGAAGACGAAATTAAAAAGCTTGCGCCTAATGGCGTGATATATGCCAGTTCTGGCTTTCCGTTCCCCTCGAAGAAGATATCGATAAATCACGTTAACCAGGCATTGAATGTAGGGAGTCAACTGGACTACATGTTTTGTGTCATCTGAGGTACGAAATACACGGTCTTACATATCTTCGATGCCGGAAAAGGGTATCCCAAAGCACGTATCACGAAAGATCGGGAGATGCGAAGAAGTATTGCAGTAATAAAAGTCGCATGGTTGAACAGGCAACGGGCACCGGAAGCTCTCTGTGCAGATGATGAGCTCAACAACCAGGATATGAAGCGATTCTTGTCAGAAAGGGACGCAAAAATCAAGCCGCGTCCAGTGCGACCCCATAAAAAGACTGATATAGTACAGCAAAAGAATGGAATAGTGAAGAGAATACTGGAGAAACTGCAACAAGAACAAACGCTGGAAAGCGATAAAACGATCCTGTCCAGAGCAGTGTTTCTCTCAAACCGTTTCACTGAATCAAAACTCACGACTTCCTTTGAACTCGCCAAAGGGTATGCCCCCTCGCTACTCGTAGCACCACGAATAATGGTCACAAAGGAGGTAATGGACGCGTACACAGAACAGACAGCCACACGCACATTACAGAGACTCCTCAAGGCTCACAATCATTCCTCTTTGGAGCCCGGGTCTGTAAAACCCGGGGACGGGGTTCTCTTCTTCTACAGATCTTCGAAGCATAATAAGCCCGACGAGTGGAGAGAAGGTGTTGTTTTATACGCACTGGCAGATTACGTTGAAGTCAGACGAAAAGGAGGAAGACATATCTCCAAAATTACATGCGGAACTTTCGTCTTAGGACAAACTCCGAGCAAGCTCGTGAACTAGGTGAGGGGTTACTGGAGGACTACATAGACCTCACCCTGAGCCTCGATCCGACAATGATGCAGAAATAGAGACGGAAGCTACGGGCTCTCTGATGACCAGTTACACGCATGATCAAGAGAACCTATGCGAGGATATGGGAGAGTACAGCGAAGGACTTATGGAGCACCAAGAGCTTGTCGATACGCAAGAGCTAGACTCTAACAAACAGGAGATACGGAAAAGCATTCAAGCGTTAATCGGTTCCCGTCAAGTCTGTGCTGGGGAATTACAGTTTTCCACGCCATGGGTACTCAGGAAAGCCATAGAGAAAGAGCACAGTAACATTTGGATCCACGCGTGTGAAGAGGTGCCAGAGAGTTCCGTCCCTTTCAAAGCGAATAACATCTCTTCTCACACGGTGTGTAAAGTGAAAGAGGATGCAGAAGGGGTTTGAAAACTTAAAGCCAGGCCTGTCACGCACGGTAACAGAGATGGCATGAAAGATAAAATCCGCAAGGATTGCTCTAACGCAAATATGATCATCATTCCCCTCCTGGTCAGCATAGTTTTATGCCTTGGACTAAGCTTCGAAGTGGCTGACGTCAAAGGTCTCTTCCTGCAGAGAGGTCCTATCCTACGGGAGATATTCGTCAGACCAGCATCAGAGTTCCGAAAGAAGCAGGGTATCTTATGCAGGCTCACTAAGCCAACCTACGGAATCGTGGAAGCGGGAAGGCAATGGGCTAAAATAGTCGAAGCTTGGATGCTCAGAAGAGCAGGGTTAAAGGGTATGTTCGGTGTCAATCAGGGTTTCTTTAAGCGATAAGAGTTCGACCACATCATTATAATAATTGCCAAGATAGCGGATGCCTTTGTATTTGTTGGGAGATGATTGACTTTTCTCCTCTCATGGAAGAGCTCCAGTCTTATCCTTTTATATAGAAACTGCGCCCAGGCAAAACCCTGCTAAAATCAAGGACGCTAGATACTACTGCGGCTACAGAGCAGGGAACCACTCAACGTATATATCACATCAGAATGTTTTCGTACTGATTGCGTGAGCGAAATATCTCTTTCACCTTTGCTCACGCAATTCGTCTAATGTAACGTCAGGCAACGTGTCTCATGGCACATCCAGTACAATATTACATCAGTATTATCTGGAACGGAAAATACAATAAACACGTTCACGAAATCTCTGCAGGAAGAGTTTGAGATCGGGAAAATTCGCATTAGACGTAAGCCTTCCTCTGTAGGATGCGAAATTGAACAAGATGAAGAAGGCTGCTTTACAATTTTAATGATGTCATATATGGATAGGGTACAACCAATCAAATTTGTGCATGATGGCCGTCGAGAAAGAGAGCAACAAACCACAGAAGATGAAACTAAGCAATACAAATATCTTGCCTGCACGCTCATGTATCTTGGCTCCGCCATATTACTGCAAGCATCATACATCACCTCACGAATGTGAGAGGTAGAATTAGAGAGGGTTGCATTGTAATTCTCTAAATTACAATGCAACTCCGAATTGAGACTGCATTCATTACTCTTCTTTATTAGGATAACAAAAAATTAGACATAGAGTCTATAAAGGAGCGGCGGGCGGCACAGTCTGTGTTTTCTGCCGGCCACACACTTCTTCACAACGAACTCAGGAAGGACTAAAAGATCTTAATGTGAAGCACCTAGTAGACGCCGATGCTATGCTATCGGAAGTATGTCATTTACAACCCAAGATCAGATACATATCCCCTCTTACGGTAACCGGTGCCACACTGATAAGCTTTTCTGACGGTTATCACGGAAGCAATTCCAGCGCATACGAGCAAACTGGCGTGATATTTAGCATTCGATTAAGTATCACCTTCGACGAAGAGCCCCTTGTTCACAGTATTTACAGGACGAGCACCAAACAATGCAGCGTCACTTATTCATCGTTTGGGGCAGAAATATTGGCCTGTTCCGACGCAGACAATCAGGGTTTTGAAATGAAAACGAAGCCGCAAAACATATTCTGGCATGGATATATTTCTCATCGCATCTTACTTGTTTCGAAGGCGCTCTTCGATATTATTAATACGATTCACGAGTGTAGAGAATTACGACTCCACAGGACAGTCAATATGATAAAGAATGCATTTGAATCTAGAGAACGTGACACGTTGACTTGGATAGCCGGATCTATGAACATCGCAGATGCTTCAACCAAGCAAAGCGTAAACCAATCAAAAAAAAATAATGAATCATTTGCAGATGGTCATTTAACAATTAATATTTTCAATGGCATGATATATCACTCCGCAATTTGGAGTTAGACGGGAGCTTTCTATAGGGAAGTAAAATGACAGGGGTGTATGTGAAAACCAATACAAGTCCGACAGTAACAAATAAAATTGACGTACAACATTTTTATGAAACGTCCGCCACTGACAGACTTTAGTATTCCAAGGGTCGCGTAGTATCCCTATATAAGTAAAGCCTCATTCCCCATGAGACCGAGACGGACTCCCGGCAGAGTTTTATGCCGAAGACCGTTGCTGGTGAGAGAGGCCCCCTCCACCGCGCAAAATTGAACTTTTCACATATGTCAGAAGCCCATGCGACAACTCTACCTAAAATTGGTTGGATTCAGAATGCCTTATTTCTTCAGATCCTCTCTTGGAGAGCTTACGGTAATTTAGATGAGGGTTTTTGCATCTCATATTTTTACCGTTCTTTGAAAACCTGTAAAAGAATTATAGAGCTAATTCTACTGTACGTCACTTCCTGTGAGCGCACACATTTGCTGACGCAAGCGATTGTCTTCACACCAGATAAAAGCGAGAACCTGTTCATGGCAGCCCCTACAGGTAAGTTTAAAACATGAAGCATTTTGTTTGGCGAAATTTCTTATCATACCATTTCTTGAATACCTACTGAAGGAATATAGAGTTGTAGTTCTATGATACTTCACGTTCTGTGCAGCACATCCATGGGCTAATGCAAGCAATTGTCTTTATCAGGCCACCGAAAAAACACTTACTAGCCCTCAAGCTTTCCTTTCACACATTTCTCTTTCTGCTCACCTTCGTTAAGCCCATGCGACAACTCTAACTAAAATTGGTTGGATTCAGAATGCCTTATTTCTTCAGATCCTCTCTTGGAGAGCTTACGGTAATTTAGATGAGGGTTTTTGCATCTCATATTTTTACCGTTCTTTGAAAACCTGTAAAAGAATTATAGAGCTAATTCTACTGTACGTCACTTCCTGTGAGCGCACACATTTGCTGACGCAAGCGATTGTCTTCACACCAGATAAAAGCGAGAACCTGTTCATGGCAGCCCCTACAGGTAAGTTTAAAACATGAAGCATTTTGTTTGGCGAAATTTCTTATCATACCATTTCTTGAATACCTACTGAAGGAATATAGAGTTGTAGTTCTATGATACTTCACGTTCTGTGCAGCACATCCATGGGCTAATGCAAGCAATTGTCTTTATCAGGCCACCGAAAAAACACTTACTAGCCCTCAAGCTTTCCTTTCACATATTTCTCTTTCTGCTCACCTTCGTTAAGCCCATGCGACAACTCTACCCAAAATTGGTTGGATTCAGAATGCCTTATTTCTTCAGATCCTCTCTTGAAGAGCTCACCGTAATCTAGATGAGGGTTTCTTCATCTCGCATTTGTTCCTCTTGAAGTCGCTGATCAATTAGCATATAAGGGGTCCCGTGCAATTGAGTGCCAGCTCTTGTCTCCTTTCACTCTCATTTTCGAGCGCCTCGGTCTTCTTCTTGTAATTTCTTAACGCTGCATTTCTTTTTTTTCTGTGCCGCAAAGTGTTTTCTCAGGGCTTCGCTCATCCACGATGAATACATTCTCTTCAGTGAGGTTTGCGCTTCTTGGAGTTTTACTGCTCTTGTTGTTGTGCACGATCAAAGCGTCAGAAGAGCTCGAGGGATTCGAGTATGAAGGCGTCATCGAAGAAAAGGGAAGCGACTTCTGTCAATCTGACTGCGATGATTTTAAGTCGCGATGCATAGATTATTGCGGCTTCACTCCCGGCCTCCCTCCTGATTCTCGTACTGAGCGGGCAAGGTCCTGCCCTAGTGCCTGTCGGCAGTACGGGCAGAACTGCGCTCAAATGTGCGAAGAGAGTCCGTCGCAGGCGTGTGAACAGGAATGCCGCCTTTGGACAACGCAATGCATTGCGCATTGTGAGGACGAACAACTTCCCGGCATATCTTGTGACAGGCAATGCAGCTACCTCACGAGCAATTGTCGTGACCAGTGCGAACCTGCTTCGACCTGTCCGCCTGCTCCGACCTGTCCGCCTGCCCCGACATGTCCGCCTTCCGCATCGGATTGTGGTCTACATACTGAATACCCCCACAACTCTCACCGTCCTGTAATGAAAGACGCGTTGAGTTTGCGGTCAGTGATCCGTCTCTTCGCCCATTCGGATATACCGTGTTCATTACCCAGGTCGTAACGAAAGGATTCCGTAAAGGTCGAATGGCTGGGTTTTCGTACTTCAATGCTAAGCATGTATCGGCACACATACCAGCACCAGTTCGTCAAAAATCGTTGGCACACTCTCAAAGTGAAATCAGAAGTTGGGCTAGAGATATACTGGAACTGTTGGGGTCTTGCTCATATCGCCCCACACTGGACGATTTAGTTTATCTTATCACGAAAGCTAGATCGACAGCAGAATCTACTGTTGGTCAGAAATTGTACGATACATGTACGACAAGAGGATATATGTATTGGTAGATTGTTCTCAATCTTCTGGACGGTAACTTTTCAAGTCAAATCGCCCTTGAAGCACAGGTTGGGCACTCCTATGTCAATGACATACGAGAAGGCAATGAAATGAAAACGAGGAGCAAAAACCGGTAGCTTGGAAGGCGATGCTTGAAATTGTTCTGTTCACATACCAAGGCTCCCGCTGATCGCGCCACTATTTTCAGTCTTTTAGGCGGGTTTTGGCTGATAAAGAAAACTATTAAACTCTCTTACAGTGCAATATCTTGTTGAAAAGAAGCGTCCCAACGCGTCCCAACCGGAATCCAGAAGCCTAAAGCATATGCAAATGCGGGTCTAGTATTTTTTGAGTGTGCACAGCACCAAAATTATGACTACGTAGATACCTGAAATCGAACAGATACTGAAGATATGAGGGATTCAATCATCTGATACCAGGACGAGGACAGTTTAGACCTAAGGAGTGGAGATCATACGTGATCAGAGATAGTTCTAGATCTGGTTTAGTTGCGCTATGTATGGCTAATCATTAAGCCTAGCTAGGTTAAGAAGAAAAGGTACAAGCATCAATTGATCAAACAAACTTGCCATCTTTGCCCCCTTCATTGTATCTTTGTGTGGATAAGTTTTGCATCTTTATATGTTAGGAAGAGCTTCTATTGGGAAAAGTCAGCCAGAAAATTGCGAACAGCTGCCATTAGGGAGCCAAACGAATCATCATATGTCGGCATAGGTTAGATTAGTAGTTGCTTTGGTTAAAATTGCCGTTGTCTATTCGCAAATAAACTACCTGTAGAAGGATATCTGTAATAGAGTAACACCCGTTCAGTGCTACGTCCACTTGATGACTCAAGTAGACGACCGCTCATTTGGTATATAAGTAGAGAGCCCACTGTTAGAGTAAAACTCTCGTTAGTTCCAGTCATCGATAGAGTGCCGGTCCTGGTTCTGGTAGAGATGTTCAGTACCAGTCTACTCCAGCCTTCACTATCTTACAATATCAGAGCTTCGAGAAGCTAGCTTCTCAATAGCATTTCAAGGAATCACGAAAAATAGTCATTTGGAAATCGTGTTTGTGGACGCAAAGGCCTAGCAGTGATCTATTACGGCTGCGCTGTTCTTGGCCTTTGCTGTAACTGGACTCCGATATTTTTCGGCGGAATACAAATTCTGACGAAGATCTACTCGATCGTTACCATTTGCTCAGCCGTACCACCCACTACGTGTAGTAGCAGTGATATTGGTGACGCATCAGCACTACAGTACACTGAAGTAGGAGACAAATGGTGTGGGTTTGGCACCAAATCATTAGATCGCAACCAGAAGCTCTTCACCTTGCATTTGCGCGTTTCGACACATTATTGTAGCGTATCATATGGTATTAGTACTTACTTTTGATAATGCTGTATGATTAGATAGGGACTACAGTCAGGGTCTGAGAGTGGACGGATTTCATTTTACTTCTTCTTTGTCATGAATTCTACGTATCCAAATTTCTGGGATCTTCTTCTACAACTTTTTCCTTTTTTTTATGATTTTTCCTCAAATCATCTAATGTTTTTAAAGGGTTAACCTTTCGTTTTTTGGATAAATGAGATGAGAATTGCCGTCATCTTGTTTAATATTGATGAAGAGTTCTTCATTATTCTCTATTTTTGACATAGCATTGTCAACTACAGTTAAATGATTTCCATGTTTTGGTAGGTGACTGAACATTCCAATTATCAGATAGTAGAATTGAATTAGGAATTCTTCGTTTAGAAATCCGGTTAGGACGGAATTGTAGTTTTCAATCAGTGCAACAAGCATGTTTTTGTCTTTGTCATTAAAGAATAGTCCTTTAATTTGTTTGTAGGCTAGACATAGGAACATGTTGAGTCGTACACATAAATAAGACCTATGTTGAGGATGAATGGAGAAGTGCTACGAAATGGAACTATAGTGACAACAGACAGAGCACTACTGACTTCGAGGACCATAATTGAGCGTCTGAAGGAACGTGATGCTCAGCGCGCAGAAGAACGACGGAAAGAAATGCCTCCAGCGCAGGGCGCAGGAAAACGGCTTGAAAAAGAGCGTGGCGCAACAGAGCGGGAGCGAAAAAGACCACTGGAAGAGGGAGGATATGTCGTCACGTTTGTGGGTTGAGGAATGGCCCCAGCGACTAGCTGATCCTAGCCGTTCTGGAGAGCTGCGGCGTGCCAGCGCAAGGCCACGGACCGCTTCAAACGCATAGAACACCGAAGGATAACTTCAAGAGCGCTTCAAAAAACAATGTGATAAAACAAGAGACTGCCCTTTACCCACAATTGTAGCTTCTAAGAGGTTACCAAATTACGCAATCAATGAGAGATTAGCTCTTGGTATATATAATAAATGTAACGATCATGCAACTTGATTCAGATGCTTACTGAGATAACAGCTTTCTGCTGTGAAAAGACGGTGTGAGGTTCACGAGCAGCACCAGAAATCCAAAAATGGTCAAATCTGTCCCCTGTTCACCACGTCCATGATGGGGCTCGGCTAAAAAATCGGAATATTTTCTAGCACATAGGGGTGAATTGCACCGCTCCGTTTGCTCTCGCTGATGCAAGAGCCTGCGCTGGTCTGTGTTTTGGACAAAGAGCGCCTTGGCCAAACAAGCTCGTTACTACGTTGATATAAACTCGCTCATGGAGCATGCAGCAGACCCATGTGTGCTGCTAAACAAGAATTTGCTGTTTACTGATCAAGAGTCGATGGCACAGCAAAATGCTGTCCGGGGCATGATCACACCTTCCTTCACGAAGTCAATAAACACCAGAAGTATTGACAGTACCAGTGTCTCCCCGTCTCGACATCTGGACACTTGTGTTGAAGTCGAGTGCCTAGTCCACAATAACACAGCAAGCAGCTTGTTTTCTCTTGCGGAGTCGACAACAGAACTGCATGAAACTAATAGACAAGTTACATTGAGAATACCTTGGTGCCCAGCGAAATACTCTGCACCACCCCCTCCTGGTTCACATAGGCCCGCGTTCCAGACAAGAGCATAGTATCATCAGTCTGATAACCGCCGTTCCAGCTATCGACGATAGAATATGCGCGGGGAGACGGACGCTGCTTGGCGAAAAAGCGGATCACAAAAGGTGCAACTCCATCCCTTCCTGCCTCCTGGCTGTGCACCCACATGAAGTCGCCTCGCATGTTCGAAATAGACAGCGGACCAACCGGGCTCGACGAAGACCCGTAGGTGCCCTCGATTTGACCATTCGATGAGTTGGTGTTTTCAATCGTAATCTTCTGGACACCGTCGTCCGAAGTGTAGGTACCACGTCGAGGAAGACCCATGGTTCTCTGCGTGTAAGAACTGAGATGAAGTGCGAAGGTGTGCGCTCGATATGCCCGTGTTCTAGTAGGCAAGTGGTTCTGGAACGAGGGTGCAGGGAGAACGCAGCGCACAGGAGTAGAGGTGATTTTATACCAATTCCGTAGGTCTACCCTTGTGTAATAAGAACTGTACCATTGGTACCAACGGTACCGACGGTACGCCACGGAGTCTTGAAGCAGGTGTACAGTGCAGAGCTCACGTGAGGCATCACGTAACTTTAGATGCAATCGGTGCGGCACCAAAATTTCAGGTAAGGATTACATGAATTTGTACTACAGTGACGGATGCATATTGCCTCGTGAGCAGCGGCAGCGAGATGCACCAATGGGATCTCGGGCCAGTAATTCAGATGTGGTTTGATTCGGCGATTGATATCGTATCACTGATTCTTTGAGGGCCCTTCCGCTGGAACCCTCAAGCTTGCCGGATGCTGGATAATTAGAAGGGTTTCACACAGTGAAACTCACAGCTGCGCTCGATCGTGCGGAGTATCTACGCGCTATTGAGTGCTCCACGTATCTAGAGCCGTATCACGAGGGTCAGGGAGCTTGCTTACCGTCTCGTATGCTTCATGGTCACGGCGCATTTGTGCGGGCCTCGGATTGGGTGTTGTGCGGAAGCAAATTTCGCCAGGCAAGCAACGCGAACGAAGCCCTTCTGTACCTTTGGTAGTTTAAGGATCAGCACTACCGCTGCGCTCTTGAGTGTAATGACATTCATATACACATGACCCGCAAGAGCACCATTAACCTGGCGGTGTTTGGGCGCATGCTTCAACGTGGCGTGTGAGCACGTGCACCAGAGGACGTCTGCCCACAGCTTTTGTGAAAAACATGGAACGTAGGGTCTGACCTGGAGTGTCGGGGAAGCCAGGTCCTGGCGGCTCCCCCGACACTCCAGGTCAGCCAGACGAGCCGGCAGTGCTTTATTGATAATCTGACTGTCAGGTTCAGTGAAACGTGCGCGTCTATATGTTTCACTGAACAGCTGGTACAGCCCTTTACATTTTGGGCTTGCGTGTGACAGCATATGTCGCCGGCGCATGCGGTGGCCATTACGAAATTTTTCAAGGGCAACCAAATAAAATAAACGTTTAAAACTTCGAACCCTATTAAAAACACCCGCGCATTTCGAAAACCCATTTCAAAAAGCATACAAAACTAGCCAGCCAACTGTAAGTATGCTCTTTTTACTGTCCTTCCCATTGACGATCTTTATGGCTTGGTAAAAAGGGATTGGATGAAAAGTACAAGCTTCTCATCAGAGCATCTCTGTGATTTCATTAATGTCTGGTTTTTCATGCATTTTCTCCAAAAATGACCGCAATAATGATGTTTCATGAAAAAATCGGCGACTTGCTCTTCGATATGGGACCCAGACACTGTCAGCTACTGTAATAAAACCGCATCATTGATCTGAAGTATAATCCCGATCCATACGTGATAGTCACGATTGGATTGTCTGATATGGATCAAGTTTGATTGAACTAGCTCAAAGATAAGGTTGATCTCAAAGTGCCAATGTCCTGGAAGCCACGACCTCCCGGGGGCCGCCAGCGGCCACAAATGCACAGGTGTGCGAGCACAGGTCATACAACACAGCCACGTGCCATATGTGGTACAAGCGGGGCTTGGCGGTTACATCATGAAAAAACATGAGTTTTCACAGTTTATGCATAAATAATCATGCAAAGAGAAGAAATACATAAACTGTATGAAATCGGGGAAGTATCTACACCCATCTACCAAATTCCAAATCAAGGAGTGTCATAAACAACGCGTGATTAGCTGACTATAATCTGCAAATAGTGTGAGTCATGGTTTGCGCACAGTGCTCCCACCGGGACACTCTAACTCCAAATCAATCTGCAGAACATCATTTCTTACTTATAAACCTTCGTCAGCTCACTACAATTTTCAAACCATTAATTACATGCTAGTTTTTGAGACACTACAGACACGGTTTGCACATGATAATTTTTGACAAAAATATTTGACAATAGTACGAAGCTAACATATACAGAAAACCGCGCAAAACATGAGCAAGCGCCTCTATTCACCAATGACTTGAACCGTTTTTCCTGCCCGTCCTCAAACCCATGCACATTGACACTTCTATACTCCTGGCCCTATCCATGGCAAAACTTCTACAGACGGACGGGCCTCGACTGCTCGCCTACTACTAATACTACTTCAAGGTTCCTCTAAGTACTACTACTTCCAAATATCACTTCCATTGTAGAGTAATGGCGAGAATTGAAGATGCTCCAAACCCTCAGCCCAATTTGGCAACGGTACGTTGAAAAGCGATAGTGCATTGGTAGGTACCACCTCAAACCGATTGCCTTGTTGTAGACTGAGGGAGTTAGGGTTCAACAAAAGCTTTTGAGGTTGTTTGAAAAGCTTGAAGTTTTTTGTCACTTTGCCATCGTCTTCGCAATTTGATACCCTTATCAATGAGCCGTCCAAACAACCTCTCCGCGGTTGTGCATCCGAATTGCAACATCTGAAGCATCACCTCGGTGATCAATGCCATTCGGTTCACCGAGCGTCACAATATCGCCCGGAAATGGACAGATGCGTATGGAAAAAGATGGTCTACTTCCAGAATGTTTTGGCGCTTGACCAATTTCTATGAAAAGCTTGCGACAAGATAAAGGCAAATGGCCAGTGTTTCGTTTCATCCCCGTTTTCCCATCGTGATTTACATGGTTGCGTAACGTGACCATCCGCTTGAGGATTCCAAAAATACGTCATTGCCAAGCGTTAGCAGTAATAAGTCTCCAAATCTAAGGTATCCTTCAAAAAGCAATAATAGTCCAATTCCAACGTCCGCTTAGCCTTTACTAAGCATTCCTTATGCTTGTGCGTATGCCACAGTTTCCGGGCATACCCCGTGATGTGACATTGGCCTAATAACGCCCCATTCGCGCAAACGTAACGCGGAAAGCGTCAATGTTCCTTTTAGCTGTGGCATATAAACGTCCAACTCAGCCTTCACCTGAGCTGCCCCCGAATACTTGAAATCATGATTTTAGTTGTAGCGGTGCACACAATAAAGTGTGAATAACAGATCGACGTCTCCGGCTGTGGTGAACCGCCTTTCCGACTGGCTTAAGGTTTTCAGCCACGCCAAAAATTGTTGCGGGTTTTTATCTTAATTACGCAGCGTGGACGGCTTTACTCGTTTTTGGACAAGTTCATACAGCCCGTGAGGGTCTGTCAGCCGGTTTGGCATCTCTTGGGATATAGAGACAATCCATGTATAAGTTGCCCACGAGGAGTAAAGCTGCTGTGCGCCGACACACCCGATTCAAACTTGCTACACTGCTACATCCTTTACGGACAGCACCAATCAGATTCTGATTATCGAGGAAAACAATAACCCTCGTCCCATGATTTTTCTGTTGCCAGAGCAGCCATCTTAGTCCCAGAATCAGAGCCTCGCCTTCGAGAAGATGAATCGGCATTCCTTTTTGCCAACGGTGCCTGATAGCGAGCTTCCAGTGTTGATTGGATACCCATTGCCATTGTCGTTCCACTGTTTGGGAGAGTAGGGTTAGTGCTTCTTCACACGGACTATATACCACTCCTCCACCCCAAAGACTCGCATCCGTGCACAGGGCATAGACACAAAGGTTGTGATGCAAGTGCGTATCAACCCAGATAGCTCGACCAGAAGTGTGAGATCCTGTCTGGAAATCTTGGTGGATTAGACTTTACAGGAGCCAGATTGGCTCAACCGTTACACGCTTTGCAGCACCGAGAAGAGGGGTCGACGAAAGAGAAGGAACCACGCCTACTTTCCCAAAAAACACTGCAGCTTGTGCACTTTCCAGCGTCTTCGCTTCACGAAGCTTACCGTCCACGATATTAGGCATTGCATCTTAATCACTTTTGGCAAAAGCAACGCATTTTGGTGAACTTCTATTCCCAGAACTTCAGTGCAGGACACTGTCCCTGGCCACGAAACTTTCCGTGGCTGGGACGGTAGCCCGCATTGCTCGGATTCTCGTATAACCGCTTTCAGTGCCATAGTCACTTCTTCCATGTCAGTGCCAAGGGAGAGATAATCATCAATAAAGGCTCAATAGCTCAATTCCGAAATGTCGATAATACCCTTTATCCAGTCCCTCGACGACATGTCGGCAGACTCAAGCACCCTCTGATGAATTCTTTGTGCCACGAACACAGAGTGTGACCACCCCATGGGCATGGAACGCATAACAGGGTATAACTTGGAATCACGCTTTTCTATCAGAGGTAGACCAAAATAGGGGCTAAGTCATTCCAGTATCTTCATCCGATGAAACTGATTGTCCATATCCGATTTACTGACATATAGCTTCTGCCTGGAGGGCATCCACAAACGTGCAAGTTGTCCTGGATTCGGTAGATGAATCTCACCAGGCGCTATAAAGACGTTGTTCACGTTGCACGCGTCAATCATCAGCCTCTGACTTCACTTATCACTCTTCGGTGCTGCAAAAAACTCCATTAATAACCTTCGGTTGTTCCTTGGTCAGCCGTACAAGTCCGGCTTCTTGCAGTTTTAAGACCAACGTTCCGCAACCATTATTGCCAATGCCGCAAAAAGGCGTTTCCATGGGCTAGTGCTCGCACGGTGGCTTCAGTATTCCACCTTCTGCAGCATACGTTCCTTGGATGTGTTCCGGTAATATTGCAAGAATATCGGCCGAGGCTGCCAGACCATCGACTGGCAAGGAAACTCGCTCCGGGTCCAACCACACCCATTATGTGGGGGTTGATATCCAAAACTAATGCCTTCGTCCTCTACAGAAAACCCCGCTTCGAAATAGTGTCGGCAGAAGGATTCCGCTCCGATGTCTTGTAAGAAGTTGGTCACCAGCCTTTGAACAGCGTTTCTCTCTCCTGACGTCGGATAGTATGAGAAGACATGCCCGGCGGTAAGGCCATTAACGCCACCTATCAGCTTGCACACGATGTCCTCAAGCAGTCTCCGTTTACTTAGACGCTGATTTCGTCGCTTGCTTGCACACTCTTGGCCCCTCGTTGCATCACCAACTACCCACTGTAGGGGAAGCATATCCCACTCGTTCATCGTACTCAGTGCACGTTATGTTGTTGTTTTTTTTCTAAAGTCACCTCAAGCCGTCTCCCTGTCTTCCGACAGGGCAGACTTCTCCTTCTTCGTCGAAGTCGAGAGTTCTTTTCTCAATTTTGCCGACTTAAGCAAGCGTGGTCCCTGAGTTTCGCTCACCAATTCATACTGCTCTTCCTCCAATTCACGCGCTGCAGACCAGATACCGGTTCTTGCCGCCATTACTACAGCTGCCAGACGCCGGATGGCAAGCTCCACCGCAGGCTCGTCCTTTGCGCGCATAACACCCAGATAACTAATGATGCAGTCGATGATTTTTGTCAGTGTGGCCGCTTCGCGCTTATTTCGATTTTCACTCAAATGCCGACCTTCAGTCCAAAGGGTGACTGTCGGGTAAATGTTCAAAGCCTTTCTCAACATGTTCTCTCCTTCTAGAAAATCCACGGGAACTGCCTAATCCGGGAAAGGCCGGCGCGCCAACTTCCTAAAGAATCGTTTATTTGACATTTTGGAAGTCGACGGAGAAGGTTTCGTGTTCGAGAAGTCATTGACGGAGTCCAAAATTCCACTTGCCTCAACGTCGTCTTTCCCTTCAATATCTCTGAGCGTTCGAGTCGGAACTTCCAAAAATCCTTCTTTCCGCTAGCCTTCTTGGATTTAAACTTCTGAAGCTCTTTCCGGAGAGAAGCATGCTCTTTGCGTAGTTCATCGCGGTCCTGTTCACGGTGGCGTTGCATCTTCGCTAGAGCTAGCAATACTGACGCTATGTCAGTGTCATTACCACCATGTGGCAGGCGGGGTGCTACCCCCTCGCTTCCATCATCGCTACTGCTCTTCGAAGAGAATTCCTCTTCAGATTCGTGTGCAGCCCTTCCTTTCTCAGGGCTCTTCTCCTTTTTTACTAGGAGATAAGTCCCGTCCTTGACTTGGAGCAGGATAGAGTCAACGTTGTCCCCCTCTGAAATTCCATTAACCTCCTTCCGCAAAGCCTTAAGTGCTGCAACTTTGCTCTGCTTGCGCTCCCCAAGGTATTCGGCCGCTCGCTCGCCGAGCTCTGCCTTGAATATTTCCAGGGCTTGTTCGCGACGGCCTTAGAGTCAAGCCCACAGTTGCGAACGAACGGTCGGTGTTGTTGTATCCGGTCCCCAACCTCGTCGAGCGGCTAACCCAGACCGCTCCGAGGGCCACTTTATCCCGTGGCACAGGTTTGCGCTTGTTAGGAGAGCTGCTCTTGACTGTGCGCTGCCTTAAATAAGGCCAGCCGTCACCTGGCGCTCTCTTGGAGCACTTGCCAGACCTCGTACCCGGCAGGTTCCTGAGAAGAGCGCAACCACGCTTCAGTCACTATTGCTCGGGCCTTGCACCACAATGCCATGTTACCAACACCAGCTCCCTTAGAGAAGCCTGCACAGACGTTACACCTACGCCTGCTTACCCTCTCTCTAACTCTCTCTTGTATGCTCTTCGTTCGAGGGTATCCGAACTCACTGATTAAAGACACGTCTTAGGCCATGCCAATACGGCGATTTGAAGGCCCATAGGCACGCATCGCGCCAAAGCTTGACAGCGGCGGCTCACAGGGCGATCTGCTGACGTCATCACTAAAGACTGCCATATGCTTTTTCCAGATGTACTGCCTAGCTCTATAGCGCGATCCTCCCCAACTAGTGAGAACTGCCACCCATGGAGCTTATATCCTTAGAAAGTTCGTCGAACCTATGCCTTGAGTTTTCCGTGATTGCCATGACCCCAATGGAAAGAAAGAAAGCCCATGCAAAACCCGTTTTAACCTAGGCCGGGTGCACTGCAGGTTCGCTGTTGCCGGGATTCATACACGGAACGCACTCGCATCCTGACCCTGTGACTAGAGAAGGCACACCTTTCCTACTTGCCCCTTTGCACAGCTTTTGCTGCCCCACCGACACCAACATGGAGGTATGGGCTCAAATTTATGTCAGCAGTAGTCAGAGCGTCACAGGATACTTCACTCAGAAATATTATTACCTACGTTTTCACTCTGTAATACAAACATTACCGTTCCTCCCAAACCTTCCCATGAAATGGCGGAAAAACACAACCTTCTCTTCGATGTCGATGACAGCGAGGAATTTGCTGTTAGCTTTTGGTTGCAGATGTCATCAATTGCTATTCTTTATTTCAATCGCCAACATGGTGAATCACTGCTTGGAAAATCCCCAAGTGCTTATCGTGACTACGCTGCGGCACTGTATCACTATACGGTAAAGTTCGTTTGGTATGAGACAGAAATGGGACCAGGAACTAATCAATGCGGACTGCAACAGTTCTAATCGGTGTTTGGACGGCGATTCAGAATGTCAAGATGTGTGTTCAATACACTGACCAGAAAAGTGTCTATGAACTCTTTCTACATGCGACAAGGATTGTGACCAGACGCAACTGGTTGAATGGTAATCACAACGCTTCCAAAAGCCATTTGCGCAATTCTTCAATTAGCGTATGCACTCCCTGCGGATCTTGCTGATGATCTCTTCGATGTATCAGAAAATACTGCTGCAAAATACCTTGAAGAGTTTTGCATTTCTGCGACAAAAGTATTTTCGCCTTTTTATTGTGTTTGCCATGCGAAGCAGATCTGCAAAGTATCGAACGAAGCTTTGCTTTAGCATGGTTTTCGGGATGCATTGGATGTCTGGACTGCGCTGTTTGGACATGGAAAAACTTTTCAAAGGCTTTACAGGGTATAATGATTGGAAAAGAAGGAAAACAATCTGTTAGAATGGGAGTTCTATGTTCTTTCGATTTATGTATATGGTCGTTCCAGTTTGGGCTCCGAGGGGCTATAAATGATCTTAATATACTAGATGTAAGCAACTATTTCGCTAGAGTGCTATCTGGTGACTTTTCTCCTTTATCCCCAACGTTTACAATCTCTGGGTAAGTTTATTGCTGGTTCTACTACCTTACGGATGTCATATATACTAATTGGAAAGTATTCGTCAAATCAATTAGTTTTGCATGTGAAATACGGTCTAAACTATACAAAAGTAGGCAGCAAGGTATTACGAAGTGTATTAAAACCGTATTTGGTGTCTTGTTGCGCCGTTTCAAGTTATTGTTTATTGCTAGTGAGTTTTTGTTCTTGGACAAGATGAAGTGGCTTGCTACCACTTGTGTGTATGCAAAATATGATTGTAGGAAGTCGCAGGGATTGATATCAAAGTGATGAAGCAGGAGGGCGAATGGCACTATTTAATGAAGACGAATATACTACGTATATCGTTCTGGAGTGGGCCGCGCCAGGCGATGTGCTACTATCACCACATTAATCCACAGTTACCAGTGATAGCATTAGGCTTTGCACATTGCACGACTGACTCGTTTCTGCTCTGATTTCGCACATTTAGAACGCAGATTGCTCGGAGTCCTGACTTTATGTGATTGATTCATATTCTATGTGGCTATTAACACATGGAAACGTCTGTAATACGTAAGACCATTGCTTTTCTCCCAAGCAACGTTCGAGGAGTCAAAGACTTGCAGAGTGTAACTGCGTCACAGAGACACACTATGTTCTAATTCAGTAAACTTGAGATGTTGCTCATCTGAGATATGCCCCTGGAGCAATTTTCGGTCCCCGTCTCAATATTTTTGAGACAGATTCCATTCCCTTCTTTTCCTTGAGTGACATTTGTTGGGCTAACGTCGGTCTGTCCGAGATCAATTTGGGCCCACCGCACAATTCACTACGACCATGTTCAGTACCTAGGACATTTATATTTCCGATCTTGTCAACTGATATACTTTTCTTTGTAAGCAGTACTGGCTGATGCTCGGTCCTGTGACCTGCGTCATCTACAGGTTCCTTCTTGTCTGCAGTCAATGCAAACACATCCATGTTCCGTGGTTCCGTACATACACGAAGCTCTTGCTCAATTTCCGACAGCGCTTTTCTCTGCTTTAACAACAGGAATTATTCTCGCGGTTATGGATCCATGCCGGACATTGAAAACAGTTTGATCAGCGCCCGCTGTTCGTCTACAGCAAACATTTCTTCAGCAACTTTTCTCCGTTTCATTGACGCTGGCGCCATTTTCTCAATTTTTTCTGGTCCTTTGTTCAATGCAGCAACCTGTTTGGACACTTCTAGCGCTCATTTTGTTCCTGTTGGACGTCTTTGGACCGTACTGTGGTTTTGTGACTCTGCATGCTGTTGGCCAGCTCCTGTGGACTGGTCACCAGTTGGATCGACCTCGTCGCTCTGATTCTGAGAACTTGCGCCCGCTAACATTTGTTGAGATTGAAGGATCATATTCCAAGTGCGGGTTTCTCGCAAAAACGTCAAAGCCGATCGAAACACAAATTCAGGCCCAGTGGTTAGAGTCTTATTGGACAAAAACGTATACATGTCAGATATATTTCTTCCCCATTGTAAACTACTAGAGCACCGCGTTCTATTTCGTCCTTTGTCGGTGACCCAGTCGGTTTCCTACTCTTAATTCTTTGAAGAGATCCCTCCAATTTAAGGCACTCGCAACCTTTACCATAAAACTGAGCTACAGCAGCCCCCGTGCGCTTCTGGATTAGAATGTCTCTTATAATAGATTCAACTTCCTTTTCGTAAAAATGCAATAGCTCTGCAAAGAACACATCACGGTTCTTGTTCCTACCTTTCCTTGGATATGCTGAAGCCGTAACATATACACCACGCGCCACTACCGTTTCTGCGCTTGTCCATTTTTTCCCAGCCCCCATGTTTATATCTACTGCTGTTAAAACACTGTTTTGCAGGTCAAAAGATGTAGAAAAGTTGTGGCAGTTTCATTTCAACGTTTATGTAACTCAAAAATGGTTCGTAATCCACTGACGAGACAATTAGTTGCAGGACGCTGTACCTGAGCACTGGCCTCGTGCCGCTTCATTTGTTTGCAGTAATCTGTTTGGCACGAAAAAAGGATTGTTCAATCGCTATTGTGCGAATCTAGAGCCCAAAGATTTCAGAAGAGTTCACTTCCTTTGGCAAGAAACACTTTCCAGTGGCAAAAGTGTTGCGGTGATGGCAACCAAAGGTGGTAGGAAGTCTGGGAAGGCGCGCTTTGCTGGTTTGGTTTCCAAAAATTGTTCCAAGCTTGCCATATGGAGCGCGCTCCAAATGTCGTGTTATTGGAGCCCGCTCGAGGCGAATTGGACTTTTGCCTCCGAAAACTTTTTGATCACAACACCAGTGGTGACAGAACCGAAAGCTTCAAAGTACAAAATCTTCGATTTTTTTGGAGTTTGGTAGATGGGTGGAGATGCTCTCAAGCAGTAGGTCACAACCTTGTCACTCACAGATCAGACGCAGAAGACTGAGCTGTACCCAAGAAGGAAAATTATTGTGACTACGTTTATTAGATTGTATCCTATTGGCCAATTAGGAGATTTGCGCCACTCGCTACTGCAAGAGATTTGCCGCGCCGTCCGCTAGCTTGTCTTAGTTTTTTACTTAGTGCTAGTGTCTATCCGCCCGGTTGTAATGTTGCCAAATGATTATTTTTTGAAGGTTTTGAACCTTTCATACACGCGTCAGGAACGGTGTTTTTGAATCAAAAGTACGTTTTTGATATCAAAAAAGCCGGTTTTCTGAAGCTCTGTAGTAAATTAGTCATATTTTACAAGCTCATCTCTATCAAACCATCTGGTTGTCTTATGTTTCTGCTTTTCACCTAGCATAAACGACAGAAGCTTAGAATTTTTGCTATACAAAAACATGTTGCATAACTTATACAGACTACAAAAGGCAAAAAAATCGGATCAAAATAACTAAAATTAAACGTAAAGTTGATTGTTTTGAGCTCATATGAGGTCAGCGGTCCGATAGACACTAGCTTTAGTGTTCCTGCTCTACACCTTCGAAAAAATAAAACATTCCCAAGAGGAACAGCAATAAACTCTACACAATTGCTTGTGTGCTATTGCGAATTGGGGATTGCTCCCTGAAGTCCTCACAGGTTTTTCTCTAACCTACACCAGTTGGTTTTCCACCGGCTTTGGGTTGACAGAAACCACGACAGAAGTAGATGGGTAGAAGAGAACTTGAAAACAACTACAAACACTATGGGGACAATGCTTGATCTGACAGGAGCAATGCGATTGATCGAAATCGCTCACTTAGCTTGAGCAATCCTCGTCGCCATCCACCAGAATTGAATAAATATTCCTCTACGCGTTGTTTGAAATTCTAAGATGCATCGCGTCTTGAGATAGGAGGCACAGCTGTGCTCCACAGCTGCACTGCAGGCGTCGTTACTATGTTGCTTCTGTAGGTATCACTCGAATTACGCAAACGAAGATTCTGTAGCACTTCGTCTCTCTCATAAACCTAAGTATTTGGGCGACAACGACCTTCGCATCCCTTCAAAAATAAGTAAACTGCACGATTTCGTTGTTCTGGCGCAGTCTGCACCAGCACCCAAAAGCGTGCTTCACGTCAATTTCGTGAACCGTTTTGGTGCACCACCTTTTGCACCAATGATAATCAAACGTGTTGGACAACCAAAACGTTTCATTGTCAGGTTTGTGATAGAACACCGCTTACGGTTAGCCTCAAGCTTCAGCTTTACCAATATTTCCTGCAGGCAAATTGCAGACGTCACAACTGCAGGAAAGAGTGGAAGGGCCGAAGGCTTTTTGTCCTTGTCATTTTTTAACAATCTCGTAAGAAAAAATTATGTACCAAGAAAAGGCTCACACGATCTTATGCGTTCCAAACTTCAGCTTTTACAGTTTTATTGCTGCCTTTGCGTTGCTTCTTGCCTACTTTTATGAACTTCAGCAAGTGCGAGACCCAAAAAGCACTCAAAGTGCTCTCTTATCAACCACATGAAGAAAATGTCAGATATTCGCACAAAAAAGCGGTAAACTAGAACAAAAGCACCAATTTGATGCCGTCAAAACGCTTTTGCAAGTCACTAAAGGAATTTGATCTATTCAAAAACAATCAATATCATGGGTTCTACAACAACTTCTACAAGGCCTCTTTGCAAAGCCAGATAATCTCCTATACTACTTCCAAAAGCATTTTCAGTAGTATGAAAGATCAGGGTTGGATATCATTCTTCAGATTTCTCAAAGCCGACGTCTACAAGCTCAGATCAGTAGTTTGAAGCGCAGCAGAGTACAAAACAGAGCAAAACAGGTATGGCACAACTAACATTTTTACTACCTGTGTACCTTTAAGTAGAATGACGTCTCCCTATCGATGGAATGCTCGTGAAATACTAATCCGGAAACACACTTCCCAAGTAAGCGGCATATTCTGGGAAGCTGTAGATATATTTCTTGATGACTACGAAACGTTTTTAACTAGTCGGTTGCCTCACACGAATATTGAACAGAACGCCGAAAGGTGGGCATATTCAATACATGACCAAACGGAGACTCTTAAAAAATGCATTGGGTTCATAGATGGAACTGTACTGAAGATTGCTAGACCAAGCGACGATAGGCTACAGAAATTGGTTTATAATGGGCAAAAGAGATAACATGCGTTGAAATGTGAAGCTTTGACTACGCCGAATGGTATCGTAATGCATGCATAGGGGCCGGTAGAAGGACGCTGACATGACTGCCCTCTATCCGTTACATCAGAAACAGATGAGTAGCTGGAACCTAAACTGATGATAAATAGAACGCAGTACTGCACATACGGTGATATTGAATACAACAAAAGAAGGTTTTACAAGTTCCTCCTCAAGTGTCAGGACTGACCAACGATTAGAACACTTATAATGCAGCGATGGCTACAGGACGTATAACAATCGAGTGGATGTATAAAAAAGTCAAGTGTTACTGGAGTGTAACAGGTTTTCGTAGTAATCTGAGAGTTCCGCAGGCTCTAGTTGGTTCTCTCTATCTCACCGCATTTCTACCTATGAATATTTGCATATACGGGAATCAGGTATCAAATTACTTCGATTGTGCAACTCCATCGTTACAAGCTTAGCGAGTTTCGAAGAACACTAAGGAGGTGCACTAGGTTGATGAGCAGGGTGAGTCAGCTCATCACCATCAGATGCAAATGTAAGCTATTGATTCTTCCCGAAAGGACTTTGGCCTACGCTTACTGACAGTACGGTTCGCGGCAGTAGAGGTGTGATTGGAGAAACGGTTTCAGTATTGTCTGCATTCTTGAATCTCTGTGTGAAATGCATCATGAGATGGAGCTTTTGCAATTCTAGTTGCTGTGCCTAACGCATTTCTCATGGATACTCTTCTCTGTCCAGAACTTTGTCTTTCTGTGATTCTTCAAATCGTTCTCTCTCAATTTTCAACTTCTCCCATTCTGGAGCCAAACGGCGGGCATCTCCCCGCTCTATTGCTGCAGTAAACGAAGAGGCCTCGTCCTCGACTGACAAAGACCCAGATGAAACGTTCGGCTTCCTTTCTTTTCAATGTGCGTCCATCGTCACCGTTCCAACACCATCGCTACTCCCTTCAGTGTCTCTCCGGCGTGTAGCAAGCTGTCTTATGAGAGCTCCAAGTCGTTCTTTCTTCTCATCTAGCTCCACTTTCTTTCGTTTTCTTCTCCACTTTAAACCTAGCTATGTCATCACGACCCTCCTTCATGATACAGAGTAGTTCTTCCAACTCTCCAACTTCACCTCTATGTCCACTCATTTTTCTTTCGATAGCACCATTCTTGTCAAACCTGTCATGCAATCACTTGTATCTCTAGAACACATGTCCGTGTTACTGCTTGCTTAATGCTTTTTCTTGCTTTTAGTTCAGCGGCAGCTATTTCGAAGCGTTCCCTCGTCTCTCCACTTGGTGCTACATGTGCCTTAGCTGCCGCTATTTTGCGTACGATCACTAAATCATCTTCTTTGGAAAATTTGCTTCGGGGCTTAGAGGCTTTCGAAAATGGAGATGTTAACATGGGCATGGATGCCGCCCTGGAGGCATCAAAATGATGTGGCCCTCGCAGTAGATGAACTGATATCGCTTCCGAAGGGGTGGCTCGTGCTTTATCAGCAATATGGACGTTGTTGTATTCAAACAGCTAGAGCGTGTGAGGGCGAAATTCTATAAGGTTGGTTCCCACGCGGCTTCATTATTACGGGAATTCTTACTATCCAAAACTAAGGGCCGTTCTATGATTTTTTTATGAAACCAAACGAAAGTGGAGAACGATTCTCAATCAATCAGGCATTTACACGTTTTCTCCAAACGTTTCGAGATTTCGTTAATGTAGGCAGCACGATCGTTGCTGCGTACATGAAACGAACGTTAGAATAGAAAAAAAAACTCCTTGAAAGTGCAATTGGACAACCCTACCTTCCACTCGATGGGTTAAAAATGACAAAACCATAACAGAAGGTTTTCAGAGTTCGTATTGTTTGTCTTCAATACATTTCTGCTTCAGAAACAAATGCCAGTCAAAACCTGGCAGAATCGAGTGCACACCGCACGAGCGCACATTAAATTGGGCTTAATATTCAACCATCTCCTCCAGCGCTTACAGATGCTTTCGTTCAGCTTCTTTTATATACCTCTTCGAACGAAAAGTACAAAAAAGCGCTCAAAGTACTTGAGATCAGCGGTGCTATCAACGCAAAGCTCAGAAGGAAGCTTAGAGTAATATCGATGAAAATGGTACGGCAAAAGGTGACCTCTCATTCAGCTCATGCAGCATTCAGAGCCCAAATTTGGCGATGATCTTAATTCAATCTATGTGCTCCCCGACACAACCGTTAGAGTTCAAAAATCCAAGTCTAGTGAAAAGATGGTTGATTTTCTTCGAAAATGTGTGCTGCAAATGACTGGTGATGAGGTAACCGTACGGCAACCATCCCTGCAATGTTTTTATACCAATTTCTGTCCGAGCGAATATCGTAGCATCCCCTTCAAAGCCAAAGATTATTGTAGATTGTTACACGTTGTAGTGCAAGGCCTGGAAGCGGGAGTGCACCGAAAAACGTTCCGCATTTTTTTTCGTTTGAGAAGAGCCCAGTTGGGTAGAGCCCTCCCGAGAATGGCACGAATATGTCGGGTTGTAAGGCCGAGGCCACCCATTGCGACTTGCGCAGCAAAGGCGAGGCAAAAATCGGGTATCTACAGGAGCGGTGTATGAGAGTGGTCGTCTTCTAGAAAGGCGAGGTTTCCACGTTAGCGGCACGCGCGAACACAAGCCGTGGGTAGCTGGAAACCCACCCTGTAAAGGGAAAAATAAGGGAGAGCTGAGTCAGGAGTGTCGTGACGAAGGATCACGGCGGTGAAGGTAAATAAAACTTATACAAGGCTAACATCGATACAGTTGGAATAACAATCCCAATACTCGGGTCCTTTAGATAGGCATGCGGGTTAGAATTCCTGTATGCGACGTTGCTTTCCTCCAAAGAGGACGTAGAGAACACGCGAAGGCGGTGAGGTCTTAAGCCAGTTTTCCAGGTTGGTTTCCATTGTTGGGGAAGGTTTACTGGTGTGACGGCAACTCAGCAACGCACTAAATACTAACCATCCCAGAAATGGGTGTAAAAATCATAAATAAAATTAACCAAACTACTCCAATTTGGTCTTTCATGCCCACCACTTTGGCCAACCGCCAATTGACTCTTCCCTGTCCTACGTGTCTAATCCACTGGTAGTGGTCGTATTTCATGCAATGAATACATTACCGAAACATTTGGGAAATCGACCAAGTACCTGAAATCGCTCCCTGAGGGCATTGCACTTCATATCCCCCTCCTTTGTTGGGAAAGGAACTGCGGACGCTGGTGATTCCCAGCGGAAAATGGGTGATAAAAATGCAAAGCTCTCAGGGTCACCGGGTCAAACCTGTACTCCAGTATACTGGTTTAGTTCCCTGGCTTAGCGAGTAACATAGCTTAGCATCACACAGGAGCGCAAGGCTTCTGAGTAAATTTTCCCGTTTAGAACGGCATTTTCTCTTTCATTCCCGTCCTTGACAGAGTCTATACAAAAGAGGGTGTACTACTTCTTTCCTTCCTTCCACGGCGTGCGGCGTTTTTAGCACAATTAGGCGCTGCACAGCGTATCTGGATTTGCCGTACCCACGCTGCGGTGATATTGGACCACTTTCGAACGAAGGATGTGTCCGATAGGTTCCATGCTGTCCCAGCATGGGTCATATCCGTACCAACGGATGCAGTATCTTAGAATACCTTCCTGATTCCACGTGTGCCCAACGATTTGGTCAATCACAAACTCTTGTTTGTATACTTGCCGGTCTTGACGGGTTATGGTGACTTCGCTTTTCAGAGTTTGCCCGGTGCACGGATTATTTCCCCTCAGGGGTGCATCAGGATGCATCGTGCCGGCTTCGCTCGGAAGATACGGCGCACTGTGAAGAATCATATCCCTCAAGAGGGGTTAAGAAGGTCTTCGTGGAACGGTTGCCGCGTACCGTGGTAATTGGGTCGTGCCAATAGTTTGCGAGGGTCCTCTGTCCATTGTTGACAGTAGCAGGTCGAAACGCAAGCTTGCGGGCATTTTCGCGCTTTGGCGGAGTTGTGGAGGCCATTCCCGTGGTGAGGCTTTCCGCGTCACGCGGTAGTTGGTGCGAGGCGCAAAATTTCCGTGCATTCACGTGACTCCGACAGCATTTGGTTCGAAGCCACCTTCCTGCGTTCCGCCTCCTTTAGCTTAGGCCTTACACTGTCCGGCTGAGCCGTGCACTGCTGTGTTGACACCCAGTATCTGGAGGTTACTTCCGGTGCTCTGGTGTGTTGCCTCAAACGTCCTGATGGGGCGTGGACAGCTGGCGCCATAGACACCCTGTTCGGGGACTTTGCCTCTAATAGAGGTGTGATGTCTTCCTGAGAAGATTCATCATCCGGGACGACCAGTCTAACCCTGGCGACGACGCCGGATTTTTCCAAAACTCTCTGTATATTACCGCGATTGCGTGGAGACTTCGGCACTTTTATCTCCAAAGTTCGGCCAACATTCCCGTAATGAACGGTTCTCAAGTCCGGGGCTGTAGAGCCAGGGACTTGAGTTGCAAGATGCGCATTCCTGCCTTTCTCTCTGAAGAGGGTCTTTGCACTTTCCAGCGTTGGTGGTTTTCCAAGGCTTGCGTTGCGCACTACCAGCGGTGCGGATGGTGCTGAGGAATCTGCTTTGGCGGAAAACTCCGTCTTCGATGGTTCTGCGACTACATCCTAGTGAGTGGTCTGCAAAACGATATCGCTATCCAGACTCAAGGGATTACCCTGGTTTAGGGGAACAGACTGCCATGTTGGTCCAATATCCCGTAACATACGGTGTAACTGCGTCGTTCCGGAACCCTGCATGGGGTAATGCGAGGCTTCATCGACCTTCCGTGTTCCACGGCTCAAATCCCGTTGCGACGGTAGTAGATTTCCAGCGTGGCGATAGATCCCCTCCTCCTCCTTATACGGAGCAAGGCGAGTAGTAGTAGGATATGCCGCATGTCGGGTGTAAATGCGCGCTGAAGGGGCGGTAGTGTTAGGAGTAGATAAAGGTCCATTTGGACCTGAATGATCTGGTCGAGACGGGGATTTGGACAGAGTCAGTAAATCTGAGAAGCCCCAAGTAGGGTGTGGTACAGTAGTCGGTATATTGAGTCCGGGGGTTTCCGGCGTTTTTGAGTCCGTAGAAACGGGTTTCCCTGTTTCCAGGACGACGTCAGACGAGGGAGGAGGGGCAGGTCGAACACGATCGCGGGAAATCCGCTCAGGTTCCTTGCCCATTTCTAGTACGACAGTGTCAGGGTTAACGGACACCACTTTAAATGGTCCATCCGCCACAGGCGAAAGCCTGTCACGCTTCTCCCGTCCGGATTATAATATTCCCTACGTATAAAGACGTAGGTATTAGCCCAAATGTGGAGAGCATAACCTCGTAAACGAGCGTCAAAATCCCGCTTGTACGTGGCTTGTGGGCGTTCTATAGACTTCCGCGCTGCGGGGACCAGTTTATTAAGCCATTGCTTCCATTCCTGGTGGTAGCGACCCACAGATGGGATATTGTCCCAGTAGGCTTGGGATTCTAACGCCACATGTAGGGGTGAACGTGATAGAACCAATTCGAACGGTGACACTCCGGTAGTCCGGTGAACTTGGGTATTGTATGCAAATGTTAAAGCATCTGCATACAAGTCCCAAGTTTTGGGGTGATCAGCAACGTAGGAACGGAAAGAGACCAACAAAGTCCGGTTGAATCGTTCCACTTGCCCATTACACTGGGGATGGTAGGTAGTCGTGAACAAGTTTCTCACGTCCAGTATGTGACGAACATCCTGGAAGAATTTGGACGAGAGCTGCCGTCCGTTATCGGAAAGCACCTCCACAGGAGGACCGTAGACAAAGCTCCAGTGCGCTAACAGAGCTTAGACCACCGTGAAAGCGGTTATCCTCCGAAAAGGGACAGTCCAAACAAGCTTTGAAAAGCGACTGGTGATCAAAAGCAAGAACTTGTTGCCTCTCTTTGTAGTGAGGCGAGGTCCGAGAATATCGATTGCGATAAACTCGAGTGGGGCCCTAGCAGGGAATAGTTTCATTTTCTTCTCGTTCCTGCGGAGCTTCACGCCGTTCTTCGAGCATTCGGTACAAAACAGCACAGTTGCGTAGCAATCAGCCGCCATAGCAGGCCAGTAAAAACCCCTTCGCAGTGTGAGGTAGAGCTTTCTTTCACCTACATGGCCACCGAGCTTCGCATAGTGCAAGAGATGTAACAACCGTGACTGCAGGGAATGAGATACCACATCTGTGGGCAAGCGTCGACCAACCGAACGAGGTAGCCGTTATCGTTCACCTCCAAAGGGAGGTCTTCATGACCGTTTAAACGGGCACGAATACTCATACAGAAGGGGTCACTGAATTGTTCTCGGATCAATGTTTCCGGTGAAACCGGTACAAAACGTCGCTTTAAGGGGTTCTTAAGGGTCTCGCGGGATGCAAGTAGGTTGTCAAAGTCCGCATCTTCACTCCGGTCTTTTGGCCATTCCTGGAACTTCAACTCCGGGTCATCCGGTTTTTCAACCATGAAGCATGGAATGCCGTCATCCTCCGTTGGGAGTGCTTCCCCATTTGTGGGTAAACCCGACAAAACGTGGGCCTGGGTCTTGAGTGCACCATTTTTATATGTGACTTGGAAATAACATTTCGCAAGGCAAAGTCTCCAGCGCATGAGGCGGTCCGAGGGATCGGATATGTTCCTTAACTACTTTATCGAGGAATGATCCATGTATAAGGTAAAATTAACTCCCGTAAGGTAGGGGCGTAGAGTGGAAAGCACCCACACGACTGCGAAACACTCTTTCTCCGACACAGAGTAGTTCCTCTCTTGTAAATTGAGCGAGCGTGACCAATAATCAATTGGCCTTAGGTCCCCCTCAGAGGTGGTTTGGAACAGAGCAAAACCAACTTGGTAGTCGCTCGAGTCCGTGTCCACGGAGTACGGGAGTCTCAATTTGGGTAAAGATAAGATAGGTGCCGACCTGACAGCCTCCTTAAAGGAGTTAAACGCTTCCAATTGCTCAGGCGTGAATGGCTCCAACTGTGGGGGATTTTCTTTGGGTAACAACGCGTTCAAAGATGCTGCGATATCTGAAAATTTCGGGATAAACCGTCGGTAGACGTTGACCAGCCTAAGAAAGTGCGGAGTTCCGTTTGAGTGTGGAGTTTCTTAGCCTCAACGAGGGACTTGACTCGAGCCTTCTCGATCATTATCCATCCCTTACGGATGATACGACCCAGATACTTGACTGTATCGGTGAAACACTCGCACTTCATCAACTGGAGGGTAATCCTTGCATCTCCGAGCACGGTCAGAACGTCCCTGACATGGGTGAGATGGTGGTCTAAATTTTTGGAGAAGATGATAATATCATCCAGTTAGACCAGACAGCTCCGCCACTTGAAGCGATGCAATAGAATATCAATTGAACGCTGAAAGGTAGCGGGAGCATTGGTAAAACCAAACGGCATCCGCTTGAAGTAGTAAGATCCTGCGTGGCAGGTGAATGAGGTCTTATCGTGATTCTCCTGTCTAACAGGGACCTACCGATAACCTCAATTAGCAACCAAAACCGTGAACACAGTAGCGTCTCCAAGAGAACCGATCACTCGTCCATAAGGGTGATGGGATATGTGTCCCTAACAGTCACGGCATTGAGCCGGGGATAGTCGACACAGAACCTCTAGGTTCCGTTGGCCTTTAAAGCCAGTACAACTGGGGATGCCCAGGGTGATTTAGCAGGCTCTATCAAACCTGCGCGGAGAATTTTGTTCACTTGGGACTGGTCCTCTTCCAGAGCTTTCGGTCCTGCCCTGTAAAAGGGTTGGGACATCGTACGTGCACCTGGTAAAAAATCTATCCGGTGTTCCGTAGCATTAATCTCGCCAAGCGAGCCATCCCACATCGTGGTAAATTCCCGTAGCATTGCCCAGAGTTTGTCGCGGTGTGACTCTGGTACATGGCCGAGGTCTATATCTTCCAGCGCTCTTATGGGGTCCACTCGGTCAGAACGCGCTGTAACATTGTCCTGTGATACAGGTGTGGCCGTCGGTTCCGAGTTATTCGGGGTAATCGACGTTAAAACAACGATTCCCTTCCCCTCCTTTGACGATAGTTCGTCAGTGGTGGGAGTGGCTTCCTCAGAAGAGGCCCCGATTCCGAGAACATTGGCGGTCGTCGTCTTTGGTGGGAGCATCCCAAAGGGGTGAAGAGTGACGCTTTCAATTACTTGGTTCTTAACCAGATACTGGGGGCGTTGGCCACGATTGGCACCGAGTATCCGGAAAGGAGCATCCGGGGTAAGGTGAGCAATTCCGTTTGCCAGCGGGAGCTGGTATTTCTCGTATTACGAGGACAGAGGTTGAATAACTCGAAGATCGTGTTGACGGCAATTGAAATTCACCCAGACTTGGGACTCAGGTGTTATAGAAACAGAGGCTGCGACTCGACGTTTGATGGACGCCCAAAAGGCGGGCGGTGGTTCCTGTGCAGCAGGTAGTGGGACTTGCTTCTGCAAGGCACGCTTCAGCGGGCGACGGAAGATCGGGACTGGCGTTCCGTCGTCGAGTTCTACACGCCTAAGGCGGGGCCTGATTGCGTCGAAAAATCTGTCGCAGTAATCCCATCCCGGTTTGACTGGAGCGGCCAATGACCGACAAACAATAAAGTCAAGCTTCACAACGAAGGTGCCCAACCGCATGAATAAATCAACGGTGCTCATCGTTTTTAACGGCTTGTTGCTCGCATCTGCAACGTCTGGAACCGTTTGGAAACGGACAAGAGACCGCACCTGCGGGGGTAGCAATGATTCTACGATGAAGTTGGAGCCTGCACCTGTTTCCAGGACTGTTAGAAATCTCACCATAACATGGGTGTCAAGGCCAAGGTCGGCATAAACCTTGTAGTTGCGCTTGGCCATGACCAAGAATCTATCCGGGATGCAGGTGTTTTTACACCGTATCCACGGGCGAGCAGCACAGAAATGTGTGCAGAGTTCACGTATTCGGTGTTCTCCCTTGAAAGTATTTTCACCGGGGAGCGAGGCGGCGAGGCCTTGGGGGTCAACAGCCTCAGCTCTGAGCACGCCTCTCCCAGAAGAGAGATTCCCTTAGATAGTTTTCTTGGGAGGTTCCCGCCGTAGGCGGTAGTCCAGCATCGTCGACCAGAAGAGCTTCGGTCTGGAGGCCGGGGTTTTCATCCGCATAGGCGTTGGTTGCGTCGGACATTTGCGCGACTTCCCGATTCGGGTTAATTGAAGCTAGCTGCGCACGCGGGATATGTGCCAGGGAATGCGAGAAGGTTTTAGCACGGAGGTAGAAAGCCGTCGGAACGGAACATTTCTCCTCTGGAGTGACGGCCTCGTAATTTGCCACCACCTTGGCCATATCCTTCAGTGAGCAAAGACACTGTGGTTGTGTATGGCCATGAGTGTAACAAAGGTGGCGAATCAGAGCCAACACGGCAACCCCCGGTAAATATCCCGAGCATCGGAGAGGCGTACCGCAGGGCGGGCGTCGTTCCATCCAGGCCGTTGATAACGGGATTGGCCGTTCATAAACGGAACTCGTGGTGGGTGAACGCTATTGTTCTCCACGTACAACAAGTGGCTGTCTTGCGCCGTTTCGAACGTGTCCTCTTTCGTTGACGGTACGTCCGTGGCTGGTATAGACACATCATTTTTATGTGCTAAATGCACGGTGTCGTATTCCTGTTGGGGGCTCTATCCGCTAAAAGCGAAGGCGATGAGGCGTCACTCTCCAGCACTAACGCCTTGGCGGACTTAGACCAAGGATTCGGGGTTTTTGCACAAAGTGCTTCCCCTTCCGCTCGAGCGTGCTGAACAAGCTCAAGTTAGGTTATTCTCCGCTTGTCCTGGCGGTAACGAGTGACAAGACTACGGATTACCGGGTCAAAGCCATCAATGAACCTGATACAACGATCCCCTGCGGGGTATACATTCCCATAGCAGTGGAAGGCCTTGTTATGGCGCACCAAGTGAGCAGTTTGAGTCTCACCTGAGTGCTAACGAGTATCTCACAAAGAGAAGATTGCCCCCTGAATGGTGGTATTGGTGGCATAGGAGCACAGTTAATACCGCACAGCCTCCGGCTAGCAGGTCACTCCTCCCTCTGAGGCAGCAGATGATCCTCTGACAGAGATGTACTAGTCCTCTGCCACTCCTCGTAAGAAATACGGTAGTACCAAATTGGCTTGTCTCTCATTCATTCCGAGGATATCCGCTACTGCTACAAAGCGGTAAAGAAAGTCCAACACCATAATTGGGTCTTCTCCAGTAAAATACTGGTTGTGCAGTGATAGTTGCATACGTTTTATGCACTCTTTCACCTTTCCCGTGCCACGGGGTGTACGTCCTAAAGAGGAACATTCGAGCCGGTAGTACCAGTATGACAATAGTTTCCGATACAACAGGTTCGTCGGTTTGAACTCCCTGAGGCCAGGGTGTCTTCTCCCTTTGCTGCGAGTTCTAAGCCCACCTTGGGTGGCGGATGACCACTTAGAGCGGAAAGAACGGCATCGTTTCTCGTCCTCCTAGTCGGACTCCAAGGAACTACAACCGTCTGACCCGTTCCGGGATGATTCTGATGATGTCGTAGAATCAGAATCCGAGTGATCTCGTTCATGTGTGCCCTTATAACGGGGCTTCTTTTTTCCAGCATGCTGGTCGTGGTGTGACACGGCTGGTGCCGGATCATCTGGGGACGGTTTACCCATGGGGATAAACTGCTCTAACGTCCCCACACGGGCGTGACCTCGATCGAATCGAGATTCAACTCCTTCTATGAAGGTTGCGGGTTGCCCCAAACTCTCTAACATAGAGTTGACATCATATCGTAAGATACGGAGATCCTCTGCGACCACCTTTGTAGGGGTTGCCATCAACCCTCACGGAGATTTGATAATTCCCCCACAAGGGTGTCGTAAGCGGTCCGAGATTCCAGGGACATCCCCTGGAAGGTGTTATTGCCCGTCAGACGGGGTTCAGATGTGGCGACGGCCACGGCCGGCGCCGGATGAGCACCATCCACGGCATATAATAACGAGGTCGACGTGTAGTCCCGGGGTTCCTGGGGTGGCTTTTCAGTCCTAGACGCGGCACCCCCAGCATGGCTGGACTTCGACCATGTCAGGATCCGAGAAACGAAGCGAACTTCAGGGTTATCTCCACCATTCTGGGAGCGGCTGTGTGTAGTCGAAGGTTCCGCAGAGGAGGGCTTCCTTGAAATCAGGGCCAGCCATTACGACTAGAAAACAATGGAAATTCCGAAGAACAAACAAAGGAAACAAAACCTCGAAAGAGGGAACCAAACACAAAACCGATTCTAAGTCAGGACACCACTTTGTAGTGCAAGGCTCTGAAGCAGGAGTGCACCAGAAGACGTTCGAGATCTTTCCTCGTTAGAGGTGAGCCCAGTTGGGTAGAGCCCTCCCGAGAGTGGCACGACTATGTCGGGTTGTAAGGCTGAGGCCACCCGTCCGGACTTGCGCAGGGAGGTCGAGGCAAAAATCGGGTATCCGCAGGAGCAGTTTATGAGGATGGTCGTCCTCTGGAGAGGTGAGGTTTCCATGTTAGTGGCACGCGCGAACACGAGCCGTGGGTAGCGGGAAACCCACCCTGTAAAGGGTAACACAACGGAGAGCTGAGTCACTACTGTCGTGACGAAGATTAACGGCGGTGCTCGTAAATAAAACTAATACAAGGCAAACACCAATATAGTTGGAATAACAATCCGAATACTCGGGTCCTTTAGATAGGCATGCGGATTAGAATTCCTGTATGCGACGGTGCTTTCCTCCAAAGAGGAGTAGAGAACACGCGAAGGCGGTGAGGTCTAGAGCCAATTCTCTGGGTTGGGGTCCCTTGTTGGGGAAGGTTTACTGGTGCGACGGCAACTCGCCTACGCACTAAGTACTAACCATCCCAGAAATGGGTGTAAAAATTATAAATAATATTAACTAAACTAATCCAATTTGGTGGTTCATGCCCACTACTGTGGCCAACCGCCAATTGACTATTTCGTGTCCCACGTTTCAAATTTATTGTTAGGGGTCGTAGTTCATGCAATGACTACAGTACCGAAACATTCGGGAAATCGACCAGGTACCTGGAATAGCTCCCTGAGGGCATTGCACTTTACACGTGATTTCGGAATCTCTTATGACATGGGCGAGAATAAAATAAATGGAATATCTCAATAGGAAAGATCGTGACTGCCAAAACTAAGATCCATGGTTTGAGCAAACTGCACCACTTTTCGACGATGTTTCGTTCACTCCTGCTGCAAACAGAACAACTTCCGAAGAAGTCACATTAAGTGACATACATGCACTGAATCCGGAAGATCTTCCTTATATTTGCGAAGGAGGTGTGTTGAAGAGAAAGTGTGCGGAATTTAAAAGCCTTTATGGTCATGTTTTGGCAAAGTTTGAGGCCTTCGGACAAGGAGATCCAGAAGCATTTGCAAGTTTTGCGGAAGGGAAATCATACCTCATGTATGGGTACTGCTTTCTGCAGTTCATCCCGATTCTCAAGCCCTTTGTCACGCGTGCGCTGGAAAGTGATGCTCGAAGAGAGTAAAGAGTGGGAGATGGTGTAAACCCATACGGGTATCGGGGGAGTGAGCTTGTTCGAAGACAAAATGAGAGGTCCAAGCGAGACGTACATGATGTAAATCTTGTTCGGTTAGAAGGATTGGTTTCGGTCCAGAAACAACAGCGTAAACCTTTTTATGCAAAATTGGAGGCACTAGAAAGGCGATGGCTACAGTTTAGAGTCATAGATGCACAAGCCCGCTTCCCTACATCTGAGTTGGAGGCCATTGGGCGTGTCAAACCTATGTTGGAGCAAGGCGTGTGCGCAGAGGAAAAATGGTTGGTTGAAGGTGTTTTTAACAAGCTCAAAGAAAGTCTTGAGTCAGATAGAAAATTGTAGTCACACGCACTGCACAAGGGCCATGTACAGATCAGGCTTTCTCTCGCGCCGTCGCTCCGGTACATCTCTCCAAACCTCCCTACGCCCCCGCGCGAATCTCATTCAATTATTGCGCCCTCTACAAACAGCACGCTGAGAACTCCTCACCGAAGTACCTCGCACACTGCGCCATTGCTCACCGACGATCTACCCAGCGCATGCTGCAATTGTGCCTAGTGCAGTGCGCAGTCTGTGTTACGGATTTGAAGGATGTTACCAGTATACTTCATGCCGTTCCGCCTCAATACCATGAATAATTTCGTCAGATCGAGGACCTCCCTCACTGTTCGTTTTGGCATATTTCATAGGCTTTTGAGCGCCGATTTCAGGCTGGTTTGAAAGCTTTTCTCTAGCCATTTGACGCTCAATCCGTGGCAGCGACCTTGCTCTCCCAGCTCCATTGTGCCTTGCTTCCAAATTCCAAGCGTGATGTCTCTGTAAAAGCACAGTATTCCGGACTGGATTCTCTTATTAGCACTGTTCTAACTTCCATTTCTATGCTTTCTTGAATTCTGTCTTGGCTCTTTATGTTCTTTAATAGGCATTGGGTTGACGACCACTTCCGCAGAAACTTCCCGAACGAACACCACTTTTAAATGGAAGCACGCTCTGCTCTTTGCAGTGCTCCATTTTTCCGCGATCATCCGCCGGTTTTTATACCCCATATATACGATCAGTACTCTACCGACAAGTTACTTGTCATGGTTTTCGTCCGTGGTGTCCGCGTCGATAATGTTGAAGCCATGGTTCATAAAGGCATCGTGCCGTAGCGAATTGCACAAACCGTTGTAGATGCATTTGCACATATGATTATCATCAATATTTTCGTGCACTGCGACGCGGATCTCGCGTATTGGCTCAGGGGCCTTTCTACTTTACTTACTGCGTCACGGCCTTTATCGCGAGCTTAATGATCACTTTCAACAAAGCTACAGTAGGTTTTGGAAGGGTTTCGAGGTAAAAGACAGCCCGTTGGTTGAAAAGGATTGCGATGAATCTGATGCTCTTGGCTTTGCAAACATCTTCTCCATGTTTTTTCTCAACCGTACCTGGAGCTTTCGCAAACAACGTGGTACCGATACTTGGGTCAAGATGGCTCTCGAAGGATTTGGACGTATTCGTGATTATGTGAAGGAGAGCGGCTTAACTTCTGAGTCTGATGTATAGCATTTTGTTGAAACCATCCTTGATGAATTCATTCCTGTATTAGAAATGAATTATTTGGTGCGTAATGTTAAGTAAGTACTAGGTGCCCAAGTTCAGCGCTTGACGTTTGATGCTCAAAATGCTGTTAGAGAGTTGCGTATATTCAATAGCAACACACCAAACGGGCCACAGTGACATGCTCATGGAGATACTGCCACGTTTCTAGCGGGTACTCACGTGTTAAATGAAGTTACTATTTTACCTGTGTTTGAGTATAGTTGGCTCCAGTATCAGTTCTAACGTGTCTAAGTTTCCTAATTTTATTCTACTCGATCTCCTAAAAGAGATTGGTTACCTATTTGAAATGTGTACCTGGCCTCAAATCCAAGTTTATATATTTCGTGACTTACTCTCACTATGACACGACAAAATGCTTATGTCGGAAAAGCCCTGACCGACCTTGTGAACAAAGTTGGCTCCGAAATACACGTCGTCCACTACTTACAACGTTGACGAATACCTCATTAGGTACAGCGATGATCCAAGGAACATAGAAGATTCCCGAAAGATCCGTATCAAGTCATCATGAGCACCCTGGGATCATGGCAGATTATGAAGACCCTGTCGGTTCCTGGTCCTTGCCAAGTCAAAGAACAGGTCATCAACTTGGAGTTCGCCAAGTCACCAAACGGCTAGATCTGGCATTGAACCCGGTAAACTATCCACATATGGAGGCCAACGAGAAGAACAAGCATAATGCCGTTAAACTTGGACGATTTTTCATTGACTAGTGGCACTGATAAAACTAGGTTAGGGCCTGTATATAAACCCCGATGGATGCTCAGAACTTCAACTCGGATCATCATCATTGACTTCAAACCATTTCCATCCATTGCATTGCTGTTCCTAACATCACGCAAAAAAAGTGGTTGGAAGGTGTTTGAACATTTGGTAGTGTGTCTTGACACGGCTGCTCTATAGATAGATTGCGTCACCGCTGAAGTGCAGTTGTTTGCGCTTGATGTTCTGCTTTATATGTTCAAAATGTGGAACAGTTTCACTGCTTTTGGTGGTACTCGGGGTGGTGGAGAATGTACGAATGTTATATTGATTGGATGATGCTGCCAGCAACTGATAGAATGGGCAATGTGCTCATTCGAGGCCCTTTGATCTGAGAATTCATGCATTTTCATACCAACGGTGTTCATACTCTTTGTGTCCTATTCGTCCTTGTCGCTCAGTCACACAGATGGGTGACTCCCTCACAAAGTTGAGAAGAATGCAGTGAGATTGTTCGGTTTGGCTATGTTGTACTGTTTATGAGCATCTGTCGATGTGTCAGTGAGCAAGTGAGTGTGTCAATTTTCGACGTGTGACAAATTCGCATTGCCTCATTTAGCGTTTATTTTCGTTCGAGAAGGAGTGTGTACTTTGCGTTCAACGTATTTAACTATATATATATATATATTCAGCAAAGAGTGTACGTAGTGTCTGTGAAGGCATGGGAGAACTGGTCAGCGGAACCTTATGTCAGCGACGTTGTTGACGCTGTCGTGGACAGCCTTCAAGAAATACACTCTGACGGTGATAAGGAACGAGTTGAAGATATTCTCCGTGCAATAGGCGAAGGAGGTATTGCGGCAATAAAACCGATGCTAGGAACGCTTTACACCCCGTTCAACGAATGAGACTCAGAATGACGCGTTGATGCTAGTTTTGCGATACTAAGATTCTCTCGAAGATCTTCGGTGGAGTCTGTGACAGATCGCTCCAGCTCTGTTTTGGAGGTTCTTGTGAGGCAACTGGCAGATACTGATGATGGGGCTGCTAGAGCGGCTTAGTAAGCGCTGAAAGTGATGTCCACAATTGTACCAAATGAGTGCTTGATGGGACATATTCTGTGATTATGCAGTCACTGCGAGCTGCATTCAGAGGAATTGCAGTGACGGATACAATATCTTGTACAAGTGCGTTGCAAATTCCTAAGGGTGTTTCACCGTTTGTCCCGACGTTGAAAGCCGGACTGCGGAATGGTAGCCTAGAACTGCAGGGGCAATCTGCGTCGGGTATCGGGGAACTGATTGAGTTTATCAATAGTAGGAGGCTGAGGGCGGTTGTCATGAAGTTTGCTGGTGCTTTGATCTGGGTTATATTGGGACTATTTCAGTGGTAACGTAAAAGCCTCTGTACTGAAAGCTTTCTTGGCTTTGCAGAAGAGTAGTGAGATGATGCTGCATTCGTTCGTGCTGCAGCTACAAACCACCGTGGTGCATGACTGGGTGGACTGGGTCCGGCTGGAAGGTTCTGTGCATGTGTGGTCTTCACTATCGGCTGGTTGCTTTTCTTGGTCTAGAAGGGACGTAATCAGTGCAGAATGCGTGGATTGTGCATGTAAATGCTTCTTGTTTAGTGGATGAAGCGTCCGAGAGGTTCGTGGCGTACCGGCACAGATACTGTTCAAGGAAGCTGCACGAGAGATGCGTCGCAGTGGAAGCGTATCTGTTTGAGCTTTCTGCGGTGTATTCGGTATGGAAAGAGGTGAAAGCCGCTGATGAAACAGCGGCGTTCGCAACCAAAAGTCGCGGCTCGTAACAAAACAGGAAGGAGAACACGGATGCGGCAGCGGCTCGTGGTATGCGCTATGCGTGGCGACGCTGCTTGCTATTGTCCGCGGTTGGTTGAAGGGGATGAGGCGTGCGGGCAGAGCTCATTCTGGATGGCTATCGGCATCAGAATACAACGGGGACACACGAATGTCGATCTTTTTGCACTTCGCTCAGCGTTACTTTCGCTTCGACGGGTGCGAGCGCGAGCTCCCCGGAATGGCGCGAGCTGCAATGGATCCCAACGCGCAAGGCATCATGCGCCATGCCGTTTCAGTTTTTTCCAGCACCGTTTGACCAGTTTTTTCTTGCAGACGCAATTTCGCATTTCGAATCGCTGGATGAGAGCAGCACTTGCGCTTTGCTGGATGCAGTGCAATCGTGGTTGTATGGGGCGAGCGATGACCACGTGCGTGACGGGGACGGCGTCGAGCACGACTTCTTTTGCGTTACGAAAGTCTAAATAGGAGCGCTGAAGCAGGTGCTATCAGCGCCGATGACCACAACTTGGCAGCTCGTTGATCCTTTTTCAAACGCGTTGCTAACCACGCTCTTCTCCCCAGTCCGAGCTGCAAAGTCTCGCTGCTACGCTTCTCACCCCCATCGAACCTGCCACACAAGCTGTGCCTGAGGAGCCTGTTCTACACGTGCTCAAACCTACTCTGCACAGCATCTCGCCCCGCCGACATGCTTTCATCATTCGCGACTCGCTTTCGTTAGCGCTGCGCTGCGCGCTTTGCTTGTTTCGCTTGCTAAACAAGTGCCTTTTCCATCCATTTTACCTCCTGTCTATACTTCTATTCCCACTTTATAAGCCTGGACCATAACCTTTTCACATTGCATTTGCCCCGTTTATTCCCACATTTAGCTTTGTGGCCCCCCGCTCAGCCCTTGTCTCACCATCTGGATCTTATTGTTTCTCGTATCTTTTCCGTGCTCGTTACTTTGGCAGTCGTTCTTATCATTCGCGCCCAGCCTGGATCTGCAGCAGAAGCAGTTGCTCTTCGTCTCGACGCCAAACTTCGCTTAAGTCTCTCTCTCTCTTCCGCTCAGCTTCACTGCCGAACCGAGCCTTAACATTCCGGGGGCCACTGATATTCCTCCACGAACCACATATCCACTTTCTCGCCATGTTCCATCTGACGTGGACCTATGAAGCCTTAGTAGAGGATTGTCTCTGTTGTGCTTCGGTCGGATGACTCCTTCTCCTTGAAGGTGGAGTCTTTTCCAAGCCTTTATAGATATGGCATCTGTGCAAAACCCTGCCAAAATCATAGACGCCTTTGGTACGCTTGTGGTTGCTCTGCAGGGAACCACAGGATTCAGAATCTACTATACTGCTGAGGTCAGCACTAATGAGACTAATTACTGCTTACCTCACAACATTACATATCACGTAATGTATCTAACGTAAGATACATATGTGAGACTTACGTGCCTCATGTCACAACACGATTCCCATTACATCATCCCTCCCATGCCATGAGCACCATCACAAAGTCCAAGCAAGTGTCTGAACTTGATGTGCCTTTGCTTCGGAAGTGGCTTCGTAAGTACGTCAGCAATCATGTGTTCCGTTGGGCAACGTACTACTTTCATCATTCCAGACTCAACTCCTTGACGAACAAAATGATAGCGTAAATCAACATGTTTTGCGCGCCTGCTTCCAACTGCCCATTCCAGTACCCCAGTATTGTCTTCGTATACTGTAGTTGGATTCAAGGTTGGTCTTATCTGTAGCTCGCTCAATAAATTACGAACCCACTTGACAATTTTGAAACATTCAGAAACTGCAATGTATTCTGATTCAGTTGTGGAAGTCGCCACGCAAGATTGTTTCAAAGTTTTCCACTCAACCATGGTCCCCAACAAGAAGAGACAAAAACAACTTGTCGACTTTCTATCAACGTCATCACCAGCCCAATCTGCATCTGCGTAGGCATACAAGGTGCTTGAGCTATCTCCATCCTTCGCCAATATCTTCAGTCCAAGATTTCTAGTACCGTTGAGGTAACGTAGAATTCTTTTCACGGCATTCCAATGAGCAACTGTAGGATTGGCTTGGGCTCGGGATAGTATATTAACTGCATGGCAGATGTCCGGCCTCGTGCGTGTAGACAGATACAACAGAGACCCAATAGCTTCCTGAAAGGTACTTTGACGCTCAAAAGGCTCTGCTTTCAATAACTCTGATGCCTTGTACGCAGTACTCATCGGAAGTGCAACAGGTTTCGAATGTGCCATCTGGAAGCGGTGTAGTATCTTCTCGATGCATGGTTGCTGGTGCAAAAGCATTCCGTTTGGATTCTGTTGCATTTACACACCTAAAAAGCTGTCTGACCTTGCGCATTCTTTCATATCAAATTCAGAGGCGAGTAATTGCTTCATCTCTCCGATTGTCTCAGCATCGTCGCCCATTAACAAGAGGTCGTCAACATAAAGTAGAATCCAGAGTGTGTGACCATCCTTGCGCATGTGAAAGAAGCATTGGTCGGTCAGGCACTGTTTGAGACCTAGCGCTAATAGTCGTTTTGTGAACAATCGACTCCATATAGCGTTAGATTGCTTCAAACCGTAAATAGAACGGTTCAATTTCAGTACTTGGCCTTCATTTATGCCAATATCCAGCCCTTTCGGGGGACGCATGTAGACAGGTGAGTCTTGATCTATGTGTCCATACAGAAAGGCACACTTCACATCAAGCTGGTGAATCTCAAGTCCAAGGCTGCACGCCAACGTCAAGGCTACTCGGACTGTTCCAAAGTCAACTACCGGCGAGTAGACATGTGGTACATGGCCTTGTTGGCACCCTTTAGCAACCAATCTCGCTTTGTACCTTGAGACTGAACCATCGCTGCTCTGCTTCGTAGCAAACACAAACTTAGACCCAAGGACGTTCACTTCTGGTGGTTTGTCTACTACAGTCCAGGTCTGCATCGATCTCAAGGACGAAAGCTCATCCTGAATGGCCTGTTCCCAGTTTTTCCAGTTATCCAACTGCCTTGCCTCATATAGATCTCTTGGGATGGGAACTGCATTGTCCTCTTTTGTGACAAGGGTACTGTGATTTGTGTCAGAGAACCGAGAGGGAGGTTGACGGTTGCGTTCAGGGTATCGCCGCACAGGGTAATGGGTAAGAAAGTCCTGAATGCTTGGTGTCATCGTAAACTCTCCAGAGTCTTCAGTACCATCGTTTGCATTACTCTCCACATTGTCCTGCTCATTAGCCATAATCCCAGTTCCATTATCTTCGTCCTCTGAGTTCGGTGTTTCCACGCTGCTACTTCTGTCATCTTCATTACCTACAGGTTCTGCAACCAGTAGCTCATCCTCTGCGTCAGAATCTTCCATATTCTGTTCCATATCATCATCATTAATGTTCCATATGTTCAATGGTTTCCTTTCAAACAATTGTCTGCCTGGGAAAACTGTCTCGTTTATCGTCACATGCCTTGCAAATGTTATAGATCCATCGTCAATGTTGAATATACGGTAGTTAAGGTGCGGGAGGCAACGAAGCAGAATTCCGCGACGCGCCTTGCCATCTAGTTTCTTGCGCTTTGCAACATGGACCCAGACCTCACAACCAAATGTTCTTAGTGAGCTCACATTTGGAACATTTCCTGTCACGATCTCATGTGGGGTCTTTCCATTCGTTGCAGTACAGCTCAACTGGTTCATTATCCTTGTTGCAGTAACGACAGCTTCACCCCAAAAACGGGCAGGTAGTCCCGCGTGGGTCAGCATGGACCTAACCATCTCCATCACAGATCGGTTGAATCTTTCAGCAACACCATTTTGCTGTGGAGTATACGGAGCACTATTTTCCCAGTCAATACCTTCACTCGAGAGATACTTTCGCAGTCCAACATACTCTGGCCCATTGTCCGAGTAGACCAGTTTTATCTTCTTCTCGGTCTGCCTTTCAAACTTCAGTTGGAAACACCGAAAGTGGTCTGTAAGATCCTTCCGCTTGGACAAGAGCCTCACATCTTTGTACCGAGATTTCTTATCAATGAAGGAAACAAAATACTTCTTGTTCCCGAAACTTGGGGTACTCAGTGGTCCACATATATCCGTAAAGATCACATCCCCAACTTGAGCATTATCATTACTCCTCTCGGACAAGGTCCGACGCGTCATCTTTCCCTGTATACACGGTACGCAGTCTGATCCATGCTCTGGTTTGGCGTTGAGGTTCAGTCCCATCACAGACTTGTTGCTAGACATCTGATGGATCTTCTGTTTTCCAATATGGCCAAACCTTTCATGCCACAGTCTGGTTCCTGCAGAATCTTTGGCAGCAAGAGCCTGGTGTCTGCTAACCGTGGCCAACACATGGTACAATCCTTCATTATTCACAGCTTTGATAGTTGTTCCCTGGCTAGCAATAGAACATCCAGAGATTCCAAAATGAACTGCACAACCATCCTCCGCCAGTTGAGAGCAGGAAACCAAGTTGCAGTCCATATTCTTCACATACAGTACATCTTTTAGCATTAGAAGCATCTCGGTTTCGTCATGTTGTGAAATCCTCAATCGCAGATTTCCCATCCTCGAAGCATGTACACGCCTTCCATCGCCAAGGGCAATGGTCCTAGGTGGTACTGGGGAAAAATCGGCAGCCAGAGTACTATCACAAACAATATGGCAAGTTGCTCCAGAGTCGATTACAAAGATGTACCTTTTCTGCCTGGCCATCAGAGCTTGATGTCTAATTCGCATACTGGAACCCTCGTCGTCCCTGTTCTGGTTCAAAGGGCAGTGCCTTTTGTAATGACCCTTTTGACCACACTTGAAACATTTTCCTTTCAACTTCGTCCTTAGTGCCTTCTCAGTACCAGCGGTGCCGGACACAGTATTCGAAGTGATATGCTTCTTCTCCGCCATCCATGTGTCATATTCTTGAAGTAGTCTTGCTGTAACCTTGTCCCAAGAAAGTTCCTCATCCGAAAATGTCTGAAGGGCTGAAATTACGGGCCCATAGGCGCTATCACCGGTACTACCAAAACTGGAGAACAGAATTGCAATTTGCATAGTTTCTTCAATTGGGTTTCCCATAGCGTCCAACCTTGCAAAGACAGACTCCAGGTTATCAACATAGTCAGACATGACGGCATTATCCGTGAATCGTAGTTGATGAAGCTTAGTTTGCAACTGTACCCTTGTGGTTGCGTTCTCAGTTGCATACCGCTCCTTGAGCTTCCTGTACATCACAAAAGGATTCTTTCGTTCCGATGCAACAGCACGAAGAGGTTTATCACCAAGTGATTGCACTATGTACATGCGGGCCTTGGAGACTTTCAGCTTCATCTCCCCTGACAATGTTTCTAGATTACCATCTTCGGAGACATCCTGAAGAACTATACTTAGAAGTTCTTTCGATTCAAGTAATGCCTCAATTCGCATCATCCACAGGGTAAAGTCTTCATGGCGACGAGCGAAAAACCGTGGCACCTTCTTCACACTGTCTTCCTCCATTGAAGAGAAATTACGAAACGACCTCTCTGCGCTGCAAAGCGAACGAGATAGCAATCTTCTGTGGAGTGCGATGCTACCACTGTTCTGTTTCGGTCGGATGACTCCTTCTCCTTGAAGGTGGAGTCTTTTCCAAGCCTTTATAGATATGGCAGGGTTTTGCACAGATGCCATATCTATAAAGGCTTGGAAAAGACTCCACCTTCAAGGAGAAGGAGTCATCCGACCGAAACAGAACAGTCTCATAAAGCACCTCTACACTGTCAAACTTCTGCCGTCAAAAGACGTAAGCATGTCGGAAGTCGATTATGTCCTCGACAAACACCGAGATTCTTTCTGACGTCAAAACGCTTCAGCCCCCGTTTCAAACAGTAGCAAACTCCATCGAACAAGCACTTTCCAAATATGGAGCCCACGGCGATCATGACAATCAGGAAGCCACCCCAGATACCCAATCTCAAAGCTCTCTTCGTAGAGATCCTCTTGCAAGCGCCATCTCCTTGCTACCCGAACTCCCCAGACGAATACCAAATATTGATATTCATACTAACATTGCAACTGTTCTACTGCACAATATTAACCGACGCTCGCTTGCCCCCTTTTTGGAGGTCAGATGCCGTACCTTTCTGGAACATACAAACTAGGCAAAAGAAGGTCCGAATAGCACTTTTGGTAGTGTTTCGAGCAGCATCACGATGGCTTTTGCGGAAGAAGACAGAGAAGTTCGTGATATAGCTGGGAGGTGTAGCAGGAACATGGATTCTTGCCGGTTGATAGATTTTGTGATGGAGGTATTGGTAATGGACGGCACTGACTACACTGACAGAGTGAGCGGCGTGAAAGCGATGGTAGAGATTTTCAAGTCTATGAAGCATGTGGATGCAATGCAGAGGAATGGTACTGGAAGCTTTGTTGAGCATGCGTACGAGCTGTTTGACAGGGGAGTCGGAGAGATTGATGGTCAGAACTGTAGATAGAGCACTTTCTGTCGATGTGATGTAGCGGCGTCATGACTAGAAAGAGCAGGCACAAGGACCTTGGTAGTTCTCCCAAGGGTGCCCCCGACTCCCCAGAGATGGAATTGGAGTTGGTTTCTTTTTTGTCTTCTTCTGGCGTGTTCCCCAAAGAGGCTGTTTCCTCTTTGGGTTGCGCTGACCAAATACGTTTGGATTCTAGCGCAATGAGCAGACTGCAACCTATGCAAAAGAGGTGTGAGTAGATTAATATGATGGGTACCTACCCAACAACAATGATCAGTTATTTTGCTACCACGTATAGGGTTTCCACCCACGCTCCAGCACGTAAGTCCGTTGACAGTCCACCATATCCAATCTACATGAGTGGTTATATGTTTTTGATGCTGGCAACCGTATTGCGCTGTCTTCGCGACCCAAATATCTTCGTTTCCTCCAAGTACTCTTGCAGTAGTTCACGTACGTCTTGCTGCAGCGATGCGATATCAACCCAGTCTGCCTCTTCTTTCCCAAAGCCATTCCACTTCACAAGTAATTCAACTATATTGTTTCGGCGTCTGATATCCTCGAACTTCTAGATGACTAGTAGCTCATTCTGCTGATTTTCCAAGTGTTCTTTGAGCTCTTCAAATATTTCGTAGACCTTGTTAGAAAATAATGTCAACCTTCTTCCGTGTAAAAGCGCCTTCTTTGTGGTCAGTAAATTCTGGACTTCAAATATATACTTTGCTCTGCATTTTGTAATGCAGAAAGGTCCATGCCATCGTAGGCTAGTCTTTGGACGGATGTTCTTCTGCAAAACAGCTTTAAGCACTTAGTCGCCTTTGGTTAAGTCAATTGGCCTGATACTCGTGCGGCGATTGTGAGCATCCACAGAAGCTTTACGCTTCCTTCTACCTTGTTCTGCACAGTTGCAGTGAATTGATTCTAACGCTCGCTTTGGGTTGGTGATTTCCATGAGCGAATTTCGGAGTCTGGGACGGTCTTGTGAAAACTGTAAGAGGGCATTTACCGCCTAGTTTTCTCGTCGGCACGCTGTTCAGGGCTGATTGTATTAGTGGTAGGACTGTAGGCCATGCGTACTGGGGAAGCTGAAACTCCGAGAGAAGCACTCGGCAGGTCCTTAGTAGTTCGTGGCAGACTACTTCTACTGCACCGTTGCTCCACGGGCAACATGGTAGTGTGAAATGGTGTTCCGCTTTCAGCCTCTGAGCCAGAACCTTAATGAGTTTGTTCTTAAAATGGCTCCCTTGATCCGATATCCATGACCTAGCGACCCCAAACGCGGCGAACCAGTCTACCGGTGCTTCCGTGGTTGTTTCTGAGTCAGCTTCTCCTGCGCTTTGGAGCCAGACGTACCCCGAGAGGCCGTCCGTGATGATAAGCGTGTATAGATTGCATTTCTCTCCTTTTTTCATGTAACATTAATCAAATTGTAACAGCTCGTTTGGCTTGGTGGCGTGCATTGTTTGGCCGAGAGGCCTTGGGAGGATTTTTCCCGGTTCAATTGCGATGCAATGCAAACAAGATCGTGTGAATTCGGAGTTATGGGTTCTCAGGCCCTTCCACCAGAAGTGGGCTGGTACTGTGTTCCACTAGAGTCTGTCGCCCTGTGTCCTCCTTTTTCAGTGTGGGTGGCGATCGATATCCTTAACTGCAGTTTTGCGTCGTTGTCCGGGATCCATACCTGTCTTGTCGACACCCGTACGACTCCATTAGTCTTCTCGCAATGCTTCGGAGGCGTAGCGTTTCTGCTCCGCTGTGACTTGATGATGTTCTCCATGGACGGCCAGTCATAGTCCTCGTTTGTCGCATGGTTGATGGTTGCTGACATCAGTGCTCTGATCCTTCCAATTTTTCCAGGCTCTATCGTCTTCTTCGTCTGCACGCCATATCTGGTAAGCATATCTGTCCAGAGGTTCCATTCTCCTGGCACATGCTCGACTATGAAACGAAATACATTCAACTTCAAACCGCAGCGAATGAGCTTGTTGGCTATGTGGCGAGCTACACCCAGGTTGAGACCGTACGGATCGTAGATATACACCAGATTTGCGTGGTCGGTATATATGAAAACGGTCGTTCCTACGGTAAGTTAATCTAGTCTGCAAATGGATTCTACAATCGCGAATCCTTCCTTCTCGGTACACTGCATCTCTCACAGGATCCACTGAAGGCGCCAGATAAGAAGCATAGTGGTTCATGAATTTGGTCTTCGAGTTCGTTGTCCTCCTCCTCCTGCATAGACTGGGTTAGAATTCCTGCTCAGTGCGTTTCTGAGGCATCGGGGAAAAGGCAGAGTCTGTATCCGTCCTTCGGAAATGATAGTTTCGTTGCTGCGGCCATTTTCTTTTTAACCAGATCGAATGCTTCGGAGTGCTCGGCGGTCCGGTCGAGCTGCACCTTCTTTAAAGCCTTCTTGGTTCGTTTCCCAGCCTTCTTACATGTGATTTCATGCAGCTTGTGTAGAGACTCTACCAGCCGTGCGTAATCTGGAATGGATGTCCTCATCCAATTCGCGGCACATAAAAGTTGTTGCAGCTGGTCTCCAGTTGTCGGGGCTTTCATCGCCAATAAAAACTCAAAGTTCCTCAGGTCAAATTGGACTTCTTCCGCTGAAATGATCCTATGGCAGAACTTCACTTTTTTCGTAAAGAAACAGGACTTCGTTGGATTCACTTTGAATCCCACTTCTGTTCACACATCTAAAAATGCTGCTATCTTAGCTAACAACTGGTCTTTGTTCTTAGCGTGAATGAGAAAGTCGTCTAGCCACTGTAACATACGTTGAACTCGGCCCTCAAACTTTTGGCGTGTTACAGATGGAAAGTGGTTTCCAGAGTCCGTACTTCCCTGGAGAGTCCTGGTTGGGGAGTAGGTTCCCAGTGGTTTCTGTATCGACATGACCTCCTGAGAAACCTTGTCCAAAGATGTCTGCCAACACCCCTGCGTAAAGTGGATGTTAGCGAAGCACTTGCCTCCTCCACAGTCCTGCAGCATCGATTCCATATATGGCATTGCAGACTGAAGCAGTAGTGTTCGCGCATTGGTTCCATGGAGTTCGACGTTGAAACGCAGTTTTTCCGTGCCGAGTTTTGGAACTGCCAGTGCTGGGCATGCCCATCTGGCTTGGTCGTTCTTGTACACAGGGCCAATTTCCTCTAACTGTTGGATGGTATGTTTGATGAACACTCCTTGCCAAGGAGAGTAGTGGCGCTGTGGGCTGCGGTACCGCTTTGCGTTTGGTTTGAGCCTGACCGAAAGGGGGCGCACGTTGGCAGGTGGTTGTGGTTCAAGCTTGAATCCGAAACAACTCCGGTATCTTTCCATAATGTCTCGCAACTTCTTCGAGCCTGCGGTGGACATGCTGTTGTCCTTCGCAACGTGCACTGCAGACCTTATTGCTTCGTAAATGCAGGCTGCGGTGTTGGTTTCGAATCCAGCTTGGAGGCATTCTGGGAGTTCGATAGGGTCCTCATCAGTGACCATGTAGCTGAGGCCGCGGTAGCTAGCTGAAGAAAGTCTACACCTTCCCTCTTGCAGTTCCACTTTCGACTTTCCGTCGATGAGCGGTGCTACGTGGTGTAGGTGTTCGTTGAAATCGAAACCCATGGCCTTGAGGAGGGGCCTTCCGAGAAGAATCTCGGGCATTTCCGTGTCTACAATCAGGAAGTGCACTCCCCGGATGCCTACCGGTAGTCCCGTCTGTGGGAGAAGAATCGTGAGGTTGAGCGTTACTTTCGTTGAAGCAGTCGCTTATGGGCATGATTCATCTGCCGTTAACGCGGTGTAGAATCTCATGGGAGTCTCGAGCTGTTCTGCCTTGATATCAGAATGCATCAAACGGATGCTTTCAAGAAATCGGAAGGAATTGTGGAATAGTCTGCGCTGGAATCTTCGAGAACTTCAGTCTCAATATCATGAAGAATTCTGTACCTTCCTTTGTCGGCCTTTGGGACTGATTCAGGTGTGGATCGCAGTACAGCGGCCTTTACACGTTCCTTACTTCCCCTCTTTCTTCCAAAGTGTCTTTCAAGAAGCTATCTCCGTTTATTTTGTCATGAAGTGGCATTTGCTGATCGGATGTATGTCTGAACATTCCTGGGTGTTCAAGCAGAGTTTGTCCCACTCTCCTGCTTCGAACACCTCGATAGGTTTCTTCTCTTGAACTCTCTTGCCCTCGGTTTCCTTGTTCCACGTCCGCGCTCCTCCCATCGATTTATTCCGATCGGGTTCCTCAGAAGTTCCACTTTGCTCAGCGGTGTCTTGTTTCTGCGAAAAATTGCGCTTGAGCTTCTGGCGGGCACACTGTACTGCATATACGTGTGTCCCGAGTGTAGAGATCGTATTGGTGAAAAACTTGAGGTCTCTTTCCTGTTCTTTCTTCCAAAGACGCATCTGGTCAGTCACAGTTTGTCTGAGTTCCGGCAACTCCAGCTTGCGAACGAGTTTAGCGATGAGCTCCTTACACTGGTCGTTGTCGGTGATAATGCTTGAGGCGTTGTACTCGTCCAATGCGGCGATAGTCTCCAGTACGAGGTTCTTAGCGGCTCCGGACGGGTCCCGCGCCATTTTTTTATACTTTACCGTAGAAAACGCTTCCTGCACACGACCGCTTAGACCACTGACAGTAGATTACAGGTGCGAGCCAAACCAAGCCTTTACGGCTTCGTCAGTAGTCTCTTCTGCGGTTTTACATCCTTCGATACGTCCCAATATACACAAGCTGTGCAGCAATTCTGTTGCAATACACTAGCGAACGGATGCTGGCTTGATGCTCTGGTTTTGGGGACGCCCGCTATTGGCAACTTCTACCCGTTCAGTGTAGGCTGAAAACTCAACTTCAAATTTGATTAGTTCCGGCTGTGATGCTCCTTCCAGAGGCGGAGCATGAATTTTATTGACTATGCCGTACGACGACATTGTGTTCAAACGACGTCCTGGTACTCTTCGACGTCGGAAGCAAAGCGCTTCGATGGTCAGAACTGTAGATAGAGCACTTTCTGTCTATGCGATGTAGCGGCGTCATGACTAGAGAAAAGAGCATGCACAAGGACCTTGGTAATTCTCCCAAGGATGCCCCCGACTACTCAAAGATGGAATTGGAGTCGGGTTTCTTTTTTGCCTTCTTCTGGCGGGTTCCCCAAAGAGGCTGTTTCCTCTTCGGGTTGCGCTGACCAACTACGTTTTGATTCTAGCGCAATGAGCAAACTGCAACCTACGCAAAAGAGGTGTGGGTAGAATAATATGATGGGTACCTACCCATCAACAATGATCAGTTATTTTGCTACCACGTGTAGGGTTCCCACTCACGCGCCAGCACATAACTCCGTTAACAGAGATATGCGGTGCGGCGTTCACGGCGATGGTAAGCGTGTTGTTAATGGCTCACAAGGGCGGAAGTAAATTGGGCATGGACATGGATGGGGAGAGATGAGAAGTTATGGCACTGTGGAAGGCGCTGAGTTTATTGAAGAGGCGCAGTTTAGAATGGCGGTACTGCGTGCCCTTAGAAGAATTGATTGGACGGTGAGCATGGTGGTGGAGCTGTGTGTGGAGAGCATTATCGCGTGCACTGGGGATTCGAATCCGGTGTGACGGGATGACGTGCAGCGAGTATAGAAGCGAATGGTGAACGGATTAGAAGACATAAAAGTTGGCGAGGAACAGTTGGAGGTGTTAATAAAGTTTGTGTGGGCACAAGACTTGAATATGATGGAACTGCGCTTAGAAAAGCTGTGGGCACTGGGTGAGCTGGAGGACGAAGAGAACTACAGCGAAGGGATTGGAGCATCTATGCAGTTCACAAACAGTCCTTTGTTGCCCATGGAGTGGACATGGTGGGATGATAGGGATAAGAAGGGTATGGACCGCTTCTTTGGTATCTGAGCATGTTGTTGTATGGAACGTCGTCTTTGCAAGTACCCTAGCCTTTGAAAGTTCTCTACGAGGCTACTGCGCAGCGAAGACGTCTCTCTTCGTCTGTTCCTGGATCTTCTGTTCTCTCTTTCGGTGTGACAGACGTCCTGGAAGTGTATGACAGGCGTGCATTTCACACCATTATTTTCATGATCTGGCACCATTTCAAACAACGACTTGTCTCCGTTATGGATAATAAATTTGTGTAGTTTACATTAACCATAATTATCAGCGTAGATGTCGGTAGCGATTAACGCAGAGCTGACCAGAATATGCCTAATCGGTATAACAAGCATTCCGAATGTCTACTCGCAGCAAAATATTTATATAGAATGATATGCGTTGAACTTATTTTCCTTCTGAGCTAGATCTGGTCATTATACATTCGGGTCTCCCCGCAGAAGTTATGTACCATTCTACTACGTCTTGGAATACTAGTTAGTGAGCGTAACACGGCTGCAGCAGGGTGGGAGCAAGCAACAGCCATCAACAATATTTTGAGTCGGGAGTTAAAGACTGGTGTAACGGGGTAGAGAGAAGTTGTCATTCACAAGGAGTAGCTAGCGGCTAACCTTAGTTGTTGAGAGATTGAGAAGGGATTATGATAAGCTCTACCACAGCGTGGCAATTAGACAATGTGCGCCCATAAAGAAGAAAAAGAAAAAGAAGAAGAAGAAGAACACCTGGTCCTGAGTATGGCTGTAACAGAACGTCAGAGAACGTTATGTTTACTCCCAACTATCATTAGAACGTTAGCTTTATCCATACTAGCTTGCACTACATAAATGCTGGTAGACCCGGATCTGGCAAGAACCCAGCCAGACAGAGGTCACGAGCACTACGATTCGTTCGTGAACGCTACTCTGTTACAATGGCTTTGTGATTCGGTGCTTGTTGGTATAGGCTTCATCAGCAGCTACAGCTGCGCAGGACGCTAGTTTTACACCACTCAACAAGTCGTACAACAATGTTGCCTTAAAAGCCGTAGAATCATGTGTTTTGCCCGCGTGTCGCGCAGAAACAAAGCAGAACTTGTAATATGCTTGAACTGCTGTTTGAACACAGATAGCAAATAATCCTTTCCGACTGTAGTATTTAAGAGGATCCGGAGCCTCACGGAGTTCATGCCGTCTACTATCGATCGCTATACCATCCACCGATGCAACTACGCTACTTTATGGACTACCTCGGCGTTCTTCGAAACTTTACGTGCTTGCAACACAATCCTCAGTAGAGGTTGGATCTCTAATTTGCAGGAGTAATTCATTCAGGGCATGAAGTGTTTCGTGAAGTACATGATATATGGTAGACTCAGCAATACCATATGTCCATTCAAGATCGACATAACTTGGGCCTGCTAGAATACGTAACGTCAAACACAGCATAACCGGAACAGATACAGAACCAGCAATAAAACTACATTTCGTTTGACTTCTTACATGCTTGTGCCACAAAAGTCCAGCAAGAGTAGAGAACTGAGATTTGGAAGTGCGGTATATTCGACGAAATATTTGGTTTGATAGAGGAGTGACCTGAGTTTCAAAGTTGAATTGGGCTCAAGCAACGACGAAACGTTGAGGAGACGAACTATTTGACACATCTTCTGCAATAAACAGTAGAACAAGAAGTATAATTAAGAGCACTTCATTTGTATGTAAAAGGGAAAAGACCGTGGACGAGGCAAAATCTTGAGTGCAAATTTTGTTAGTTCTCTGTCAACAACAACTCGGCACATAGCGGTTCCTTCTATGTTCGAGATACAATTTTTGGTGAGTGTGTAGTCTTGACGTCGGCATGGTGCAGCTACCACTAGCGCATTGAATTGTCTCTGGGAGGGTATTTTGCAAGCATTAAGCGTAAACTGATGCAATGGACCCCGACGTGAAAACATGAAGTTTACTGCGTCACAGATTTACGTTTCTTAAATTTTAGCAAATCATAGAACGGCCCTAAGAAACTTCACTAAACCACGTTACAATATTCCCAACTGTAAACCGCGTAAGGCAATTTTAATCACATCCTTACGAAATTCGAATTGTGTGAACTCCCTATTACAAACGATACGTTTTCCCTCCTCATTCGCAAAGTGCTCCCATCCTTTGTGATCACTAGCACATCATCCGGAGACTCGACATTTTTACCAACCGTACCACTTGCATCATCGATGAAAGGAACACTTTAAGAACTGTTTCTTAACGTTTGAAAGGCCAAGGAAACGATTGAAAAATTCACAAAAAATATTTTGGAACTGTAGATCATTGCATCAGACCCACAGAAATACGACAAAATAATTTATGCAAACGAAAGAGGTCTGAATAACCAACGCAATAATTTCATGGTCTGAGAGAGAACGATTACGAGAAAGTAGAGAAAATTTTGATTACAAGAATTTGCACACTGAGTAGGAGAGATAGCGGTAGATAAGACTATATGAGAGTAGGACTTGGATGGAAATTACTAAAGAAAGGAGAATCGTCTTATCACGAACATCCATTCACGCCAACTTTCAACGATTGCTCGTAACTACACGAGGGCACCACGGAGCAGTAAGTTAAATAGTCACAAAACGTTTAACTAAGTTATACGTTTGTATCAACCTCTCTGTGGCGTAGGGCGTCCAAATATAACTTGGAGAAACAACAAGGGTGTGAAGGACATATTATTCTTCGGCACCCATTTTAGTCAGTCCGTTAACAGGAACGTTTTAAATCTCTCTTTGGTGCAAAGGACGCTGTGCTCAAAATTTGAATGGCATGCCCATTTTGGGCACCGCGTGCTTGCGGAAGCCGCGATGCCACCTTCCAAACTTATGTCGGAGGGGCTGTTTACGTGTACAGGAAGTTAGCGTTACTACCCGTCCTCCCGTCGGCCCACTTTAGCTTGGATCCGATGCGCGTGCGTCCGCAATGCGCAGTGGCACCGTGTTTCTTTGGCTGGCGTTGATCTTGTGGTGTTCAACGCGCGATGGTGCAGCAATGGGAGGTATCTTATGCACACAACGGTTGCGCTTGGTTTTGGTATTGTTCCCGATCTGTTTGTAGATTGCTGGCGCTACAGGAGTGGAAATCTCTTTCTACTAGCCGCTTCATTAGCTTTAGCCCCAGTGGCTACACTAACAGGAATCACGTTATTCCAAAACAGCAACGTGCAATACAATGGTAACAGATATGAACAAAAAGCGCAACCAGGATCCGCTTCCAATGAGCTCATACCTCGAGCCACGTGAAGCCTGCACACAGTGGAGGAAGACCGTTGCTTCTCTGATAGTACGGGTGGATGAAGTGAAACCACCATATGCTTGGTACAGATGGGTTCTCAGGTTACGTAGAAAACCCATTGTCTGTACTTTGAACGCGATTCTGTTTTTCATCTTGATAGAGGAAATGATTAGGTTGTTTCGATTTCGCGGCGATGTCCATTTGCCTGATTCACTGTTTGTTCGCCTGCAAACATCGGAAGCAGCATTTGAACGTTTCTGATATTGCACTCGTGCTTAGCATTGACGCAGCAGGAGCAATCACAAGCATAATTCGAACCATGACTCCGAAAATGTATACAGCGAATGCACTATACGTAATCAAGAACATATTTGCATCAGACAACTTAAAACAAAAGTACAGTCCAATAGGCATCAAATACACAGTCAAGTGGAGGTCGAAAAAGTACGATCCCCATGCTGTAGGGTGATGCTCTGACACGGATGCAATAATTGGAATGTTCCTGGATGCATATGTGGGATCAAGAGATGTTCGAATTCTACCGGTCATACGACCGCTGCTGTCGAGCGCAAATGATACAAAAACCAGAGATACAAGAACGGACAACGTGAAGAGTGCAAGCCAGCGTACAAACGATTTGAACACCCTCCGTCCGGTGAAACTGCGTACCCAATTTGTAACACAATACAGGTTAATGAGACCAAACGTTCCAAACGCACCGAGATGTTCAAAGTTTTGAACCGCGTTGAATCCAACAAATTGGATTTGTATGGAGAGAAGCGTTCCAAGCACGTAGAAAACATGTTATATGCCACATATAGCCATTGCGAGTAATGCTATGTAAAGAGCAGCACAAGGACGTACACAGGGATCAAGTTAATCAGAAAGAAGTATCCACCCCAACAGGCCACCATGTACAAGTATGATAGAGTAGCCATTCCTGACCAGAACAAAGAGCCTGTATTCACAGCTTTGGTCCATAGGTAGAAGCAGAAAATCATGGCAGTGATCCTAACGCCTTCGTTGCCATACGAGCCAGCGACCGAAGGGGATATATACCCGGGAACAATCGATATGATAGCGGCAGCAACAATGCCTAATGCTGTGTCAGATGTTTCTTTTGTAAGAGAATAGGCAGATAATGCAGTCAGTGCTGAGAATATCGGGGCTGTTAGCACGCAAATGTCTCGAATGTTGACTTAAAAGCCGAGAAAATGGAGGATATTGTACATGAACGCAGCTGTATATATTATCCCGGGATAAACCGTGCCCCCACGATTCAACCAGGGGGATACCATGATCTTGAATCAAACCAGTTCCAAAACTTGTAGGAACCTTCTTCGGCCAGAACTATGACAAATTGCAAAAGGGTTTATTCGCAAGTTGAAGTGAATCGACGCGAGATGAGAAGAGGGTGCTGGAAATTAAAGCTCTGGACATCAACGATAGTGGTTCACGGTGTAGGGATTAAGCTTACCTTGTGTTTCGGAAATTGAACCACGGATCAAACTCGTGGATTATTCTTTCATATCGCGGGACTGAGAAAAGCCGAATGGAGAGCGATACAATGCAGTTCGAACTGCAAGCTAGTCAAAAGGCTGATACACCTGTCACAAGATGGAAACATGACGAGCCCCGTCATGTTTCTTTCCAAAACCCTCGACTTTCAATATCAACATCACTTCGTGAAAAGCTTCGTTTCATGAAGAAATCGGATGTACCGCTGATACAGAAGCACGTAGCTTACCTTGAAGCTCATAAAAGGCTTTGGGCGCATGTGGCCGCCACGGCAAAGCAGCGGGTCTTGGTGATCGATGACACAATTATTCCCGCCCCCGGAAACGAAAACCATGTATGTTAAGACGCATCTAAGTACACATGAGAATCATTGAACGAGTATTCACGGGACAAGTCGCCAAAATGCCCTGAACTGCTTACATGACCTCGAGACCCGTAGGCTCGTGTCAGTTGTGGGTAACTTTCATATGAAGTAGCCACTCCCAGCCGGTTGAAACTTAGGAAACATCTTCAGGATTCGACGCATGACTCTGAATCTGGCTCTTCGACGTTCCAAACTGCGGTGTCTAGATGCGGGCATGTAGTCACCTCTCTGCAAACAGTTAAAAATCCAGTTAGCATCTCACAAATCAGAGGCTGTTCTGAATAAGTTGAAGCACACAGGTCCACTGCGTAGTCATTTCCTCACTGAGGTCGTAAAAGGCTCCCACCCAGTCTATTGTTCCATAAACGCTATGGTCTGTTTGGCTACTCTGTCAACCTGTTCGTACTGGTTGATGCTGCGCTGAGGTCTTTGTCAGGCGGAATGATCGGTGTGCTAATTTCTATAAACCGTCGTACTGTTGCCGCAATGTATTCGCGGTTGGGAGCTGTGATTGCGCCAAGGCCTTCATATATCATTAATAGACACGATAGATGTAATGAAATCCGAACCCTGCCAATACGGTTGGCAGGTGACCTGGAAATAATGAGCACAAGTACTCGCAAGTCCATCTCCACAACTCGCGCTTGTGAATTCTGATGGGATTGCTGTAGTCTTCGCAAACTCTGCTATTGGTGCCACATGTCCACTGCTGCGTAAAAATACTCAACTAGAGCCATAAGTTTCGAACAAAGAAAAGCACTCAGTCAGACAGTCATCTTGAAAACACGCAAAAAAAACGCATGTGTAGCTATCGCACTAAGCACGAACAAACAAGCCATCCTAAATGCGAAAGCGCACGTACAAAATGAAAGCTACCTTTGAAATACCTGTAAGAGAGGAGAGGCGATGACATTCAAAGTTCAAGTTATACACATTGCAACGATGAAACGTACTGCTTCTGTCGTTCGCTATGAGACTCTTGCCATTTTATAGCCAAGTATCCGACCGTTCAAGTGTTTGAATGACATTTAAAAATATGAATTGGAAATAAGCGGTCGCCACTTAACTACTGTCTTAACAGAGTCCCGTAATACTATATTACACTCACTTCCTTTTTCGAATCAAACGTCCTCGTTGATTCCTCAAACTCACGAATGCGATCTCTGCAATTACTAAAGTCGCTCTTCGGCATCCAGATAGCGTCTTCTGGTTCATCATTCTCAAATTGTACAAGGTAGTTAATCTTTCTCCGGGATTTTTTCTTATCAAGAATTGTTTTCTCTTCGTGCTCAACATTGCCGCCTGCATCAATCACTACAGACAATGTAGTCTTGTCATTCTCTGGTCTGACGTACTTCTTCAATTTCGATACGTGGAACACATTGTGGGCACGTTTCATTGTAGGTGGGAGCTCAACCTTGTACGTCACAGGACCCATGGATTCCTAGATTGCAAGAGCACCCACAAACTTCAGTCTCCACTTCTTTAGTACGTCTGCACGAGACAACAGCCCAGATCCAGCAAGATTCAACATTACTAAATCTTCAACTTCAAAATCGATGTATCTTCTCTTCTCGGTTGCGTAATATACATGTTGCGCTTGCACAACTGCCAAGTTGTCGCTCGCAATCGTCTAAATCATTTTTCGTCTTTCGAGCATGTTAAATGCGGCATGACAATTTGAAAGACTTCTGGCTTCCTTTGACAGTTGCGATTGATGAAATGATTGCGCGAGCCTGACAGTTCTGTCGTAAGACAACATGTAATTGTGTTGTGTCAGAGATTACGAAACAATTCAGTGTTTCGTAATATGTCGAGTAGTAGATATTTGTAGCTCCTCGCGTTAGAAGCTACTGTGAGATTAACTATTTTAGCGAGGTTTTGAGTTAATCTAAGCAATATAAAGGAGGCTCTAGAATCCCGAAAGGGCAATAGAACCAAGAGGCAGTCACCACCAACAGCGATTGTGGTACAGAACCGAGATCTACTTCGAACGGAGTAAGCCCAGTGCTTTTGTGTTTCGTAGAGTTATATTTGTACTCCAACTGGCTCAAAACCAAGTCCCAATCTTTAGCCTCGTTTTGAATAACGTGACGCAGCATCTGGCTGAAGGTCCGGGTTCTGTTCTCACTCTGTCCATCAGTCTGGGGGTGCTTCTTTGTTGCCATTTTTTCTCAATATTCAACCTGTCGGTAATGCCTTCAAAAAACTTCGAGGTGAACAGTGGATCTCTATCCAAGATGATCATATCCATCATTCCGTGTTTGGGAAAACATGATCAAACAAAATCTGAACCACATCCCCAGATTTATTCGTCTTATTCGTCGGAATAAAGAGGCCACACATGGAAAGATTGTCGACGATGACAAACACACAGTCGTTTCCTTTTGTGGAGGTTGGAATCTCAGTTAAGAAATTCATTGTCCACACCTCCCAACATTGCCCAGGAATCTTGTGTGGCTGTAGTATGCCCTTTTCTTTAGCACGTTCTTCCTTGTTACGTTGAAAGGTAAGACAAGAACTTACATACTTAGTTACATCGTTGTACATTCCTTTCCAGTAAAACGACCTCGCGCACTGGTAAAGGGTTTTTTCGACTCCGAAATGAAGAAAAGTGTGTACTTTGGCAATGGTTTGCTTTCGTAGATCTTCTCCCTGCGGGACGTATAGTCGTCTTGTGTTTTATACTATCCAGAAACGCTTCTCGTCTTCAAGAGAATAATTACGTCCATACATCTGGACTTTCTTCTAGTGTTGTGATCCTCTCTCCAAAAGCCACGCCATCAGTTTCTTTGCTCATTTGTCGTGAGCGTAAGCTTTCTGAATTCTCTGCACTAGAGTGTGGTCCTTCAGTTTTAGTAAGTTTAAAACAGCTGAACTTTCCACGACCCTGCTTAGGGCATTGGCAGCGCAATTCATTGAGCCTGACAGTTGTTCAACGGTGTAATTATAGCTCTGTAGCTCATCAATCCACCGCATCTGTTTTCCAGTCAGCTTCATATTTGAATGTAGATACTTTATCGGCTCATGATCTGTTCTCAGAATGAATGGTCTGTCACGGAGGTATACTGCCCAGGTTTGTAGTGCAATCATTACTGCCAACAGTTCCTGGTCTCCTGTGTCCCATCTCGTCTCTGTATCCGTCAATCTATGCGATATATATGTGACTGGATGAACCTCTTGCTCCAAAGTTTCTCCCACAGCAAACTTAGACGCATCAGTTGTTAGGACAAATGGCCTTGTCGATGAGGGATGGCTGAGAAGTGGCTCATTCGTGAGCTTCTGCTTCACTTCCTCGAATGCGTTTTGGTCACTCTGACTCCATCTGAAATCCTTTCTTCGAATCAGATTAGTCAAGCGTAACACAATACCAGAGTAATTCTTCATGAATCGCCTGTAGAAGTTGGATAGGCCTAAGAACCTCTGCACTTCTTTGATACTCTGTAGTGCAGGCCAATATTGAACGGCTTTCACCAATCTCTGCTGCGTCGTATTTCCTGTAGAACTGATGTTGAAACTCAGGTACTCGACTCCCTTGGGTCCAAAAGAACACTTGCTCGGTCAAAGGTACAGCTTGTGTTCTCGTAAAATCTCGAATACCCGCTTAAGATGTTGTCGGTGTTGTCCTAGAGACTTACTGTATATCAAGATGTCATCAAGATACAGTACCATACATTCACCTAGACCTTCCTGGAACAGACTATCTAGTAGACGCGAGAACGCTGCTATAGCATTCGTTAATCCAAAGCATAAGACTCGCCACTCGAAAGAACCAAACCATGTTCTTATCGCAGTATTGTGGCAGTCTTCCTCTTTCAATCTCATATGATGATATCCCCAAATCAGGTCGAGCTGCGAAAAAATGTGTGCGCCAGCAACCTGATCAATGGTCTCGTTTATCAGCAGAATCGGGCTCAAATCGGAAATCGTGATCTTATTTCAAGCCCTGTAGTCACATACCATGCGCAAATCGCCGTTCTTCTTTTTCAAAAAGAATACTGGAGCGCCATAAGGTGACGTTGAAGGGCGAAGTAACCCTTTATCAAGGTACTTCTGTAGATGTAGCTTGAGTTCTCTCAGCCCTTTTGGGGACAAAAGAACTACTGGGCTTACGGGAGGAGGCTCTCCAGGTTAGCCATAGCTTTTGATCGTCTTCGGCATGACCCTGACTTTGGAGCCTTCTGGTCTTGTCAATAGTAGTTTGTTACAAGACCAATTGATATCCGGGTTATGGTTTTTCAACCATGATCGTCCAAGAATGATGATTGGCATACTCTCTCCTTATTCCATGTCAATGAGAAAGACAGCTTCGGTATATAAAAATCCTTTTATATTTAGAACCCAAGTAGTCTTACCAGCAACTTGTTTCAGTGTCTTATCTCCGAGTTCAACTTCAACACCTTATGTGTTCTCGACATCACAGCCAAACTGCTTGGCTGTTTTCAATGCCATGAAGTTATGGGAAGCAAACGAATCAACCACCATTCGAACAGGATGCCCAGCAAAATTTTCGTCGTACATCCAGTTTTCCTCTTCTGTCATGTTCAAGGCAGAGAGACGAGATATCTCACTGATGTCTCGAGGAGCCGCACCACTGTGCGGCGGCACTAAGTTTTTAGGTTCGTCTTATTTTGACCATCTCCACGACAAGGAAGGTCAGGGTCACTCCAACCCTTACGCCTACAAGTAAAACATCTGTCGCTCTTCCTTTACAGAGTTCTTTCACCATCCTTGGCAGGACCCCAACTAACATGAGTGTCGTCTTTCCCAAACGACTTCGAGTCCTTCTTTTGCTCCAAGGTCTTGTTTCCTCTCTTGGTTCGTTTACTCTCAGACCCCTTGCTTTCGTCCTTCAAAGGCTTTTGGAACTGTCCGCTTAAGTTCATTGAGAGCTCCAACGTTCTGGCGTAGTCATACGTAACGTGAATTTTAGGACGACCTGTGCAGTCAATGGGTTGGGAATCTAGAAACCCTTCAGCAAACTTTCCCTTGTAAGACTCAGGCAAACTGTTGAGGAAGTAAATGTATGCTTCATTCGCTGGATTACCACCAAACGAAACCAAGTCTTCAAAAACTGCTATGTGCTCGTCGATGTCATTTGAGTTCTTCAACATGATATCCATCAACTGAACACGAGCAGCTGCTTTGTCGTTTGTCGGGACGAACTCCTGAATCATCTCGCACTTCAGTTCTTCCACTTTCTGAGGCTTCTGGCCTTCGCGTTCCAAGCGAAGCATCCATTAGGCTGCACGGTCCTGCAAATGGCATTCAGCTTGAACTGCAACGCCCTCAGGGAGGGATTCTTGGTACTTGATCGTTTTCCCGATATTATCGGTTGTGTAGTGTGTATATGAACTACGCCCCACAATGGTGGGTATGGACACGTGGGACACGGTTTTGGGTCAATTGGCGGTTGGCCACAGCAGTGGATGTTGCCACGAAATGTGGAGTATTTTAGGTAATTTTATTTATTATTTTCACACCCATTTCTGGGAAGCTAGTACTTAGTGCGACGGCGCACTGCCGTCGCACCAGTAAACCTTCCCCAACAAGGGACCCCAACCTGGGGAATTGGCTCTAGTTGTTGCCACTTGCGCGCGTGCTCTACTCCTCCTTGGAGGGAAACGCCGTAAACCACGGGACATCTAACCCCCTTTCACATCTAAAGAAGCCCATCCTTGGGATTATAATTGTTCCAATCATATTGGTGTTTCGCCCTGTATAGGGAGTCCTGTCCACCGGCATCGCCGTATCTGTTCGTCGCTCTCGCGACTCACTTCCTCCTCTCTTCCTCCTCTCCGCCCTTCCTTTTCCCCCTTTTTAGGGTAGCACCTCCCGCTATCCGCGTCCTTCGTGTGCGCATCTGCTCACACACCCCCACTTACGTGGAAACATACCTCTACTGAGGATCACACCCCGCTCACGCGGATACCGATTCTTCGCCTTCACCTCCCTGCGCGAGTCGCGACAGGTGTCCCTGGTCTTACAAACCTGCTTCGCCGTGACACCTCTGGGAGGGCTCTATCGAACTGGGTTCACCTCGTGAGAGGAAGATCCCGAACGTCTTTCGGTGATTTTCCCCTTTGGGGCATTGCACCACAAAGTGGTCTCATGACTTAGAATCGGTTTTTGTTTTCCCTCTTACGAGGTTTGTTTTTATTTACCGGAAGTTCCGTGATCGTTTCCCGTCGTAACGGTATTTTCTCATGTCGAGAAATCCCTCCGATGCGGAGCCAGTGGTTACGCGTAGTCGCTCCCGCGACAACGCAGACACTTCCGAAGTTCGGTTCGTACCCCGTATCCCTATACGGACACGTTCCAGCCGTACTGGCGCCGCTTCATCGCGGAATGATACCCCCGACCGGGAACCCCGGAACCTCCTTTTGCCCTCGTTATCACCCCCGCAGGGGAATGCAGCATCGACTCCGGCTGTTGCCGCAGTGCCCCAGGCACCCCAGCCCGCTCCCGCTGTCGCGGCTTCAAACCCCCGTGGAACGGGCGATAACACCCCCCAGGGGACTTCCCTGGAATCCCAGGTACGCGCTCTGTGGACTGCCCATGATACCCTTGTAGGGGAACTAAAATCCCTCCAAGAGGTGGTCTTGGCAACCCCCGTAAAGGAGGTTGCCGAGGAACTCCGTATTTCACGGTCTGACTTCAACTCCGTGTTGGAGAGTTTGGGACAAGCCGCCACCTTCATCGAAGGAGTTGAAGCCCGATTTGATCGGATTGGTGCCCGCCTGGAGACGCTGGAGCAGTTCGTCCTCATGGACAAACCATCCCCGGATGATCCGGTAAACGAGGCATCGCACAACGACCAGCTTGCTGGGAAGAAGAAACACCGTCATCGACGGAAACACCACCGAAAATATTCGGACTCCGATTCTTCGACATCGTCGGACTCATCCCGAAACCATTCGGTTAGCTCGAGCTCCTCGGACTCCAACTTGGAGGGCGAGAAGCGAGGCTACTCCTCCCGCTCGAAGCGGTCATCGGCCACTGAAGGTGTGGTCCGAACCCGCAAGAAGGGGAGAAGACACCCCGGTCTCCGGGAATTGAAACCGACAAACCCGGATTACCGGAAGCTTTTATCATACTGGTACTACCGGCTCGAAGATTCGTCACTTGGACGTACGCCCCGTGGTACGGGAAAGGTGCGAGAATGCATTAAGCGAATGCAGCTCTCGCTCCGCAACCAGTACTTTACTGGAGAGGACCCAGTCCTAGTACTGGATTTCCTATCCCGCTTTGTAGCGGAGGCCGATATCCTCGGTATGAATGAGGGACAAGCCTATTTGGCTTTACCGTATTTCTTACGGGGAGTGGCGGAGGACCAATACAACTCTGTCAGAGGATCTTCTCGTGCCTCCGAGGGAGGGGTTACTTGCTGGCCGGAGGCTGTGCAGTATCTACTGCGCTCCTACGCCACAAACACCGCTATTCAGCAGGCTATCCTCGCTGTGCGAGATACACGCCAGCGTGCTGGAGAGACCGAGACCGATTACTCGGTGCGCCTTAACAAGGCTTTCCACAGATGTGGTAACGTGTACCCCGCTGGGGAGCGCAGTACCATGTTCATTGATGGTCTTGACCCGGCAATCCGGAGTTTAGTTACCCGTTATCGGGAGGACAAGCGGAGGATCACCTATCTCGAGCTGGTTCAACACGCTCGAGCGGAAGGGGATGCACTTCGTGCAAGAACACCGAACAATCGGTCTAAATCCGCCAAGGCTTTGTTGCTAGAAAGCGAAGCTTCCTCACTCCCGCTCACTGCGGATGGGAACCCTGGACAGGGATTTGATACCGTACATTTAGTGCAGGGGGATGGTGTGTCGATACCCACCAGTGATTTACCGTCAACGACAGAGATGACCCGTGATACGGGTACAGAAGACCCCTTTTTGTACGGTGGTAACAGTCGGGTTCAACCCCAACGACTCCCGTTTTCAAACGGTCAATCCCGTTATCAACTGCCTGGATGGACTGACGCCCGCCCTGCAGTTCGCTTCTCCGATACTCGGAATAAAAATCCGCGTGTCGCGGTATTGGCTCTCATTTGCCACCTGTGCTATGCCCATGGCCATACCTCACCTCAGTGTATTTGTTCACTGAAGGATATGGCCAAGGTAGTGGCAAATTATGAGGCCCTGACTCCAGAGGAGAAACGTTCCGTCCCCACGGCTTCCTACGTCCGTGCTAAAACGGACTTTTCCCATGCCCTACCTCAGATCCCGCATGTGCGGCAAGCTTCATACACCCCGATTCGGGAGATCACGCAACCATCCGTTGCAACACCCGCTTATGCGGATAGAAACCCCCGTCAACGGGATGAAGCACTCGTTGTCGAGGAAACCAACCCACCGCCGAAGGCGGAAAAGTAACTGAGGGAGTCTCCCCTTTGGGAGAGGCGTCCTCGCCTCGATCCCCGGTGAAAGTCCTCTCGAGGAAAGACACCGCTGACGCGGACTCTGCGCACCTCGGTGTGTTGCGTCGCCCGTGGATACGGAGTAAAAATCCCCGGATTCCCGGTAGAGTCTCGGTCTTGGCCAAGCGCAATTATAAGGTCTATGCCGACCTTGGCCTTGATCCCCAGTTTATGGTGAGGTTTCTCACCGTCCTGGATACAGGTGCAGGCCCCAACTTTGTTGTGGAATCATTGTTAACCCCGCTTGTGCGGTCGCGTATCCGCTCTGACGCGGTCCCCGACATTTCGGATGCGAACAACAATCCGTTACAAACGGTGGGCACAGTGGACCTCATCGTGAGACTTGGTACCTCTGTGGTGAAGTTGGACTTCATCGTTTGCCGTTCATTGGCAGCACCAGTCATACTGGGATGTGATTACTGCGACAGATTTGTCGACGCAATCAGGCCCCGCCTCAGGCGTGTAGAACTTGACGACGGTTCGTCGGTTCCGATTGTTCGCCGCCCGCTAAAGCGGTCCTCTCGGAAACTAGTTCCGCTCCCTGCTGCGCAGGAACCACCGCCCGCGTCCCGCGAGTCCACCAAGCTCCGCGTCGCTGCCTTGGTTTCTATACCGGCTGAGTCCCAAGTCTGGGTGCAGGTAAATTCCCGTCAACACGGTCTTCGGGTTATCCAACCCCTCACCTCGTTGTACGAGAAATCCCAGCTGGCGCTGGCTAATGGAATTGTCTTCATTTCCCCGGATGTTCCTTTCCGGATATTGGTTGCCAACCTTGGCAAACACCCCCAGTATCTGGTAAAACACCAAGTAATTGGGAGTGTAACCCCCCATCCTATGGGAATGCTGCCAACAAAGATGACAGACGCCGATGTACTCGGAGTTACCACCTCTCCTGAGGAGATCGCTCCGCCGTCCGAAGACGTCAAGTCTAAGGAGGGGGAGGAAACCGCTACTTCAGCGTCGAACATACCGACTAACTCGGAATTGCGAACCACACCTGTACCACAGGACAATACTCCATCGAGCAACGACCGGATTGATCCGGAAAAGGCACTTGAAGCGCTGGACTTTATCCACGTGCCAGAGTCGCACTGCGACAAACTCCGTACCATGTTACGGGAATTCACCACAATGTGGGATGGCTCTCTTGGTGAGATTAATGCAACGGAACACCGGATCGATTTAATCCCCGGTGCGCGACCGGTTTCACAACCCCCTTACAGGGCAGGTCCGAAAGCTCGGGAAGAGGAGCAGTCCCAAGTGGACAAGATGCTCCGCGCAGGTGTGATTGAGCCCGCTCAATCACCCTGGGCATCCCCAGTTGTACTGGCTTTGAAGGCCGACGGAACCTGGAGGTTCTGTGTCGAGGACCGCCGGCTCAATGCCGTGACTGTTAGGGACACGTACCCTATCCCTAGTATGGACGAGTGCATTGACTCCCTTGGAGACGCCACCGTGTTCAAGGCACTCGATGCCAATTGGGGATATTGGCGAGTACCTGTCAGACAGGAGGATCGCGACAAAACCGCATTCACCTGCCACGCAGGAATGTACCGCTTCAGGCGGATGCCATTTCGGTTAACCAACGCCCCCGCCACCTTTCAGCGCGCAGTAGATATTCTACTCAACCGCTTTAAGTGGCGGAGTTGTCTGGTCTACCTTGATGATATTATCATCTTCTCCAACTCGTTGGACGACCATCCCACTCACGTCCGAGACGTGCTGACCGTACTCCGCGATGCGGGAATTACCCTCAAGTTGAGGAAATGTGAGTTTTTTACAGATACTGTGAAGTATCTGGGTCACATTATCCGTCCTGGACGGTTAGCGATCGAGAAAGCTCGAGTCAAATCCCTCTTTAAGACGAAAGAGCCCCGTACGCAAACGGAACTGCGCTCCTTTTTGGGGCTGGTCAACGTCTATCGACGGTTTATCCCGAACTTTTCGGATACCGCGGCGCCCCTAAACGCGTTGTTGCAAAAGGGGAACCCCCCAAAACTGGGAACATTTACGCCCGAGTAATCGGAAGCTTTTAACTCCTTGAAAGAGGCTGTCACATCAGCACCAATCCTACATCTCCCAAAACTTGGGTTGCCATACTCCGTAGATACGGACTCGAGCGACTACCAAGTCGGGTGTGCGCTTTTTCAAACCACCCCCGAGGGGGAACGACATCCAATTGGTTATTGGTCGCGCTCACTCAATGTTCATGAGCGGAACTACTCCGTATCGGAGAAAGAGTGCCTCGCCGTTGTATGGGCGATGACCACTTTGCGCCCCTACCTTATGGGAGTTCACTTCACCGTGTACACGGATCATTCCTCATTGAGGTGGTTAATGAATATCTCTGACCCGTCGGGACGCCTCATGCGCTGGAGACTCCGCCTCGCGGAATATGACTTTCAAGTCATTTATAAAAAGGGCGGGCAGAACACCCAAGCCGACGCCTTGTCGCGGTTACCCACAAGTGGGGAAGCACTCCCAACGGAGGATGATGAAGTCCAATGTTTCATGGCCATAGACCCGGATGATCCGGAATGTGCCGTCGAGGCTGGGCCAGAAAGCTGGGACGAAGATGCTGACTTTGACAAACTACTCGCATCGCGAGATGAATCTGAGAACCCATTACCGGGAAACTTTGTACCGGTATCAGCGGAAGAAATGATCCGAGAACAATTCGGCGACCCATTCTGTCCGAGGATTCGTGCCCGTCTTAACGGTGGTGAAGATCTCCCCTTCGGGGTAAACGACAAAGGCTACCTCGTAAGGAAGGTCGAAGCCCGCCCACAGATTGTGGTACCTCATTCCCTGCAGTCGCGGGTGTTACATCTATCACACTACGCCCCCATTGGAGGTCACCCAGGTGGGAGGAAACTCTAACTAACCCTGCGAAGGGATTTCTATTGGCCTGCCATGGCGGTGGATTGCTACGCAACCGTGCGGTTTTGTAGCAAATGCGCGAAGAATCGCGTCAAACTCCGCAAAAATGCGAAGAAGATGAAACTATTCCCCGCAAGGGCGCCGCTCGAGTTTATCGCGATCGATATTCTCGGACCACCACTCACCACAAAACGTGGAAACAAGTTTCTACTTGTCATTACCGACCGCTTTTCTAAGCTGGTATGGACTGTCCCTCTTCGGAGGATAACCGCTCTCACGGTGGCCCAGGCTCTGGTGACGCACTGGATTTTCGTCTACGGTCCCCCTGTTGAGGTGCTCTCCGATAACGGGAAACAGTTCGTGAGCAAGTTCTACCAGGATGTTTGTCGCATCCTGGATGTCAAGAACTTGTTCACGACTACCTACCACCCCCAGTGTAATGGGCAAGTTGAACGGTTTAACCGGACGTTACTCGCGGCGTTATCTTCCTAAGTCGCAGACCACCCAACGAATTGGGATCTCTACGCTGATGCGGTAACCTACGCGTACAATACGCAGGTACACCGGACTACCGGAGTTTCGCCATTCGAGTTGGTTCTATCTAGAACACCCCCGCCTGTGGCGCTGGAACCCCAAGATACCTTGGACAATTTCCCATCTGTGGGTATCTACCGGCAGCAATGGAAGCAATGGCTTTCCAAGCTGGTCTCCGCTGCGCGGATGTCGATGGCACGGGCCCAAGCCGCTTACGAGCGGGATTTTGATGCTCGCTTGCGAGGGAAACCGTCCCCGATTCGGGCGAATAACTACATCTTCATAAGGAAGGAGTACTACAACCCGGAATGGGAGAAGCGCCATAAACTCTCGCCTGTGGCGGATGGACCATTCAAGGTCATCTCTGTGAACACCGACACTGTCGTGGTAGAGATGGGCGACACGCACGAACGGACCTCCCGTGATCGTGTTGTCCTTGCCCCTCCTCCCTCGTCAGAGGTAGTCGTGGATCCAGGCAACCCCGTTTCTACGGACTCTGCAACACCGGAACCATCCGGGAGTACTAGGCCTACGGTACTACCACACCCCAGCCGGGGACTCTCAGACCTACCGACCCTGTCGGACTCACCGGCTCAGCCGGGTAATTCGGGCCTCTCAGCGCCCGCCCCTACCACGTCTCCCCCACTGGCACGCATTTATACCCGCCAGGCGGGGAATGTTATCCCTAATCCCGCCGCTCCGTCTAAGGAGGGGGAGGAGAACACTCGTTTTCGAGGAACGATATCGCCGTCGCAACGGGAAAAACACCGTAACATACGGAACACTGACCGTGGAGCATGGAGTATGTCACGCGACACTAATCCCCCGTTCTCGGGCAGTGCTGTGCAACAGGAACCAGACGCGCAGGCCCCGCAAAAGCGGCAAATACACCGTTTGTCACGGGAAAACGAGAAGTCTCCCTCCAATACCGCAGCAGCGGAAATGCAATCGCCCGATCCATCCCCGGAGGCATCGCCACAAACGCGGGAAATATACCGTGCTACACGGGAAGTTGAAGCGCACCTACCGCACACCCCTGTCAGGGAAGTATCCCCGATAAGGGAGTATGGTGACGATTGCCACCACTCCCCTGAGCAGAGCAATGCATCGAAGCCGCCATTGGCGGAAGCCCCCGCGGAAGAGTTTCAATTAGGTCCAGCAAACCCGCGCCCCGCGGAGAAGAGGCGTCCAGATACGCCAGCCTCACAGGGAAATACCCACACCTCTCTTGGGGAAAAGGGCAGCCAACCCGCAGTCGAAGCTTCAGGCCCTGGCGCGCAAGCACCGGAAACGCCTCCCGTCGTCGACGGAATCGAAGCCCCCGCTCCGGGGAATAATTTGCGCCAACCCCCGCAATGCTGCGGCGAAGAACCGAGGAACTCGGGAAAAATGCGCGCCATCGCAGGCTCGAAACCGGTGGTACCAGACGCTGCCCCTCCTCTTGGAGACGGTGCACCGCGCTTAGCGGCAAATCCCCTGAAAAGGGTCTCATCGGCACCTGCCCGGCACCCCCCAAAGGGGAATTTTGACCAAAATACCGGTGTACCGGAGTTAGCCCCAGGCAACTCGTCAGTAGCCGGGGACACCACGGCGTCGCCGGAACGTATGGTGCAGAGCGCTCGTGCACATGGCAGGGAGGCGGAACGCTTACCAATCACCGTGTCGCACGAGACCCTGCAGGGGATGTCGCAAACGCCGATTCCGCAGGAGCGGTCATCTTCCCGCAAACTCGCGGTTCGTGAGCTCAACCACGAAGGCGGAGCCCAAGTCCCCCGCCGACTGGCGGTTCGCCCGCAATACCGCGAAAGCGGAAATGAACCTGCCCCAATGGGGAATGCCGGTGAAAACTGTGGCACCACACACCCTCTTGAGGGATATCTTCCCGCATGAGCAGCGGCCGCTATCACAGCGCACGACAACGCCGGAGTTATCGCCGAACACCCTGCTAAGGGACATTATACCGCACAGCGGGCAGCCACCGCAATTAAGTACAACCACCACCCGGCATGGCCGGCAGGTCTACGAACGAGAGTTCGTAGTAGACCGACTTGTCGGACACACCTGGGACCAGGATGGTATTCTACAATACCGCGTCCGCTGGTACGGGTACGACCCCAGTGGGGATACGTGGGAGCCAATTGAACACCTCCCACGGTCGCAGGTCCTGCGATACCACCGTCAAACGGGAACTGCAGCCCCAGCCACGCTGGTTAATGCCCAAGTTGGGTAACGTTGCCGCGCGAGCGGAGAGCGAAAGGAAAGGATAACAAGGCAAAGTCCGTCGAAGACGGGGAACTCAACCGAGAAGCACCGTTCTAAACGGGAAAGTTTATTCAAGGGAGCAGCTAGCTCCCCACAATACTACACTACACTAACTGGCATAGCCAGGGAAAGAAGAACCAGGAAACTGGACTAGAGGTTTCACTCACCCCCATCGTCCGGGGCGTAACCACCAGCGAGGCGGTAGGCCAACGCGTCCGCCATGGTGGTGACACCCCCCGATATCTCGGCAGCACTCAGACCGGCACCCCGGAGAAAACGTGCGATGATCTCGTTTTCATTCGCCGTCACCCCGCGGGGGATAGAAGGTCCGGCACTTGCCGCCGAAGGGTCAGCAGCCGGCTCGGCCAGAGATACCCATTCTGGGAAAGCTTCCGCGCTAGCGCCGGTTTCCTCTACGTCCATCTCCCGGGTTCTTCCGGTTCGTTATCGACCATTGGGTCATCCCCGCCGTATGCGCGGTAGTAGTCGTCAGAATCGACGTACCCAACAGGGTGGTCTTCTGGCACATGCTGGGGCGTATCGCAAAGCTCGCGCGCCTCCTCGGAGGAAATTTCCCGGAACTCCCAGGGGTCGAAGTAGATAAAATCCCCCGCAAGGGCGGTGTTTCTACCAAGTCCCGGACCACCGGTGTTACCGCTGCCGCCATCCAAACGACCGCTTTGCTACAGCGGGACCTCACTCCAGCTAACGCTGTCGATGTACCCAAGTAATTGGAGGACCTCTTCATTGTTGGCCTGGCCCCCAAGGGGGATGCGAAGATCCAAGTTGCGGATCGCTGCCCGCACACGCGGTGGGAGGAACCAGAGACGAAACTGTTCGTACGCCTCGTTGAGGATATAAGCCGCAGCGCGGGCCGCCCACTCCGTAACCACGACGGACCACAACCCCGACCGGGGATCCTGCATGAGCAGCGAACCGAGGTGCGTAAGTACCGGTGGGAGTTCTATGTAGCACTCCCGGCAGGCTTCGTGGAAGCGCCACCACTCGGGGAGTGCTACATACCGACCTAGTCGGTGAGGCGGCGCAATCCGCTCTATCTCCACGTTCTGATACAAGATGAAATACCCGAATCAGGATCGCCAACGCCGCTCGTAGCGGATGAAGTTTTGGAGAAAGTTGGACCGGTATTGCCGGGGAAGATACCTGAACTCCGCCCGAATAATCGGTCGCTCCCAACAAAGGGCTTCTTGCCGCGCTGCGGGGAAATTCCTCCAAGCGAGGGTCTCGAGGCGGAACAGGTTGTCGCCGTATCCAATCTCCCCGCGAGTGCGGAAGTGGCTAACGTTGAAGCCGAACTCCGGTGGGACCGGTACATCGAATGGAGCCCGGCTCTGCCGTTGGTATGTCATGCGCGTCAACGCGGTCTGCGCCGCAGCGACGGTCTCGCCCGAATTCCTTCGGAGGTGGTGACGCGGAATCGCAATCCGGTGACGCCAATCCCACGATGTGGTGACTGCTTTGGGCAGATCCCCCGGAAGGGTTTCTGAGCCATCCGCATAAGCGGTGACCAATCCCTCATTGAGGACAGCGACCGGGTGAAACCACGGGGCAAGGCGCAGGCGCGACGCGTGATTCCGATTCATCGGGTTGAGCCCCACCAGGGTGTTGTAGGTTGGCCAGTTGAACGCCGGAGCGGTTCCGGAGGACACCACCGAAGGTGGTAGTGCGAAGGGATGGTCGGCTGCAGCAGCCATATTCCCCGGTTGTACCGGATGTCGATCGCCCTGAGGCAGGGGACCTGACCGGAAACCGGTGGTGTATCGCCCGAGAGGCCTCGGAGGTTGGCTGTGGTTGTTGATGTTGTTGTCGTCGTTCATTTCTCCCTTGTCGAGGGTGGCTGTTGTTGTTGTTTGTGCGCTCGATGACTCTGATGCAGAGGGATTTACCGGAGAACTGGAGACAGAGCACGCGCTTTTATCACCCATTCTCGTCTGGGAATCTTCCGCGTCCACGGTCATTTTCCCGTCTTAGGGGGGGATATGAAGTGCAACGCCCTCAGGGAGGGATTCTTGGTACTTGATCGTTTTCCCAATATTATCGGTTGTGTAGTGTGTATATGAACTACGCCCCACAATGGTGGGTATGGACACGTGGGACACGGTTTTGGGTCAATTGGCGGTTGGCCACAGTAGTGGATGTTGCCCCGAAATGTGGAGTATTTTAGTTAATATTATTTATTATTTTCACACCCATTTCTGGGAAGCTAGTACTTAGTGCGACGGCGCACTGCCGTCGCACCAGTAAACCTTCCCCAAGAAGGGACCCCAACCTGGGGAATTGGCTCTAGTTTTTGCCGCTTGCGTGCGTGCTCTACTCCTCCTTGGAGGGAAACGCCGTACACCACGGGACATCTAACCCCCTTGCACATCTAAAGAAGCCCATCCTTGGGAGTATAATTGTTCCAATCATATTAGTGTTTCGCCCTGTATAGGGAGTCCTGTCCACCGGCATCGCCGTATCTGTTCGTCGCTCTCGCGACTCACTTCGTCCTCTCTTCCTCCTCTTCGCCCTTCCTTTTCCCCCTTTTTAGGGTAGCACCTCCCGCTATCCGCGGCCCTCGTGTGCGCATCTGCTCACACACCCCCACTTAAGTGGAAACATACGTCTACTGAGGATCACACCCCGCTCACGCGGATACCGATTCTTCGCTTTCACCTCCCTGCGCGAGTGGTGACAGGTGTCCCTGGTCTTACAAACCGGCTTCGCCGTGACACCTCTGGGAGGGCTCTACCCAACTGGGTTCACCTCGTGAGAGGAAGATCCCGAACGTCTTTCGGTGATTTTCCCCTTTGGGGCATTGCACCACACAGCTAAAGCAACCATTTTAGCCTCAGAGTAATTCCACAACGTCCCATACTTCTCGATGGAGTAGAGTTCGCTCCGCTGCCCGCGTGAACAGAAAGAGAAAACAGCGGGAACCCTCTCAGCTAATTCACTCTGAGAGGTTCCCTTTACTCCTCACAACTACAAAGGTAACAGAATATAAACCTCCGCCAAGTTCTCTTACCTGCGCCTTCGTTCTGCCATGCATCTAATGAGGTCCTTTGGTAGAGAGCTGAAGCCAATTGGTGACGTAATAACGCTCTCGTTCATGTACAGTGCCTCTAAATCCAATACGCCGTCCATCATGATTGCTTCTCTGGCTTCATGTTCTTGTTGAATTTCTTCTGTCCTTCCTTCCTGTGGATGGATAGTCTCTTCATGGTGCAGTTCCGGAATGAGGTTAAGTCCTTGTCCCTCAGCTTGCGAATCTTCAACAAAATTGCCCTCTTGATTCATGTGAACCAACATATTGTGTATTATAACACAGAACTTAGTTACCATGACCACGTTTTTCTTATACCATAAGAAAAATTCTCTTCGCAGTACCTGAAACCGAGCTTTTAAAACACCAAAAGCCCTTTCGATGTCCTTTGGCAATACTTCCGTACTTTTTTGTACTGCTCTTCGTCCACGCTCGCCTCAGAATGAGTCGGACACGCAAATATAGTCCAACGGGGATATATTCCATCCACGAGAAAATAACTTAAACGCTTGTTCTGCGCATTACGATGCAGTCTGTAGTCAGTAGGGAGATTTATATCATACGTACCGTTCAAGATAGAATTGAATAAAGGAGATACTTCTAAAAGTGTTTTGTCATTGTTTGTGCCACAACAACCCGCAAACCAATGCCACACAAAACGATTCCTATCTGCCCATGTTTCGACCGCAATTATAGCCAGTCTCCGTTTTTCCGTGTTATGGTAATGTGCTTTCAGTGAGCCAGGGCATTTTTTCCAGTGTATCTTGCAGCAATCAACGCATCCAATGCATCCCTTGAAACAATTTTCACTGTATGTTTCTGATATGTCCTGTAATTCGCTTTTCGTCTGCAGTCTGTTTATGTACCTGTCTCCGTATAAATGAATGATACAAGAACAAAAGCGATAAAAGCCTCTTCTGATAGTGTCTAAACCCATTCAACACCCATCATCCAAGTCGTCAGAAGAGCGAGCAGTTTCCAGTATTGTTAAGCATGAAAAAATAGTTTGTTCAAACGTTAATTATCATTTTCTTCAGCGCTCGTGTCGCTTTATGACATGTAGTCCCTTTCCATTTACTAAAAGAGTCGTTTCAAATATGTGGCGAGCAAAGAAGAATTTAGACGTGTAGGCAGTCTTACGTTTCGAATAAAAACTTATCGCTCTTTACGAGAATTTATCTAAAATGCCTCTAAAATTGGAGTGATTTGGACATGCCTGAACTAAAAGAGATACCATGCTGCTTCAATTGAGCCCACCCTTTTTTCTCTCATGTACATCCTGATTATATACTGAAGCATGTCGCTCTGTGCACTTCATAAACCTTTAGTTCGACTTGATACACCTAATGTCTGCTACTTGGCACCTTTGAAAGTATACTGTATCAGGTGGTCCATAGCGCGTCCCCCTTGAATTCTCTCAGCATTGATGTTAGCTTTGTTTTTCATTGTGACATCTGGATTCCCGGGAACAATTTTTAGAGCTTTTGCACTTTTTTTTTCGGTAGGTCACTCGGTTTGTGTACTCATTTAGCGTTGTTTAAGTCAAAAAGTCTTTTAGATCACATCAAAGTCTTCAATTCCCGTAAGAGGTACGACCACGAAAATATGAAGAGTTTTTGTGCATATTGAATTTCTTCACCAATTTTCGGAGTTTTTGTTCCTCAGTCAAGTCACCCCGAAGCAGTTCAGCTTTGATCAAACTTTCAATGATCTCAGAATCTTCAATTTGGTCCCCGTCCAACCAAAGAAGAATGTCGTGATGTAGATTATTTCTTTCCTGGAACTAACGTTTAGCGGCAATTCCAATGAATCTAAGGACAAAGAGCTGTTTAGAATAATTTTTTAGATCCTTTATGATTGAATTTGCATACAGGTTGTAGACTGTTGCAATAATATCTGGCCTATAAAATGGAAGGCTTCTGTCTCCCTGTGGAGAAAATGCACCGGTTTTCTCGTTGTCCATACTAAGCCTTTTCATCTCTGCCCGCCATACGTTCATTGTGATTGTGACGAAAAGCGTCGGGGAGCCCAGTCTATTGACCATTGCTTGTACACCCAGTATTTTTTGGCTTCAGTAGGGCGGGTAATTTCTTTGAATACCTGGAAGGAAGAGTTTACCAGGAGTGCCATGTTCATCTGTTCTGATATGGGTTTCAGTCCGCAGCTCCCATTCTTCAGCCACCATTCTCATCTGTGCTGTTTCCAAGTAACGAAGTCTCAAGTCTTCAATGTTTGTGCTAGTACGAGCAACCATTACTGAAGAAGAATACCAGAATTCAGCAGCACATTATAGGTGTACAGTCTTCGCTTAGAGTGTCCTGCCCATGTTAGGCTCCTTTCGTCTCAGTTGTTCGCATCCTTTCATGTAATATATGTTGCTGTATCATACGGGGCATGAATCTCACCTTGAGGGTAGAGCAGTGAAAAAGCTCCTTTCTCAGCGTCCATTGAATCAGGCGTCACACGTTTGTACTGGACAACTCGACGTCGAAGATTGCCGGTTGACATGTGATGGGATTCTTTTCCTCCTACCAGCTGGGCAGCTGGGGCTTCCGACCTGAACAGTCCACTTGGATCTACACGATCAAAGCTCTCACTGCAAGATGTCTGCCTTGGTTGTCTTCTGATAACGGTCCTGCACCGGAGCTCACCTCGATTCGGGCTTCTTGGGCATCTTGATCATTCCAGACAACTAATCCTTCCTGAATAGCGTCTGTAGAGATGTCCAGAGTAGACTAGTCCGCTTTTGATCTCCTGCGAACATTTTAGTCTGGTCTGAACAAATTTCTATATCTCTGTCGGAGGATATCTGGTCTTGGTCGCATGAGGTCGTATAACTTTGGAACCAAGCATCGAATTTTTGGGTTAGACACCATTCTTCTCGTGAAAGAAGAAGAATAGTCTTGTGATTTAAGACTGGGAGGACCTTCCGACCAGAAATATGTGTAGCGCACGTTCTGGCCTGGACCAGAAAGACACAAATTGCCTTCAAGTCGAAGAAATGACGGATCTCTACCCCGAACGTACTTCATATCCATGAATGTGACCACGGTTGCAATTAACACATTTAAGTGTGTTGATACCGTTTGAAAAGACCGCAAGCAATATATGTCTTCAAGTTGCACAATGATATGCACTGGTCTGAAACAAACTCCAAGCGATCTGGAGCTTTTATATCCACAGCATGTTCCTTCGGTCTCTGCACCAAGCAGAACTGCGCCACAATATTTGCACATACGAATACGAAGCACCCACCCCAAATTTTTGAGAGGACATCGAGTTGCTCGATGGGCGTTTGCACTGCACGTCCCACAACACGCTGGAAGTGTACCAGTGATTGGTTGGTACTCCGGATATGAAGAGCTTGGACGTGCGGGGCCTTGACGAATATTTTCTGCCCTTGCATCCAAGACATGTTTTGGTCCATATTAAACGCCTTGGTGAGGTCTCCCAGTGAACCCCACAGCAGCCCTATCTCGTTCCTGTTGAATGCCGGAAGAAAGAGAGGAGTTTAAGTAAATCTCTTCTGGACTATGAGGTTCCATAACATTTTGGGGAAGCTCGGTTCCAGTTCCTAAGTCCACCTGCGCAAGCTCATCGGTTATGTCTCGATGATGCACGGGCTGTATACTCTCTCTCGGACGACGGCCTGCTCCTGGCCGGCGTCCATCACTTCGTTATGGCAGTCGATGCGAAGAAGAGCTCATGTCGGACTGAGGGAACCGGAGAGAGATTGAGAGATTTAGTGATCACCTTTCGATGGAACATGTACCGTTTCTGCACCTTAAGTAGAGAACTGGTGTTGCACAATAGTTTCCGGCCTGTAACATACGTAAACCTATTGTCTTCATTGTATCAAGATATTCCTGACACCAGCAGTACCTTGATAGTTTACATAGGTAGTCCTTTACTAAGTACATATGCACTGCATTCTTATTCGGTCTTGGTTTCAGACTTCAATACATATCGAGTACGATTAACCTACGTATGCAAGGTATAGTTCGTTCCTATTCTCGTTACAGCTTTCTACGTTTGTAGAACTGTGTGGCCTAAGTATGCACTACATAGATTAAAACTATTTTTGTTAGAAGGGAATACGTTTGCAGTACTGCGCCGCCTACGTATGCATTACGTAAACTATAACTATTTTTGTTAGAAGGGTATACGTAGGTTGTACTCTATTTTATTTATGTTGTTGTTTGAATAGGATAAGTTTCTATTTTACCTATTGTCTAATGTGCTGACGATTGTGTACTTAAGCTAGAACGTACCCTAAAATTGCAGAAAGCTTTTATCCAAGCAGCCACCTACAAGTTATTTCACTCTACTTCTTCGTTACAACTATCATCTAACACCATGGCCGATATGTCTTAAAGAGAGGTTCGCTACCTACAACTATGCCGTTTGCGCGACCATAAGGATGCTATTCTACTGCGCTTGGGCACATGATTGGGAAAATTGTGTATAATACAGGCTGCATTGAAGCACATTGATGTGCACCGTGGCAATGTCAATTGGGTTTCTTTGGAAAAGATTTGTGCTCCATTGGCCCGAAGATTGACACCGCCTACACGAATTTGGAAGACTACCGCCTGATTGGACGCAGCAAGGGTTTGCCTGTTCGCTTGCCGTCAGATATATCCACGTTTGAGACGTGTTCAACGGGGCTGATAGAAGTTGAGGGTGTCGAGAGTGACAGACCGTACACGTGCTCGGCCGATTCGCGCCACTAGGCTAAATCCTTTGATTACCATTGGCTAGTCGTTCGGAGGGGAAAAAATGTGCGTTTATTGATGTGTTCTAAGGGGTCAACTTGCTCATTGTCAGAGCAACTGTTAGGTAGGTTAGACAAGTAGAAACGGCCTTCGGCCTTATGCGGCGCTGCGCGCTCCGTAGTTTTTGTAGCTTTTTTGTTTTAGTAGAGCTCGGAGGCTCTCCGAGTACTTTGCTGGCTTGCACTCACAATAGTGCTCGTACAACCCCGGGGCGCAGCGGCGCCTAGAGTATGTGGAAGCGTAGAAATTTGTGTGTAGGTGGCTAAATTGACTGCAGTGTCAGCCAATGAGGGGAAAGCGCCACACTTAGCTTTCTGTAACTGGCTGGCACTGCAGTCATTATCGGTGTGCCAGCCATTAAAGAGCCAGATTTGCTGCTGCTGCTGCTGCTGAATGTTTTTAATGGCAGGGAGGCGTTGCGCCAAATGGTAGTTTTGCGTGCGCAAACGGGGGCATGCAAAGTGATTTTGTTGCGCAATGCCTCCCATCAGTCAACAACACCCCCTTCATACATGAGCAAATCATTAAGAGTGGGGTGTTGAGATACTCAAGTTCATAACTTATACGTTTTGAAATCCCTCTGGAGTTTTAAACTAATTTGACCTGCAACGGCCGAGAAAGAACCAGAGCAACCAAACTCAGTATTTGAAAGAAAGTTTTAAGTGCCAAGAATTTCATTCAAACATAGTAAGTTTGGCAGTCTATTATAGTTACACGAAATTAGAAAAACGGTGTCGATCAATCCAGTTAATGAACTTGGCATATCAATGTTGATTAAATTCATTTTTTCTCTACTCTAAATATCTCGTAGTATACCTGGTGATTTTGCTAACCATATTTCGCCTTTTTTTAATCAGGTGTCTAATCATATGTATTTACAACTATAGAAATTTTGCGTTGCATTAAAAAGTGATTATGGGTCTGTTCGTGAACAATATTTTACAAATAACCACGTCATACAAAATCACAAAATATTGTGGCTCGGATACAGTTTTTAGTGAGTCATTGTAGTGTCCATAGCAGTAATTAGGAGTCGCAAAATTGTTGAAAAGTGCTTCAAAGCGATGTGGTTAAAAACATTGGAAAGCAATATATAAAATAGAGATAAAAGGTTATTTAGGTATCTGGTGATGGGTCATTTAGTTTATTTTTATCGAAAGCTTCAACTGGTTTGATTTTATTTTACGTCCTTAATCATTTACATGACATGAGATATTGTCATATGGTTCCGCTCTTTAAACCATTCCACACTTTCAGCGGTGTTTTGAATGATTTGTATTAGCACCTGTTACATTTAGTTACTGTTTACCTTTGTTTGAGTAGAATCTCCAAAATCAGTATTAACGTGTTGGTTTCATTCCGTTTTATTTTAGTCAGTATGCTGAAAAGATTGGCTATCTATTTGACGTTTTGACGGGTTTCAAAGCCGAGTTGACTTCGTTTGGGACACACTGGCAATATGACATGACAATATGCTTTTGTGGGGCAACGCCAAAGGCGTAGAAATCGCGGTCATGCTACTCATTGAAGTGTGACGTGGTTAACGTGACAGCTCTACCGTAAATGAGTTGGACCTGTACGAGTTGATGCCAATGGGATGGTTTACTGTGCTAAGTTTCACCTAGGAAGGTAGGAATCTAGAATGGATTGCAGAATGAATGGACGCGGGTGCGCGTGTGTGACAGCACCATGCTGTAGTGTCATTTTTTACTTCGGTTGACCCCTCAGAATGCCTGACACTGGCCTGGCCACGTGATTGGAGCTAAAAAGGTGTGCACTATTGTATTTAGTTATAATAATTTATTTTGTAGTGTACCTACTTAGGTGAACGCAACTTCCTCGTCGCGAGCACTAAGTAAAGGTAATCCGAGACTTCGCTCATTCACGATCGTTCAGTTTGATGTGAGGTATCCGGCTCTGAATTGTGACGTCGTTGCGCCGTGTAATACCCATCGTGGAGGGTCATTGCATTTGGTTCGCTCAATTCAACCGCTCGGTAAGAAAACAGATACTTCTTGTTATAATTGTCGTGTAACATTTACTTACTGTAGGGTACTGGTATTGTCCCTGTATTGGTATTGGGTACTTTTCCTGCTACATCCCGTGCATGGGAATCCTCGGTTGGGTCGGTTTCCGCTTTTTGCACTACCCACCGGGTGGTTTTTCTCCGTCCTCGAAATAAACCCTTCACCGGGTATATTGTAAACCGCTGCATCGCGTGGCACACCGGTTTCTCGCTTTACCGTCTTTCTGGATGCGGTTCACCTTTCTTTATCTATCTCTGTGGTCAATCCGAAAAACTTACGGAGCTACACCCGTAATACAGGTATACAGAAGACTCTGTCACTGGGTCTGTCTTCACAGGTAGCAAGGCCCTGAGCACCAGTTTGATACACAACCTACGGGTATTGCGAAACACTTATGTCAGAGAAGTCGTGGCCGACCACATGGACAACGTAAACTCCAAAATAAAATACACATACTAATTAAAAAGTTAGAAGACACCTCACACGGTAGAGCAGTTATCAAATGGTCATGAAACACTCCAGAGAGATCTTTGCAAAGGCATCAAGGTACCCTGGTTTTATGCCACATCATCGTGACCACACCTGTAACTGATCTTTGTCAAGTCATATAAAACTCCATCAGCGTTGGGAAATTCGCACGTCATCACACGACTAGATCTGGCACTGAAGTCAGGACACCGTCTAAATACGGAGGCCGATGAGAATACCGTGCATAATGCCCTTAAACTCGAAAGATTTCTTATCGACTAGTAGCAATGATCGAACTAGGCTACACTCTTTATATAAACCGCGAATGATCCACCAAGCCTCAACTCGGATCCTAACCATCGACTCCAAACCAGTTCAACCATTGGACTTTTGTTTCTAACAGTACTTTAAGAACAAAATCTATCCGAGATGGTACATTTTCATTCAAACTGTATCTTAACTAATATATCGGAAGGATGAGTTCTTTTAAAGTAAATACGAGGTTTGAAAGGTAGGAAAAGAGATTCTTGGTGTATTTTAAAGGCGATTTAGAGGCATGGTTTTGAAGAGGCGGAATTTAACATTGACAAAATACGAAGTATAAACCACATCTGCGTCTATCATGTACAAAATTATAGTACAACATCTAGGAAGCTGCTACATCAGTTATGGTGCTAGAAGCGTCTCAACGCGTTTTAAAAAAGACGACAACTGCACAGAAATAGTCGTAAAACAGCTCAGAAAAGCAATTTGGACAGTTTATTTCGATTTCTGACACACTGAAAATAACATGAAACGCTCGGCATTTCTTGATAGTTCTCAAAACGATCTGCAGCAAAATATATAGAACATATTAGGCGGAAGAAGATCTAAAAACTGTTCAAGGAAAAAAAGATCACGACCGGCTCTTAGGGTCGTTTTTTCTGCTTCCTTGAGAGGCGACGCCGAGTTACAAAAGCTCTTGTCCAGCACAAAATCTGGCAGAACCTCTCCGGTCCCTGTTTTGCCCTTCCGTTAAGGTTAGGATAACTTTCAATCTCATAAGGTAGAGATGCACTCTCGATCACTCTCAGATTGATCTCTCTAAGATTGTGGCGACGCGCACACACCTGGGCTCATTCCAGGAGCTCATCCGCCCATAAAGACACCCAGCGTCACCACTTTGACCGCGGCCGTTCATGGACATCTGTTCTGTCACCATAGGTTATGGACCCAGGAGACGCTCAGATCACCGCCAGACTCTCAAGATTCCCTCAACGAAAGAGCAGATCTAATAAACACTCTTATCATCAGGATTTCCTTCACAACTGCCAAATTCTTCACGAAGAATCATTCTTCTCCAGGCTCTGAGTCTTTGCCATTTCCCCCAGCTCTACTCCATCTATTATGGACACTCTCTCTCAGAGTTCTTAGCCCACTATCTCAAACACCAACTTCGAAATCTTTAAAGACGCTTTAGTTATCAACGCCGCCTTGCTAGATGGTGAATCTCTTCTCCAATATGACATCGCAGCTCCAGTGGACCCTCCTGCTGCTGCCTCTCATACTAAGAAAGTCTATAAGGTGAAAGTGTTGACTATGCAAAGCCTTCCAAACAGTATCATGGAAAAAATTCCCACTGACATTCTCGCAAAGTCTCACGTGCACCCTAACCATCCCAGAACAACAGATCATTTCTCAACACTATCTCAACACTGTTAGAGCCTCTCTCGTTCATAGCCATGCCCCGCTAACATATTGGCACGAAGGCTCCACTGACGCTGGCTTTAAGTACAACATCATATACCACTCCTCTATTCAAAACCTGCCTTACACCATATAGTTCGGTCAACATCCTCAAATCCAACACATCTTTCCCTCTGGCCAGCTTTGTACTATTCTTCGCCTGCAGTCCCATAGAAAGAAACTGCAACGCCGTGCAGACCCTGTGCGGTACCTTCACCCGGTAATTAGAATCCACGTCAAAGTCTGGAACATACTACTTAATCGAGAACAATCCTGCCATGCAATTCTTCTTCTTTTTTTTCTTCTTCTTTTTTATGGGCACACATTACCTGATTACGGCATTGTGGTAGAATCTAACTCTACAGGGGAGCTTTTCTTCGTCTAGCATGCTAAACTCTATATACGTAAAGCTCCTCGGAAAGAAAGATTTTCTCTGTCCCGTAGTACCAATCTCTATTCATGTCCCCGGAATGTAGCCGATGACTGCTGCTTGCTCTCACCTTGCAGCAGCCGTGTTGCGCTCACTAGCTACTATCTCGGAACATGGAAAGATTAGTACCAAGCTTCTACGGGAAGACCCGAGATCGGATCCATTTCGTTCTGACGCGACTCGCCTTTTCCATTCTTTTCTCTGCTATTCCTTCCCTTTACACCAGAGGACGTCAGCTAAGGGGCACACCACGACAAGGCGGATTCCAATTTGCCTCGTTTTCGTCGTCTAGAAGCACTAATGACGTTCTACCCACCCTTTCCTCTTTACCCTTGGCGATTTCGGGTAGTTGAACCGACCTAACACACGTGCTTTTCTTCAATCCTGGCGCAAGTTCCGTAAAAACCCTGTAAAACCATTCAGATCCTTGTACGGGCGGGCCTGTTTTCTTCCATTATCCATGCAATTGACTTTCAACCCTACCACCCCACCGAGTATCCATGCACCAACCTCTTTCGCTCATTCCACGCTCTCCCCTTGAAATTAACCCATACATCTCAACACCCACGATTAAGACAGGAAGCCTGTCGCTATCCTGATGCACACTATTGGGCCATTGCTCACGACGCCGAACTCGATGAGCTTGACGACATGTGTGCCATACACTGGATGTCCGACCTTCCACCCCACACCAAAACCATTCCCACTACAACGCAATACCGGTACAAAATCTCTCCCACCAATGACATCACCGCTCGGAAGGCCCGCTGTGCGGTTCGTGGAGATTTCATGATCCACAATGAGCACTTCGATCCACAATCTCCTGCATCATACAATGTCGACAAAAACTGCTAATCGCACTCTCTTGTCACTTGCTGCAAAGCTCAACCTCCACCTTGAACACATATACATGTAGCTTGTCTGCCTCCACGAAAAGTATGAGAACGACAAACCTGTCTTCATAGGCCACCACCCTGCATTGATGGCTTCTTCAAGCATAAGAAGCGTTCGGGTAAACTGATTGGCAACCTCTATGGCACACTCCCATCCTCCTTCATTTATACCAAAGGACCCTATCAATATCATACTGCCAATAACTACACAACCTTGAAATCGAACTCCAACCTTTTTCACCGTCAGTACTGTTGATGATCTAAGCAATTCTCCGAGATGCATTCTTACGTTCCGATAAGAGGAACGCGATTCAAGGTGAATCGCAGCGTATTGCATGGCAAGTCGCGCAGCGCACACGCAACCCGCGGAACAGGACTGAAGTTGATTCGCATAGAATTGCGCGGCACACCGCGCAATGTACACGCAATGCCGAAAACGTTCAAGCCTCCCAGCATAGGAGAGAGCACATTAGAAATAGAATATAAAAGCCGACTCTTAGAGGAAGAACTCTAAGGGAAGGAGGCAGCCTCAGTAGGACTTCTGAGGTCTTTGTGCCTGTCAACTTTGCCCGACAAGCCTACGCACCGTCGGCTCTCTCTTCGTAGCGTATCCGATCAACAAAGCGCTTTGAGACGTCAAATCGTACCGAGACGTTACAAGGAGAGCATGTCGAACTACGGATTAGTGAACACGATTCAACCGCCATCCCTGGCAAAAGCAACCCAACCGGAGTTAATTCGATTTGAGACTAACTACTCTGCATATGTTCAACGTGTGGAAGAAATCAACGCCAGTAGACCGGCTAATCAACGAATCAAGGCAGCTACGATTCGCCAGTGCATCACGCCAAAACTAGTGCACAGCTTGTGTATCCTAGGAAGAATAGAAGGGGCCTGCAAAGCGGAGGAGGCGACAGATGAAGCGGTGAAAAGTTGGTTTGAATCACGTCTGGCCCACAGCTCAAGAGACTTGAACGATCGCGTCGAAGAAGCCATATCGAGGGTCACGTATACGCTCACGCCTAGAGACCCAGCTGGGACAGCAGAACAGTTCGTATTGGACGTGATCACCGCACTAGACGAACATAACTCTTCGGAAGTGATAACCGAAACAGATCGTTGTAAGCAACTTGTGACGAAACTGGTTTACAAAGTGGAGCCCCCTGAGCTAAAGCAGCTATTGAAAGACCAAATGGGTATGTATACCGCCGAGCAGAAGGGCAATCTGACTTTCTTCGCAAACACACTATCCACACTTGCAGATCAAGTGCACGCCGTCCAGACAGCGACCTTCAAGCTCAAGCGAAAGCAAAGCAGTAGCCAGCATAGAAATGCGAACAACAAGTCAAACCAGGAGCCGCCAACAAAGGCCGCGAAAAACGGTCGCACCGTACGCGAACGCCTTGGAAGACGGGAAGAGGAACCAAGCCACGCCAAGAGAGGCGAGAAATGGAACAAACCTTGTTTGAACAAAGAAGAATGCGACGGAATCCACACTATCAGTAAGTGCCCTGTGACTTCTAAGGAGAAAAGGCGAGAACTTTTGGACGAACTGTTCGGGAACAAGAAGCAGCGCGGGAAGAGCGCAAAGATCTCGTCCGTTCGTTCGACACCGCGAACGATTCCGAACGAAGAAGAAGGGCGATACGCAATTATGCTCAATGGAATCGAGGAAGTCGGACTAGGAGATTCAGGTGCAGACTTCTCGACGATTTCATCGAATGTCCTCGCCGCAATCCGGGAGAAGCATCCCGAAACTCCATACCAGCGACTCGCATCTCCAATGGTCTTAGAACCTGCGGTAAAAGGGAATAACGAAACTTGTACCTCGACGGCTATCGCAAAGACCCAGCTGTGCCTGACGATCATCCTCCCAAACACCGGGCTCCCTGTACGCATCCGAGATGTCGAGTTCCTAGTCGCAGACGAAGACATGGCCGAAGTGCTGCTGGGAAGACCACTCCTCAAGGCAATAGGATTCGATTTCGGGAAACATCTGCAGCAGGTAGGCGCAACAATCAGCGGTATGTCGGAAAAAGAACTTATGGAGAAGACCGCGCGGCTATCTGCAACTGCGTTTAGAGGCCTAAGCTACCAGGAAGCCGATGACGATCCAGTAGAGCTCCCGGAATGTCTGCATGCAGGTTTCGGGATCGACTCCGACGAATCCATCCAGAAAGCGATCGACCAGGCGGTCAAGGAAGCCGCAAGCAACGGAATGTCTCGAGAAGGAGTGCAGTCCCTCAGGAAGCTGTTACAGGAACATCGGGATTGTCTTGGCATCAAACTCGGAGTACATCCACCGGCAAAGGTACGACCACTGTCAGTGAAGCTCAAGCCCAACGCAAAGCCTTTCCGATGCGCACAGCGTCGATACGCACCCAACCAGAGGAAGTTCATCCGACACACGGTGCAACAGCTGGAAAAGATAGGAGCAGTATACAAGAACCCTACTGCGCGTTGGGCCAGCTCAGCACTGGCCGTCCCAAAACCAGGATCGGAAAAGCTCCGCTTCACAGTGGACCTGCGAGGAACTAACGCACGAACGCTCCCGCTCCAATCAGCCATGCCGCACTTGGAATCTCTCTTGCAGAACTGCAGCGAAAGCGAGTGCTTCGCAAACATCGACTTCACCCATGGCTACTGGCAAATACCCCTTGACCAGGCCTCACAGGAGATAATGTCCATACAGACGCCAGACGGAGTGTACTCACCGACAAGAATGCTGCAAGGCGGGACGGATTCTGGAAACCACTTTCAATCTGTCACAAGCGAACACTTCGCACAGAAGGTGAAACGCATGCTACAGTGGCTCGACGATTTCCTGATGTACGCTAAGACCGAGAAGGAACTGCTATCGGACATAGAAATGTTCTTGATTGTGTGCAAAAACATTGGTTTCAAAGTCAACCCTGCGAAATCTTGTTTCTTTTGTAACGAAGTGAAGTTTTGCGGAAGGATCATATCTCGGGAAGGAGTTCGATTCCACCCACGCAACCTCGAAGCACTATTGACAATGCGAATGCCGCAGATGGGCGGCGAGTTGCAACAGCTAATGTGTGCCACCAACTGGATGCGCACCTCTATCCCCAACTACTCTCAGACAGTACAACCTCTGCACGATCTACTAGAACTCGCGTACAAGAAGGCTGGGAAACGAACGAAGAAAAGCGTGGAGAAGGTTCGTGTAAGCGACTCTTGGGGGACGACACACACAGATGCTTTTAACAGAATAATATCCCAGCTGGCGGCCGCGACGAAGCTCTCCCTCCCGAAAGAAGGGTACCGAACGTGCCTCTTTACGGACGCTTCTGACGAGCACTGGGCCGCCATTCTGACGCAGTCACCCGAAGCTGAAGATCACATACCAGTTCACACTCAAACACACGAGCCGCTGTGCTTCCTATCCGGCGCGTTCAGGGGTTCAGCTGAGAGATGGAGCGTCCCAGAAAAGGAAGGATACGCCATCGTAGAAGCAATGTGCAGGATGGACTATCTTACCGCTGGAAGGGAAACCTCGATCTATACGGACCACGCCAACCTCGTGTACATCTATGATCCCTACGGGCAGAATCCTGGAGTCGCTCGTCATACCGCGAATAAACTCATGCGATGGGCTCTAAAACTGAGTGCATTCCGCTACGTCATCGAACATGTTCCCGGAGAAAAGAACGTCTGGGCCGACATGCTGACTAGATGGGCTGTTGAGCCGAAGAAGACCGTCCACCCATCCAATGTGGGAAGAATAAGCGCACTTATGGTAGCACCAATCAACCCTGGTCTCAACGAAGCCTTTGACTGGCCTTCAAGGCAGGAAATCTCGGTATCACAGCACAACCACGCCGCCGAAGCTCCGAGATCACTCTCCAAGAAAAAAAAGCCGTGGGAACTGAAGTCTGGTCAAGTATGGATACCCCAATCAGATAATCAGCTACGCCTCAGACTGCTTATCGCAGCACATACTGGAAGGGGAGGCCATAGAGCTTCTCAGACCACGCTGGAATCATTACTTGAACACTTCTGGTGGAAGGATCTTCGACAAGACACCCAACAGTTCGTACGGTCCTGTTTTCATTGCATCGCAACCGAGCCCGGTTGCACCGTGCCAAGGCCTTTGGGACACACAATGCACGCAAGCAAACCGAACGAAATAATTCACTTCGACTACTGCTACATGAAGAAAGGCGAAGGGGATTTGGTTTACGTATTGATCGTCAAGGACGACCTCTCGGGCTATGTTTGGCTGAAACCTACAGCCGAAGCCGACGCAGAAGCAACAGCAACAATCCTACTGAACTGGTTTGCCTCATTCGGAGTGTCAAAATGTTGGATATCGGACAAAGGCAGCCACTTCAAGAACAAGCTGGTCGAACGTATCTCCGACGCATTGAAGGCCAAGCACCATTTCACGCTCCCGTACTGCCCGTGGAGCAACGGTTCGGTGGAAGTTGTATGCCGGGAACTTCTCAGAATGTCTAGAGCAATACTCTCCGAGTTCCAGCTACCGCAAACCGCCTGGCCGTCTGTTATCACACTCATTCAGTCCGCCCTCAACAACTCACCAACACGCAGACTAAACGGGAAATGCCCTCTAACGGTTTTCACAGGCCTTCCAAGAGATTCGCCACTTTCTGCCATCATTAAGAACCACAACTTCAGAAAGGTAGAGTGCGTTAAGACGGAAACGGTAAAAGCACTAGGAAACATCGAGAAGTTTCACGATTCACTTTCAAAGATACACCGTGAGTGTGCTGATCGTTCAAAGAGGCAGCGAAAAAACGCCGTCGACTCACACAATCGCCGAACCGGAGTACGTCCAATTAACTTCTGCGAAGGGGATTACGTTCTTCGAGGCGTACTGCAGAAGCACGCTGGATCTAAAATGAATCTAAAATGGTTGGGACCATCTAGAGTAACGAATTGCAGAGATAACTACGTCTTCGAAGTAGAGAATCTGCTAAACGGAAACAAAGAATGGGTACACGGTCGTCGTTCAAAGTTTTTCCGTAACAAGGACTTTGAAGTTACGCAAGAAATCAAAGATCATCTAGCCTACCAAGCGAACGAACTGCTGACGATCGAGGAGTTTAGGGATATCAGAAGACTTTCAGGCAGGATACAACTACTCGTCAAATGGAACGGATTCAGTGACGAAGAAACCGACTGGGTATCTTTTGATTCTCTCGAACAGGACGTGCCTGTACTACTGAAAGAATACATCGAAGATCTGCGAACGTCAGGAACACAGCGCCAGCGCCGAATTGCTCGTGACATCGATCTGCAATAACCAAACTATCGCTTGATTATGGGGGACTGTTGATGATCTAAGCAATTCTCCGAGATGCATTCTTACGTTCCGATAAGAGGAACGCGATTCAAGGTAAATCGCAGCGTATTGCATGGCAAGTCGCGCAGCGCACACGCAACCCGCGGAACAGGACTGAAGTTGATTCGCATAGAATTGCGCGGCACACCGCGCAATGTACACGCAATGCCGAAAACGTTCAAGCCTCCCAGCATAGGAGAGAGCACATTAGAAATAGAATATAAAAGCCGACTCTTAGAGGAAGAACTCTAAGGGAAGGAGGCAGCCTCAGTAGGACTTCTGAGGTCTTTGTGCCTGTCAACTTTGCCCGACAAGCCTACGCACCGTCGGCTCTCTCTTCGTAGCGTATCCGATCAACAAGTACCCCGACGGATACATCCTCGTAGCTAAAACAACCGACGAATTTCTTGTCGCGTTGTCGCATCTCACGCTTCTCCAAGATCTCTCTGCAAACCATCGCTAGAAGTACACCATCAAAAATCTTGGCCACCCAACGAAATGCATTGGCTGGAATTTCGAGTACTCCAAACATGGCTTTCGCCTTTATCAGAATCACCTCATAGACGAAGTTGCCTCTCTGCTCCGCCTCACTAACTGCAATTCCATCACTTCACCCTTCACAGACGGGCTTCAACTTGCAAATTCCGTATTCTCACCATCGCTCTCCCCTGATGTTCAACAACTGTATCGAGCCGCCCTCGGCACCATCCGCTATATCCCAGACTCCACACGCACTGCCATTGCCTTTCTGAGCAGTGCTTTTACTCTCACTCAATGAGAGCCTACTCAACACGACTAAATAATCTTCAAATGCCTCGTTCATTGCCTTTATACCACCAACACCTACGGATTATTCTTTTCCTACAGTCACCATCACCCGCTTGAGTGCTTCACCGGCGCTGACTATGCTGATAATCGCTCGAATGGCCGGTCCATATCTGGTGAGATTATGTTTCTGAACATCTTGCTCATACTTTGGCACGGCTCTCTCCAATCTACCGTCAGCTTTTCAACATGTGAAGCCGAGTCTATTGCAGCGGCCCAAGCAGGGTAAGAGATTCTATGCATTCGTGGTTGGCTAGGCGAGCTTCAGTTCTTCCCTTGCGCTTTCACTGTGATGAATGTTGATAAGCCAGCAGCAGTTCTGCTTTCTAACTCAAATGCTCGAACGTGACGGCGCAAACTATAGACACTTGTCATCCCTTTTTTCTCGACGCTTTCGCTGCAAACATATCCATTTCAAGCATCTCCCATCTTCACTCATGCTTGCAGACGTTCTAACAAAACTTTTGGGCCACCCGCTTTCAAATTCTTACTCGTCAGATTTGCCTCAATGACCCCTCGTCTCACGCGGTGGGGGGGAGTGTGGCGACGTGCGAAGACACTTGATTTCACCGGCACCGCGTGTTCTCTATCTCTTTATGCTATACATACTTTCTTCGTGGCGACGCGCACACACCTGGCCACATTCCTGGAGCTCATCCACCCATAAAGACACCCAGGGTCACCAACATGACCGGCGCTGTCCCTGAGCATCTGTTCTAACCACAAAGGTTCCAAAATATATGAAAACCACTACGATTATTGGCCGGTCCCAACGCAGATATTGAGCACTGCCGTAAAGCTAGTGCAGAAAATGGCGACCATAATATGGATCCAAGCGATCATGAGCAGATTGCGGATCGCCGGCGTTTGACAGATTGAGTGACGGAGAGCCCTTTGAGTCGGAAACAGGTGAGTTCTGAAACTCGACAGGGTTTGAGCTCTCTGGTTCCATGAAAGAAGAACTGATTTGATTGGTCCAAGATCGGAACCAGATTCTTTCACGCTTTTACTTTCCACGGCCATGGACGCCTCTATCTCAGCGATAGAACTATTCGCCATTGCATTGAGTTATTTCTGTTGCAAATTTGCGTTGATTTCTGGAAGACAAACCACCGTAAGCAACTAATTTTGCTTTTCAATAGCAAGGAATTGCTCCGCTACTACGTTTTGCTTCCTTACGGCCCTTGCCATCTCCCCTATTCTCTTTACACCCCTCTCTGGGTGCCTTCAACTGATTGGCCGTAAATTGTACCCACTTGCTTCGAATGACTGTTTTGTGACTAGTACATTTGCACATTCTTTTGGATGCTCAATTGAATGGTTTTTTCAAAACAAGTGTCTATAACATAGAGAACTGGTAGAATTGCTCTAAGCTAGGCGTAGATCGCGGCAGCAACTGCTTTTTGGAGATGATCACTGTCGCTGTCGACGTTTCTCTTATCAACTACGCCTTACACGGCTCCGGATTTAAACGTTTTATTAGTGAAATGTAGCAGGCAAATGCAGGTCTTTTTACTTCGGGATAACGGCGGTGAACGTAGTACCACTGCGTTCTCTGCAAACTGCACCTGCAGTCTGCGGTCAGCGCGCCTTACCAAGGCGTAGCTGTCGCCTAAGGGTGGGCGGAGTGGGAATAGGGCAGCCGCAAAGGGTCCAGAGGAGCGGAGCGGATCGAAGCTTGTTGGAGCCGACTGAGAGCACGGACACGGCGCCAGTGCTCTATATTGTTTACTCCGTGCTCACACTGGCTCCAAACTGTTTCTCAGATCCATTTCGACCGCTCCGCTCCGTTAAATCTTCTTCCATAGAAATACTAGAAAATGAAGGCATTGTTCGTGCCTCAGATCTGAACACGATTTTATCCAAATGCGCTGATTTCTAGATACTTTCGGTACAGTTCATGGATCTGAGTGCAGAAGAACTGGGGCTGGAGATAAGATTAAATTACGGATTTTATACTGTAGTAGATACCTGCAATTAGCTTAACATCAGATTGTTTGCAAATGTGTTGGCGTAACAGCGAATTGACAACCCCAATGCCCGTGAACATTAATTAGCCTACGGTATGGCTGCTGGTATGAAACGTCACACACAGCACGCCTACCAATGTTATTTTTCAGTTGGCAAAACATACGACTTAGCAACCAACACCTCATACTCCGATTTTCGGTATACCTTCCATCCAGTGCCAACGTAAATGCATTTATCCAACGGGAAGACCCTGCCAGGGAGCATTTCTGATTCATGTTTGGCATGGCCGACGTAGAACGGAAGCCCATCCTGACGATGGCCACCGTCAATAGCGCCGTTCGGCACTTCGCCGTTGCTTGCCGGGATCCACAGAAGCTCATCCGGCTTGTCGCACACCAGCAGCTCGCAGGGCGACACGTTGTTCTCCTTGCCGTTCCATGGGATATACGAGGTGCCATTCTGGAACTTGCCGATCGCCAATTCGCCCCCGATTTCTCCGCGTGCGACGTACGTCTTGCTGCCATTCCCGCGATAACCAGCCTCGACGAGGTTTGCAGGCTGCGGGCCGCCAGAGTACGTTACCCATTTTAGAGAGGCCATGTTGATCTTCGGGATGAGTGATGTGGATGATGAGACTTCGGCTGGGTGCGGGATACCAGGTGTGATCAGGTGAAGGTGGGGCATGTGGGAGGCAGAAGCGGGCTTTTATACTGTCGCCAAACGGGTTATGTTGAGACTGGATTCTGAAGAAGTATCTCTCTTGCCGAGATGTGAATACTCCTGCTCTGAATTTGCTCTGGATGCAAACAGTAAGGACGATGCACAGAACAGTAAAGCACGACAGTACGCTAAGCAAGACGCTCACGTGTGCAACTGCTCCCCTGATGTACTGTTGTGACAATGTTTAAAATAGCTTAAGCGATGCTAATAAGCAGATAATAGCGAATACGCGAACTAAGTAAAGAAAGGCGATTCAGCAATTGACATTCAGCCATAGCAAAGCAAACACAGCGAAAACACGTCCGCAACCATCGGCACAACGCAACCATCAGCACACCGCGAACATCAGCAAGCCGCAACCATAAACACGTCGCAATGATAAGCAACTCGCAAACATCAGCACGCCACAACCACCAGCACGTCGCAACCACCAGTCGTTATCAGCGACAAGCTCCATGACGACCTAATGTGAGGCATAGCTACGCTGCGACATCCGCCTATCCACGATACCAAATCGGGATAGACGGAACCCCGAACCAAAGATGCAATACAATAGCTTGTTGAATCCATACCGGCCAAGGACGCGTAGTTAGATGCGATAGGTATAAATAGTTGAGGAGCTAGAGCAAAAAAAGAGGTCAGAGAAGAAGTGACCTCTGCGAGCACCTGTGTTCTTTATTTTGCCTGTAGAGTAGATTCCTGCCAACTGTATCCAGTCCTACCAAATGGCTAATTACGATCTCTTCACATTTATGGGCCCAGGCAGGGCACCTACTCCAGGCTTCGACATGCTTCTACCGCCAAGGCTTAGCACAACGACCGACAAATATAAGTGGCGCAAGCAAGTTTCGCTATGGGTTACAACCGTTAAAAGATTCGCTAAAGGCGGTGATAAGAAAGCAAAGGGCATTCTAAGTGCACTTGGACTCACTCTATTCAACTCACTCGACTTAATTTTCTCGTCCCAAGTAGAACAAGCCATCACCGCCGGTATTATCAACTTGGAGGAAGAAGAGGATACCAATGACGAACAACCTGACAAGCAGGTCGGCATCGTTAACAAGATCATAGATCTGGTTGCTAAAGACTCTCCTACCGACGGAATACGCCGGTTAGTGCAAATGATGCGGAATGTCTTCAACTGTACACGCAAGAACGGTGAGTCACCCGCCACCTTCGCGAGAATGTACCAAGCTGCCGCACTTGACTACCTCAACCACTGTGATACGGCCACCATACAACATGACAGCCAAAATCTTGCCATGATGCTTCTGGAAAACGCAAAGATTCCGGCATCAGTCTACAGCTCGGTCATAACAAGGCTCGTCTCAACGATCACATCACGATCTGAGGCTACAAACAAGATTTTCGTCATAAGCAAGGACCGACTGACCGAGATCCGCGACAAAGCAAACGCCCTCCAATCCACTGACTCGACGGGTGACCGCGAAGCTACCGCGAAGTCTATCATCGACGCCGTAACAGCTATTGTAGACGCGAATGAACTCCATGTCAGACAAGATAGGACCTTTTTTCGCATCTCTCTTGACGATGCTGTAGAAGTTCTCAAGGATCTTAAAGTAGAAGATGAGGAAAAGCCTGATGGTGGATACGGACAAAGGGAGAAGCGCATCGGCAGCATGCTAGGCAAGCGCGACTTCAATCACGGCGAGCGGCATCCCAATCATCAGCGATACAATCAAGGAAGAAGGCAGAAGTCGTACATCCCATCAGGACAGGGTCCCAAAGCTGCTTCACGATGCCGCAACTGTAAAGAATTCAACCGCTGGTACAAAGACCCTGAATGTATCTATAACGTGGTTAAAGGACTTATGGAAGGAAAAGATATCGCTCCCGACGTTGTGCAGAAGCTATCACCTCAAGTGAGAAACATGTTTAAAGACGAAAACGGAAACTTCAAGTCAAGAGTGTCTGTAAATCAGATAATAGGAGTAATGGAAGACAGCCGAAGTAATGGAGACAACAAAGACGTTAATACTCCCAGCGGAAGCGGCGCGCAGAGCAACTCGTATTTTCGATAAAGGGATTAGATTGGCTCCTACCTGATCCCAATCCAATCGTTGATGAAGGAGCCCCCACCTCCACTGGAGGTCTCAACAACGCAATCACCATCTGCGACATACTTGGTATACCTTTTGACATCGAGCCTCCGCGCGAATGGTACTACCATGGATGGGGAGACAAATGCCTCGGAGCGAAGATGACCGTTTGTTCGTGGTCCATCACTGTCCACGATAATGCCGGTAAACCAACCTCCTTCACCTTCGACCTAGTCCCCGGTGACTCACCTCTTATTCTAGGGCAAGAGGTCCGCGCATATTGCAACACGTTTAATCTTGCAGAGCAAAGATACATTGAAATAAAGCGCCCCTTCGACGACGCCTACCGCTATCTGTTCACATACATAGTACCATAAGACCGCACACTGCGCCTTGACCTGGCACCACACCCACTTTCTACCAAGAAGACACTCCTCGGTAACATACACAAAAATGCGAAACGGCAGCCACTAGCCTTTTGCAAAAGGGTACACCGCTACACACACGCGACACCCGAGGAGATGAAAACCCTTTGCAACGAAGCCGAGATGATAGACGATGAACTCGAAGCCGCAATCGAGCGCGTTTTTGCAGCATGCAAGGTATGCGTGAAGAATGGGAGACCAATACCGTCAAGAAAGGTCTCCTTCTCACATGTTAATCAGGCATTCAACGTTGAAATTCAAATTGATTTTTTCTTCCCAACTGTTCGGGGTAAGAAACACACAGTCATGAATGTGACAGACACCGGTACAAATTTCACAGAGGTCGCGCTCTGTGAGTCTCGGTTGGCGCAGACCATGATAAACGTCATGGAAAGGGTTTGGATCTATCGCCATGGCGCACCCGCAGCCATCTCCGCTGATGACGAATACAATTGCACGACCGTTCGGCAATTTCTCCAAGTACACAACATCGAATTCAAGCCACGACCTACCCGCAGACACAACAAGACCGGAATTGTTGAGCGAAAGAACTCGACAGTTAAGGCCATCATCAGTAAGCTCGATGACTAGCCAAGCAACGCAACAGCAGAAACCATTCTTAAGAGAGCTGCCTTTCTCTCCAACTTGTTCTCAGGCAACAAAGTGCTCAGCTCATTCGAACTCGCAAGGGGCTACCGACTATCTGTTGTCGGAATACCGCAAACCGTTGTTACACAAGAGTTTCTGGATGCTCACAAGGAGCAAACGGCTATCCAGGAACTGCAGAGACTGCTGCACTCCAAATCACATCAAGGACACCAACCTTCACTTTTCAAGCGCGGTGATCAAGTCTGGGTGTTCTATAACACCAGCAAGCAGAACGAAGCAGTTGAATGGGTAAAGGCTACCGTTATCGCCGCGCACCCGCACTACTTGGAAGTCAAACGCAGTTCCCGCGGTCCCCCTATGCGTGTTGCGTACGAGGACGTCCGATTCGCACCTACGGGTACTCTCACCACCGAACTCATGTCGTGTTCTCTCGAAGAGGAACTGGCCAAACCAATGGACAATACCGACCAGACAGAAGAGCACCCTTCCATTGCTACCAACCAGCAGGATTCCGCCGTAATTGCACAGAATGCTGGTACCGCAGTACCTATCATCGAAACACCGCCTTCGCCCCCAACCGCTACCGCTGTTATCGAAGCTCCGCCGCATGCCACTGTTGGTACCCCTGCTGCTATCCCAGATCCCACCGCTACTACAATCGTAACCGCCCTACTCGCCAACCACGAAATACGGCAGCAGCCTGCCAACAGGGACACGCAAGAACCGTCTGCCGAAGCGACCACCAACCGTCCCGATGGGGAGGCCAGGGATATTGGCGATTACGCCACTACTGATCGGCACGGTAGTCTTCAAGATACGACAGGACAATCACTGCAAAGAGACATATCTAGAGACATGGAGAGAATCCATGAAGTAATCGGATCCAAACAGGTTACAGCTACGCAGCTGACATTTGCTCCACGCTTCATATTGGATGAGGCACTGACGTCCGAACACGACTCTAACTGGACTGACGCCTATGAGGAAGTACTCGACCACGATGTGCCCAGGTCCGCAAACGTGATCACATTACACGTGGTGTACAAGCTCAAAACGGACGAAAGTGGCAACCGGAAATTGAAAGCGCGCATTGTTCCACACGCGAACCATGATAAAGAAAAAGACAACATCCGGAAAGACTCGTCACACGCCCCACTCTTCGTAGTTCGACTGCTTCTATCCCTCGTCACGTTCCTCGGATTCAGGATTGGCACAGTCGACATCAAAGGTGCCTTCCTGCAGAGCGGGCCAATTACGCGCCAGATATACGTCCGTCCTCCGCGAGAATGGCAAGGAAAGAGAGGTGTTTTATGGAAATTGAACAAGCTACCTTACGGAATTGCTGACGCCGGCAGGCAATGGCAAAAGACAATCGAGTCTTGGATGTTAGAACGTATTGGAATGGAACGAGTTATAGGGCTCTCACAGCTGTTTCTGAAGTGCGACACAAGTGGCAACGTCATCCTCCCAGTCGCGAAAGTTACAGATGACTTCCTGTTAGGCGGTACTAAGGAAGCGATGAAGCAATTCACAGACATGCTTAAGGAACGTTTTGAAGTTGGAAAAGTCATTATCGACGATATGCTGCACTTCGACGGTTGTGAGATCGAACAAGACGGACAGGGGAACATCGTAATGTCTATGGCTCGCTACATCGAACGTCTGAGACCCATCGAACTATCAAGAACCAGACGCAAACAGAGCCTCGATGCTGTGACAGAGCACGAAATGATACAATATCGATCGCTTGCTGCAACGCTCATGTTCCTTGGAAACGCCGTCTTGCCACAAGCCTCATACGCAACCTCAGTCCTGCAGCAGATGATACCAAAGATCCGAGTGGAAGAACTGACTGTAGCAAATGACATGTTCAAGGAGCTACTGTCCCTTAAACCGCAAATCACGTTCCACCGCCAGCCGATGAAATCCAAGAAGTCATCCTGTCTTCCTTTTCGGATGCATCGTTTAATCATTCGGACGCAACAGGGTATGGACAGACTGGACTAATCACCGGACTCAGGATCAAAATGAAAAGCGGGCTCGATCTGTTTCACCCCCTTGACTGGACCAGCGCCAAACAGAAAAGGGTGAGCTACTCGCCGTATGGAGCGGAAGTACTAGCGTGCGCCGAGGCTGACGACCGTGGATAATACGTGAAAAACGGCCTCATGTCTATCTTCCGCAACACTAAGGTGAGAAGCGAGCTCAGCACAGACTCTAGGTGCTTATACGACACCATAACCACCTTACATGAAGCGAGGGACTACAGGCTACGCCCGACCGTGCAGCGTCTCCGCAATAGCTTTGATTCGCACGAGCTAGACTACATGCGATGGATTGCCGGTGACACTAATCCATCTGACGCGTTGACGAAGCGTAACCAGAAGACGTGGACGCTACTCAACGAGATATTTGCGACAGGCATACTATGCATGAGCGTCGAGTCCGGTTATGCAGTTAACAGCGAGACATGGCAATAAGCAGACTCGCATCACCTTTCCCTTGTGCGATCCGGGGGGATGTGACAATGTTTAAAATAGCTTAAGCGATGCTAATAAGCAGATAATAGAGAATACGCAAACTAAGTAAAGAAAGGCGATTCAGCAATTGACATTCAGCCATAGCAAAGCAAACACAGCGAAAACACGTCCGCAACCATCGGCACAACGCAACCATCAGCACACCGCGAACATCAGCAAGCCGCAACCATAAACACGTCGCAATGATAAGCAACTCGCAAACATCAGCACGCCACAACCACCAGCACGTCGCAACCACCAGTCGTTATCAGCGACAAGCTCCATGACGACCTAATGTGAGGCATAGCTACGCTGCGACATCCGCCTATCCACGATACCAAATCGGGATAGACGGAACCCCGAACCAAAGATGCAATACAATAGCTTGTTGAATCCATACCGGCCAAGGACGCGTAGTTAGATGCGATAGGTATAAATAGTTGAGGAGCTAGAGCAAAAAAAAGAGGGCAGAGAAGAAGTGACCTCTGCGAGCACCTGTGCTCTTTATTTTGCCTGTAGAGTAGATTCCTGCCAACTGTATCCAGTCCTACCAAATGGCTAATTACGATCTCTTCACAACTGTATCTAGCGAACATGGGCGAGGGGTTGGCGTCTGTTTCGAAGCTGCCCCAGTGGGAGAGGGTTCAAAGATGCCTGCAGAAATTACTGAAGAAAGTGGTTCATCGTAATCTCTTATAGGCACACTACCCTTCGTAATTCAGTTTACTGAGCTATAGATGTAACTTAAACTTCGTACTCGTCTGCTTTGTGAACCGTTTTGTTTCTCCAAATCGACATGCCATCCTTGCTGGCAACCCTTACTCCTGTAGTCACAAGATTCAAAAATAGACGATGGATGCAAAGCAAACTCATGACCATTATCGAGCGCTATTTCCTAACGATGGATGCAAGGCAAACTCCATGATGCCGAGCTAACCAGGGTTCCCGGTATGTCTGACAACATTCGGCATTTTTCAGTACGCTTCTCCTAAAAACCCTCGGGGCACGGTCAGATGTGACTGTGCCATCAGTTACGAAGGTACTGTACCTTCATACCGAAGGTCGCCAAAAAGATGTTTCGACCCAATTTTGGTTCCGCCGAGCCTTCGCAGCAGACACTTCGTCGTGATGCACCCATGCGGCAAACGCTTTTGAACTTCTTCTTCACGGCCCTCGCATGGCGCGTTGTGTGCTCGTACAGTATCGCTATCCTGCGCACTGTTTGTGTACATCAAACGAGTCAAATCCTTCTCACTGTCTATGCTTCAAAAGCCATTTCCACTCGCGACATGTTTCCCCTTGTCCATTCTTGTCCGGACTAGATACATGTGCTGAGAAATTAAGCATATTGCTATCGAACGCCCGAAAACTGAGGAATGTTTGACAGGAGCTAGATTTGGCATTGATGAACCTGAACCGAGGCTTTCATTAATTGCTCATTGGGCATTGAATTTGCGCACTCACTTCACAAATCAACCATACCTATCCATGAGAGACAACTGTGTCACACACACTGAGCATTTCTTTATCACGGAGTAATACAACGTCGATGCTAGAAGTTCTCCATATGCTTTACTGATCTTGGAACCCTTCACATAGATGTTCAATCGATGTTGATTGCAGGCAAGTAATATTTTCCTACACTTAATATCGTCTTAAGCTATGAGTCGTAACAAATCACAGTCACAGAGACGTCAGAGGATCACGCTGTATCTTCAGCTTGTCTACATCTTCAGGTACCCACACACCACATTGGAACTTTGCATCAGATTTAGCTCTTACCCGTTTGCAACACGACTGTGAAAGATGCAATGCTAAGAGGTCAAAATCTCCGGGAGCGTTAATGCAAACATCGTGCAGCTGCATAGAAGCCTGTGAAGTGCACTGTTCTATTTCTTTGATTTCCTCGATCGAACTGCCAGGAGATGCATTTGTAGTGAAGTTACCGCGTCCAACCACCACATCAAAGGAGAAGAGGTTTGTCTTGTTCGGTTGTTCGCATTCACAGAGCCAGATACCACCCGTTTGGAACTGCGATACGATCGGAACAAGTCTAGTGCTACACTCTTCCGTAGAAAATGTAAACGGACTAATGTTTTGTTGTTCATCTTGCGACAGAACGGTGCGGGAGCAGTTTTCCATTATGCGCTCGGCCTCGCTTTCAAAAAGAGCTCCATTCGTGACACAAAGTCCGTACAAGTACTCGCTATTGTGTTCAGCACAGCGTAAAAACGCCTCGCTTCGCCCCTGAGTATCGTTTTCTTTGGACGGCACGGCAAATCTCGCAAATCCGGTGTTAGATGCTTCTCTCCGGTCAAGCTGGTTCAGAGGGCATTTGCAGACCCACACATACACGTTAATGCTTCCAATTTCGCGATTCATGTTCACTGGATATCGGTCAATAGAAGCATTCACGGCTTTTGCAATATGGCAGACATTTGTACACAGAATTGCAACCTTAACGAGCAGCGGCAGATGACTGGCACTTTTCATTGAGAGACCGGTTCACTGGAGTGATGCAGACGTTAGATATCTTTCTTCGTTATGAGGGACAATATGGTACGGCCCGACCACTTGATGGGGACACCGTATATTTATCCGCAACCTTTGTGCAACTTTGAGTGTGATAGAAAGGTTCCACGAGTTGTGAGTCGGTATCTAAGTCGGCGCGATGTTGCCCTTTGAACGATTTTGAGCAGGGTTGAGACTTCTGTGTTTGACACTCTTCTTTACCATTTGAACCACTCATGTTCAAGAGTTTTGAAGGAGGGGAGAAATTCTTCGATAGGAGCTCCTACAGCACCATGCTTTCGGAATTACACGCACTGAAATTGTGGCCGTAAACATACATTCATGAATGGGTGCATGCAGAAATCAACAGAACGCCAGCCCAACAGAATTTCGGCACCTATCCTGTTGTCTTCAGAAATGGGCCGCCAAACCAACGCGCCAAATATTGGCGCCAAAGAAGCAACCCAAACCCCTTCCGTTCCATCGCTTGGCACCATAATAACCACGTCGTAAATGATCTCAGATCAACCTTCTGCTCTCTACATCCTCTTTCCCAACCATGGCACAAGCCAATACCAGCCTTTCTATTCCCTCTCTTTCCCAATCTCATAACCAAAACGAGCAAGCACAGCCTTCTCAAAACCAAACACAGAATGTAGATAACCATGCTGCAGCCGCCAAGAAGTCACCAAAAAAGCAACGAAAGGTCGTTCAGGAGCTCCAAACTACACCAGCACCGACGTTACTGCTCTTCTTGACATTGTGGAAAAGGTGGAACCTATTGGAGCAAACATGTGGGCGGTTGTCGAGCAGGAATTTGAGTTATGGAGCAAAGCCAACGTCCGACCATCTCGAGATATGGATTCACTCAAGAATAAGTTTGATAAGCTCTGCAATGCAAAAAACACCGACAGGTGACCCATCCTGTCCACCAAATGTTCGTCGAGCAAAACATATCGCTCGCGATATACAGAGTACGATAGCAGCAAAACTGGTAGGAGACGAATAAAGCGATGTAGAAGAAACCGACACACAGAACGACAGTGGATGTGACAAGCAACCAGGCAACGAAGGAATCGGTGTTCGCGAAACAACGTAGGCCTATTGCCCAAACTGGACTACACGCGAAGAAGCCCAAAACGGAAGATATTATGACCAGTAGTATTGAGAGCATGACCAAGTTTATGGGCATAATAGCCACTTCTATGTCGGTCCCGGGCCCAATATCGAGCACAATGCAGAACCAGGAGGTTATCATTCAACAGGCAGTGCAGAAAGAAGTCGCAGATCTAAAAAAGACAGTTAATGAAACCATCACGGATACGAAAACGATGATTGTGGGACTCAATGCCGCCGTTCAGGCTTTAGTGGGAACGCTCTCTTCGACAGTGCAGAGGGAAAATTCTTAGTAACAAAATCGTTCGTTCTATATCGAAGGTCGCCGAGCTTTCGCTCGCGCGGGGCCTTGCTTTGCTGGCAAAGTGCGCCCTAAAGCTCGCTGGCGCTCGCATTCGCGCACTTGGCTTCTCAGGCTGCGTCCCGCGCTCACTGATCACAAGATATATACGTGTTTGCGATTTGATTTCTTCCCATTGTGCGCGTCCTAAAGTTAAGTAAACGTACGGCCAGTTCAATTATGATAGCTCTTCTGTTGGAATCCGTTGTTAAGGTTGCCTTAAGGCGACCAAATGGACCTTTGATAGCACGTATACCCCACTCAGCACTCTGCCGCTCACTTGGCATAATGCGTTGCATAATAAGGTCTATGGCAGCCAGTGCTTTCGATTCAGGAATGTCGCGCGTTTCGTTCGTTTTCCTTGCTCTAATAATCTTTCCATTAGTGCATTTCATGTTGTTGACAAAAGCGGAATCACCTAGTATAGCCATCCCTGGAGGTGTCATAGTGTCTGAAAGTTTAGGGTAGTACAGACCAGAAAGTCCAGCAAGCCTTGTGTCGTGTCAGCTCCCCGGGAAGTTTATGGCGGCGTGTATTATCTCTCCATGAAACTTAAACACAAAAAGACTAGTAACCTCTACTTGTTGCGTGTATCCTTCGTAGTACGCATTCTGTAAATGACGATCTCCATATTCCTGGCACTTGAAACGGCCTCCGTCTGTCACAGCAAAAACGCCTTTAAGCAGCGGACCAAAGTGTCTGTTGTTCTCCAAAAGTGCCGCAGATTCTTTTTGTTAGTCAAAGGACGGCCAGCGCACACTAAACCGGTCTTCTTGGTCTGCTTCTGTTGCTTTAAGAAGCACATGTAGGGCGTAATCCAGCCAGACCCCTAGAGATGATGGAACTACACCAAAGAAAGGGCAGAGTTGATATGCTTTAGATGAGGATTTCAAGTAGTACAATGCCATTCTCAATAAATATACGCTCTGTAATAAGGGCTTCCTTCCTTGCGATGAATGCGTCCTTCGATACGGACTATTGAATGTAGATTGTGTGCGCGCATTGGAGAAAAGTGGAAGCATATCATTGAGTAAAAGACTTTTGGTAAAGTTGGTTGTTATGATATAATCTTGGTCAGTGCCATGGAGCAGAATTTGCTGCCATGGTGTTGGTTGATGAATGTATCTGGGATGTAGGAGGCCATGACGGGTGTGGTAAGCCGAATGGTGAGAACGCCTTGCCCGTTTTCGGCGTTTGGTTAATATATGTGAGCACGCAAGTATCGTTGAATAGGCGGCAACACAAGCCGAAACAGCAGCTTTGTGGATTCTCGAGACCATTCGGAGCGGTCTTACGGTCGGACAAGGTTTGGCGGACGGTTTGGCGATCAGAATGGACCCTCGGAGGGTCCATTCTGATCTCCAAATCTGGCGTGCAGCCGACCAAATTGGTGCGGACTTGGCCTTTATTTATTGGCTTACATTTGACCAGAAGGCCAACTGGCGATTTCTGCATGCACCCAATAGAAGATATTTGATTAATTGAGAACATTGATTGGGAGATTATAAGTGAACTGGTGAGCTACTCGGAGGGCAGCCTGTAACCTAAACTTAGTGCTTCGTGGGGTCCTGATCATTCGCTAGAAGGTATTTCAAGGGGCCATTCCAGCGGTATGTACTCTTCTCGCATGGGCTTACGACAGATTTGAGAAGTTCGTGTATGCGCAGTGAAGGTGACATCTCATCTGCAATCGTAATCGGTGTACGAATCTGCCGGGAGTCCGTGTAGATCTCTTGGGGGATGAGGCTTTACTTCTATAGGGATACTATATTACTTTTGGGATAGCAAAGTCTGTCAGTGACGGACCTGTTCAACGCTGCACTTCATTCCTGTTTTCTCCGTGACGGACTTGTACGTGTTTTCACAACCGGTGGTAGAAAACGTGGCGACGATAAGAACCAGAAAGTGAAATACCAACCGCTGTAGACCAAACAGTGGAGTGGATGACACCTATAAATCTTCAACCGCAGAGTCGGCTGGGCAGTAGATTTTCAAGGGCACCGAAGAAATGGATTTATTTGAGCCAATTTTGGTTGTGAAGAGCAGCAGGAAGTCTGGCCGGCGCCACTTTGGCGGAGGCGATCTTCGTTGTTGTTCCCTTGATCAACTAAGGTATCGATCGTGTTCGATATATGATATCCTGTAGCACTTCAAGTTAACCGCCCACCACTGCCGGGAACAGGATGTATCCTCTGGGTCATCCTATAGGATCTCAGTCTTCTGAGAACTTTGTGATGGTTTGTTAACCTCCATCTCACCTCTTTTCCAAAAGTAAAAGATGTGTCGCTTGGCAACAGGGTGAAGGCGAACATTAAAGCATACTACTAGTGTCTATCGGACCGGTGCGCTGACCTCATATGAGGTCAGCGCAACGGCACGCAAAATTAAAAAAAATTGAAATCTGATCCGCATGGCCCCACATTTCAAATTTTGAACTTGAAACATGGCCAACCGAATGGTCTTTCAACTAAAAGTACTTGTAGAAGACGAACACTGAGCCATAACAGCAGCTCAGTGGTCGTCAGGTCACATGCGAGCAGCAGAACATGAGTTCGAACCTCGCTGAGTTTCATAAAACTCCAAAACTCCTTCGGGAGCTCGAGTAATTCTAAATATCTTTAAACTCTCAGAACGTTTATAACACCCACTTGAACAGCAGAAAGAATACGGTGACATCTGTTAAAGGGGCAGTTTCGTAATAGAGTTTAAAAAATCTAGCAAGTCTAAATAACGCGGATTGAATTAGTAGGGGGCTAAAGGTAAAATGAACTTATTGTAAACTTTTGCATTCAAACATAGATTTTTAATATAAAAAAGAAGGTTGACAAGGTTGTGGACATCTTCGTCAGCTTCTGAACTTCATTATACCGTGACACTCTTCAATGTGTTTCATAAAACAATCTCTATTAGTACCAGTGTGACATAAAAACACTTCTTTTTCCTTTCTGATATAGCAGCCAGAACATAAAAACTTGGACTTTGTATTACCTTTGCAGAAACTGCATCATCCTTGATATAAAGCTTTTGTAATCTTGCCATCCTTGTTTTTTCTCCTTCTATTCGTCTGCATTAAATGCAAGCCAGTGCCTGCAAACATTGGCTTCTCATGATCATTTTCACATTCTTGCTCATCTCTGCTCATTAGACCTGTGGTATCCCATGTATTCTCAATTAGTTCATCAGCCAATTGGCAATAGAAGTGGTGCGGACTTTTCACGTTTCGGGTTCCATTTGCGGCTTTGTACAACTTCCAGGCGTCCACAATACAAATCCATAAAAGAGAGCAGTTCACTCGAAATGACCACTCTTTCACTTCAATTTTCTTCTCCAGATTCAGATCATCTTGTCTGCATCTGTTATGGCGATCGACCATTGAACAGTTTTTGTAATACTCTTCACACACTTCGGGAATTGCGACCGCCATTTCCACTTTCTTAGAAATATTTCCCTCCCGTCTCCACCTTTCTCGAATAATATGACAGCCAGGACTAACCGTGCCAGAGGTTGATACGAAATACCTTCTTTCTCTGTCCATCCACATTACAGCCATTATATCATTATTGATAATGCTTCCTTTCGATAGCATAGATACAAAATCTCCCCTGTCTGATAAAGTAGTTTCGGAGAGATGTGTCATAGGATATTCACGAGTAGCATTTTTGACAACTCCAGTAAACCTTAAACCTTTTCCAGTGATGCTTTCGCTGTACTAACAGACGCAAAAAAAGGAATCCGCACATACCAACCTTTCTGAACCAAACCATGGTTGCACTAAGCGAAGTAAGACTGCCGTTCCATGGGCGTTATCAGAATCAAAAACCCCTTCCGGAATATTTGCACCAATATTGAGCTCAATGTTCAGCATTATGCCACTTCGTGCACAACATACGGCCTTCATTTCAAGACCATTTTCCGGCTTTCCGTCTAATGCCGTATAGTGCGGAAGCCCGACATCAATCCAATTACCGCCTAATCCGTACCATCGTGACATTCCTTCGTCAACCCATAAGGCATGTGATGGCGTGACAAAAGACCGACGATGGTCATTGATTGCCTTAACGAAAACTGTTACGAAGGACCAACGCGCGATTCCCTGCTCTTCAGTCACACCATTTCCGCTGAAGCATATTGAACTTCTAAGCATTTCAAATCTGTTCTGTGACATCGCAAGACCAATATTTGGCTGAGGAATAAACTTTGAAAAAGGCTCGAAGCTCCAAAGATCCCATCTGTTAGAGAACTCAATGCGAGTCATGAGGATAAGAATTCCAAAGAATTTGAGCAATTCTCCCCCTGAAGTCCTCCGAACGTCTTTGCTTTCTAACCGAACATTTGTTCTGTTCACTATGAACTGCAAATGCTGCATAGGGAACATCCAAAGAAAGAAATCTAATGCAATCATGTTTGGAGGAACGTGACGAGGTGAGATAAAATCTCCAGCTGGGCCAACCACTTTCCACTGATGCATTTGCATACAACCCTTCAGAGGACTCAACGTCGTACAGGTTTCTCACACACGACCATGAATCACAGTTGATTGGACAGGTGCATTTTCGCTTAATGAACTTGTTTGCGGCTGCAAAACTTGCATCTGAGATGGTGTCACAAGAGCATCTTCCTCCACATTTTGCGTATTAATGGGTTCAACCTCGGTAGTAGGCTCTTCTGTAGCATTCACGGCTTCGTCAACACCGGTACCTAGCTTGAAACTAGATAGAGGTAGAGTTACTTCTTTTTCTCGGTTCGGTAGACGAAACTTCACAGTCAGAAAGTGAGATTTCGATTGTTGATCTTACGAATGTCAACATTGAGGACAGAACCGTGTACCGTTGTTGACTTCCATAGAGATCCGTAATAACGTTTGCATTCAGCGTCATTTGTAACCAGACGAGCACGGCTGTTGACAGTTGTTCCAACAGTTCTGCGAAGATCTGTGGACGGGGCCATTGTGTACGAATGTTGTTGACGATAGTGCCTGATGTGACAGCTACGACTGTTGGTGATGTGTTGTGGACATGGTTCAGCGCTGCCGGCGTAGAAAACATGATGAGAAGATCAAAGCTAAAAAGTTTTTGGAAAAGTTTTAAGGTTTTGATAAAGTTCTAGAGTAATTAAGATTGACTTCATATGAGGTCATTTGACCTCATATGAGGTCGCTGGTCAGATAGACACTAGTAGGGATGACGCCTACTTAAAAAAATATAATTGTTTGGATCGTCCTCAATCAATTTAGATTTGAGAAAGCACATGTGTGCGGACGAAATCGTGAAAGAGAATACAACTCTTCTGCTATCAAGTGCAACTGCTAGTCCTTGTTGTACACTCTGACTGAGCTGATTTTCTCGTGCAAATTGGAGATACAGCGTTTGATTGCCAGTCCGCTAAAGAACTGGGAGAACTATTGTTCGACTTCACTAGAAAAATAAATTCTGAATAGAAACACGAAAACGTGCACACAAAAACACAAAAGGAACAGAAGGTCACGAACTCACGGAACTTACAGGACAAAGCGCAAACAACGACGTTCCGCAGCAAACGCTCGTTGCGTTGCGAAACGTGCTGAAGCAGCGTGGCACGTCCAATGGAGCTCATCACCTGGAATGGCAAGTCTTTTCGGCAACCATGAACGTTCAAGAGCAGCTGCTTGCTATTCTTGTCAGGAGTTCAGTTCTGACCAGGGTTGCGTTCCAATTAATTGCAATCTACAGATTAAATCAGAGATTGCGATCTCTGTGCGCGATTGCAATGTGATGGCAGTGTGAACGGCATTCTCTCGATTAGATTGCATTCCGATATTGCAACAAGTAGTCGTTACTACTCGAAACTCACTGTTTCATAAACTTCCAAGCCGTTAAAACCATGTTTTTCAAACGGCCACATATAACTACAGTCAGCGCAAGGCTCATGTGCCCAAGCGACTTAAGATCATGAAGCTGATACCAATATCACATTTTTTTGCTCTTCGTCTTTCTTCTCAAAGAAATCAAGATGAGCACCTTACTTTCACCTCCAACCCCAAAACAAGTTGTCTACGCACTAGCCAAGTACGTTCGCACAGAAAACAGGCACATTAAATGCAAAACAGGTGGGAATATCCAACGAGACCACTTAGTACTTCAATGCCCAAATGTGTACCGCAAAGAAAAGGAGTGCGAAACTCTATGCCAAAAGAACAAAGGCTTTAACAACCTGGCAAGGCACTTCAAAGCTTGGGTTGCATTGCTAACGTAGAGCACTTTTAGTCTATTGCGGACAAGATTCATACGGATGATCATATGCGGATGACTCCACAACTGTTTGAGTCTATTATATTCCTTCGTGTGAATGAACAATTTTTGGGACTTTTATTCAGTTCAGGAAGCTTGTGTTCTTTCTATGAATGAGCGTGAGTGTGTAGTCAATAAGATTGCAATCGGGACTGCTTATGGTAAAGAGATTTCAATAAGAATTGGGATCGCTGTGAGAAGCAGCAATCACCTTCCCATCATTTTGGTTGCATGCCTGGTTCTGACAAGTTCCATTCATTGCTGTTCTTGCATGTTTATTTGTATGCACTCGATCCAAATATCAAGAGTTTAAAGTGGCTGTAAGTTAAACAAAGCGTGCGTGGAAATCCCCATCTAGACGTTTCGGCTGGGTCTCCCTAACCCAAGCGAACGACAAACCTGTGGGCGTCGCATGTTCCTTTTTGTTGAGCTGGAGCGCTCGGATTTGCTGAATCGTTTTTTGGGAGGGAGCTGCTTTGTGCTACGAGTCCGATAACGTGATCAAATGTGACATAGCTTACAGTGCACAAGATAGTGAAAGCTGGAGCCCCAGAGGCAGTGAAACTGAATGTTTTTACGAGAAGCAGTTCCGATGAATGTTAAGTACTGGGCGTCTCCTGAAACCGCACATACACAGATTTAAAAGAATATACAGTAACAGCCTGTCCTATTACGGAGTCCTATCACTAACCTTGCGTACCCCTCAGACGGGGAAAGGGCTAAACTACACGACGTAGATAGTGTAGGCGAGTCAGCGCGCATTTGCACCAATAAAATGAGAGAGTCAGCCGGCACGTGCCACGGCGAGCTGCAAAAGTGCCCATGCCACTTCAGATCTTACTGTAGCCAATAATACGCCCCTATTTTGGATTTCAACCAGTAGATCCGCAGAGTCAGGGCATTCCCTCTATCCCCTGCTCTCTCCGGCCGCCAAGTCAGCACAACGTAAATGAGATGTAGATGCAGTCGAGGTTACCGCGCGGCGTTGTCAAAATGTGTGGGAATGACAGATACGTCAGGTACTACGTCCTCCTTCACATCTTCGACGACTGTTTCAAAGACTGCTGACTCTCTCTACGTCCCAATCTCCTTCCCGGACCGCTCTCGTGTACTGTTCTATTATTATGAGCAATGGAGCAAAAAAAAGCGTCTGATTACGTAGATGTTCTCCCAGAACATGAACTTTATGAAAACTTTACGTCGTTCTGAGAGAATCTTGAAAAGCGTACGCAAATGCGCATCAGTGATGGCTCTGCGAGTTCCGAAGTCCTTTTTGCGGTTGTGAAGGACCATGTAGCCAGAATCTTGATCGCAGAAGGCAAAGAAACATCACCGGTTTCTTTGGTACACAGTTCAAAACCTGACTCGGAAATGTGTAGCGATTTGATCTCAACAGCTATTTTGAACATGGTACCTTCTGTTGGTGTGGCTTTTGCCTCATGTTCTATTGGAGTGATGCTGACAAGGCTATCGAAGTCAATCAAGGCAAAGATGGGAAACATACCGCAAAAGGATTTGGAAGTGTTCAAGAAGTGGTTTACCTTTAAAGGTAATGGTGATACAGAGATAAACACCGTTTTAGTCCTATTGAACATGTCTAACAGCCATTGGGGTGTTTTGGTAGGGAAGAAAATGTCAATGCGGCGCGAGGAACGCAACGATGGACGGTTTGGTTTGGAGACAGTCTTAGAATGTCTGTTGATCGAAGGATTCTGAAACTGTTCTCTTTCTTGTTTCCTTTTTGCCTCACAGGAGATGAAGCGCTACGTGCGGTGATATCGGAGCGGAACTACATGCTACAGGTAAACGGTTTTAAGCGACAAAAGGACTCGCACAGCTGTGGTTGCTATGTTGTTTGCCTTTTCACAATGTTCAGTGTGGACCACGGCTGTATCCCGAAGCGAACCTATGCCTCTGGGTACAGCCGAGCATTGACTGAGAGGATTCGATAGATTTCCATTAGAATCCGGATTCTACACATACTCATGGCGAAGGAGTTCTTTCAAACCGACATTGTTGCTGAAACAATGGTCGTACGGCTCCGGTCAGAGCATCGTTTAGAACTCCTTCGCATGAGGAAGGAAGGTAAACAACAGCAGCGTACGAAACGAAGCGTGGAGCGGAGCATTGGGATGCAGACTGGAAAGGAAGAAGCTGGAAAGTAAGAGGGAACGGATGTGAATACAGTTCTGGGAGAACGAAAAGCAGGAGAAGGAAAGGTCGTGGATGTTTTCTACGACCCCTGTAGAGAGACGAATCTTCAGCCAATGCCATTGGGTTCGCACGACTCTGAGGCGCGTGCTATACGGAAAAGCCAGCGAACAAAGCGTGTTCATGAGCTGAACCAAAGTTCTGTTCAGAGCAGTGGGATGTGTCTACCCCTGAAGATTCGCATGAAGCGACTAGTGCAGTTTTCTGATTCTGCTCCGGTTGTAGCGGACATTGTGAACACATTGATTGAGATATGTGTATCACAGCAGTCCGAGATGGTGCACAAAGCGCTCCGAGATGGTGCACAAAGCGCTAGGTGAGAAAACTGGAAGAAGTTCTGAAGTAAGTGGAGTATCAGGTGTAGAACAGGAGCAGAAAAGGATTCAGACTGGAGGAGGTAGTGAAGTAGACATGGAAATTGACGGACATTCACCAGCAAAGACGATCAGTCGGACACAGGCACAGGTAGAAGTTGAAGCTGAAGAAGGAGCGAAGGATACCGCGGCGCCTTCCGAGCTGAAGGCAGAAACTGAAAAACATACTGAAGAGAAGAAGCAGGTTTCTGAGAATGGTGGTCAAGCTAAAGAGCTCAATGAAGAGCTGGCAGCCTGTTCTGACGCTCAGATACAGGAGAAGCCGCACATGGAGCTACCATCAATGACTATGTGTGAAGGACGCACTACGAAGACCGGGTCATGCACTGAGGATCAGGCAGACGTCCAAGAGACATTTGAAAACAATGGAAGGCGTTTATGAGTTGATGTGAAACTTCAGGACGGTGGTGAATGTAAGAAAGAACTTGCGATGTCAAACGAGAGGCTTGTCTCAGCTCTGAAAGGTTTAAAGGAGGTCTTTGACCTCCCTGCACTGGTTGCCTACATTGCTAAGAACTTTGGCTACCTTTATGGTGTATAATACTTCTCAGTGTTGCAGACGAGGAAGTAGAGGTCGTCTGCGCTGCTCACCGGAAAATTGCGGTGTCTGCCGCACAAGTCGCAGTGCCGCTCCAACATTCGGGCAAAGTTCTATCCCATGGCGAGATGTTGGGTAATTGAACAGGACCTCATACACACGCACACCCCCCAACAAGTTTCATACCGCGATGATGTTGTAAGAAGGAGGTTTGAGGGCATTCGCTCCTCTTTAGCCTCCCGTCTACAAGAATGGGAAGAGCACATACGGAAAAATGGAGAATATGTACGTCTGTCATGCATATTTCGAACCATACCCCCCTTCCAGGGAGCCGAGTTCTACAACAGCTCATCATGCTACCTCCTAGAGCATTCACATGGTCCTTTATCTCAAAGCGATGCAGAAACAGGAAGCGAAGACGATATGGCGTATGGCGACTACAGTGGGGCTGAGGACTTTTATTCTTTCTATTGCGTGTTGCATAGCACGAAATGCCCTGAGAGGGGAGGTGTTTTTGATGGCCGTGCTTCGCAAAGAGCAGTTCACGAATCCAAACCCGAGCTTTGGAAGCAACACTTTTCGGTTTCACAGGAAGGAGGTAGGCCGTTTTCCAATCTACCGAAGAGGCCGCAGCAAGGACCTATCTCAGGAGAAGGCATCGGGAAAGGTGACGTAAACGATGTAAAATGCTCGGATGGACTTCTGGATAACGCGTGTAACGTCGAGAGTGGCGTAAGAGGCGATTTTGGCATTAGCTCTTTTGTAGCTGACCCCCCTGCTGCTTCTCCGAACTCCTCAACACAAACAATGGACGCGAAATGCGAGCGTGCACGACACAGCGCTGTGGGCGCCGCATTAGGCTCAAAAATGAGTGAAGAGAGTGAAACTCTCAACGCAAACGTTGCATATGTGCAGCAGGTTTCAGATGAGCAATCCGTTGAAGAAGAAGAGGCGCTGCTCATTGATCGATTCTTAGATGACGAAGAGGAGGTTCCTTCATGCTTCTTCGCAGACTCTGAGGGTGGCATCCTGAATGAAGAAAATTCGGAATCGAAGGAGAAGGATGGCTTTGGAGAGAAGGACGAAAAGTACTGGACAGAAGATGGTGATGAAGAACTGGGCACGGAATCCGTACAGAACACGATACCGAATGAGAGAATTGAGCAGTGTTTTAAAGCAGCAGTCTTAGCCTATCTGGAAACCCTTCCTCTCAATGCTCCTGGTGTCGCGGTTCTGAAGGAAGTTCAATTTATCGCGGACTGCGTCGGGTACAGCTATACTTTGGAGAACGAAAGCGATCTCCGGATAAGGCAAAGTCTCCCAAGAGTCGTGGTGCTGAACGTGGGAATAAAAGGGTACTGAAGAAGGGAATCTTGAAGTGCGATCAATACAATAACAAGATGAGGCGATGCCTATTCTCGATAAAGATTAAGACGGAGGATTCTGGGCAGAAGGAAGATGGTGGAATGATCTACGTGGCTAATTTAAATGGTTGTAAACATGGACATGGTCCCTCTGGGAGCTTTGGTATTAGACATCTCAAGCCGCAAATGCGTTCTGAAGCGATACATATGACGAACGATTTGCACATGAGCTTTAGAGATACCATACGATACCTGGAAGACAAGTACAATCAAAAGATAAATCCGGTATCGGCGAGGAAGAAGTTGAGGTATGCTTCCTCCACAAGCAATCCCCGCGATTTGGAATGTGTAAGGTTGTGTAATCTGCTCTTTTCGTTGAGCCAGGAGGATGCAGTGAATAAGGGATTCTTCGCTGCGGATGATTCGGGTAGGATGAAGTACGCTTGTTGGTCGTTTCGAGAGTGGATGGAAGACTACCAGAAGTTCGGCATTGTTCCGGGGGTATCTATTGATTGTAAAGCCATAGCCAATAGATACGGTTTCCCTCTGGTCACCATTAATGGAAGAGCCAATGATGGTCATGTGTTGACATTTTTCATGGGGTACATGTGCTCCGAAACAGAAGAGGACTTCGTACGAATTCTGTCCTACTTCAAGTCTATAGTCGCCGTCTCACCGGCGATGGTAGTGATGGACCAGAACACTGCGTGTATAAATGCAGCTGAGAAGGTGTTCAATTCGTCCTATATAAGCCTCGACGAATGGCATCTGAACGAGAATCAGAAGAAGAATGTGGCCAATTGGTGTAGAAAGATTGGTAAGATGGAGTGGATGCACGATATGAAGAAAGACCTGTTCAACCTCAGAAAGTCATATACGTCGGAAACGTTTTTCGAAAGGAGAAGAATGCTAGAATCCAAGTACTTTGATGCTTTTGACGATCGTCTCCCTGTGTGGAATAAGTACTTGTACCACTATAAGCCGCATATGCTGGTGTCTTGCTTCCGAAACGCGGCTATACCTACCCGTTACATGTTCCAAGGAACTGGCTACACCGATTCTTCTAACTCTGCATACAAGAAGATCATTATATCGAAGAAGATTCCCTTGTGCAAGGTTCCTTTGGAGGTTCGGCGTATATCCCAAGAACGGGCTGATACCCGGAACTTGGAGCTTGTAAGAACCTTATCTTCTCAAAGTGGGAGATATCGGAAGACAAGAGAGCTTGAGCACTTTCTACCTGTAGAAGTTGTAGACAGCCTGGTGGCTGAGTACACGAACTACGCCTTGGCGCACTTCGTAGATTTGAGCTTTAAGCCCTCGAAGAACTACATTCTTTCCAGCACAGAGGTTGTGGATTATTCACAGGAAGCGTGGCCGGAAGCAATCAGAAACTTGGGAAGTAGTTCAACCCCAGCAATTGGACCTGTAGCTCGCTTTAAGTTGAAATGGGGAAGCCATCTGAGTCAGAGCCAGAATTCGTCGGTGGATGAAGAGCGCTCATCACAGGAGACTGTTGTGCAATTCTCAAAAAGGTATAAGGGGTCGGGGCATGACGTTAAGGCAGAGTTTATTGGTGTCTGTTGCTGTGGGCAGCCCTGGTCCGTTGGTTTTGCTTGTCGTCACATGGTTCGATCTGCTGTGGTTTATCAGGAAGAACGTGTGCGGTTCCCTGAACTACGAAACATACTAGGATACTTCATACCACTTGAAGCGCTTTTCTCTACATACTGGAGAAAAGATACTTCTGCTATGACAGTCCCGTACTTGGCGAAACTCAGGTCAGAGACCCGATACTTCAACAACGAGGAGATGGATTACCGACTACGCCGTTTTGATGAGTCGACGGAGAAAGAGTTTATCCCAATTGACTCAGATATACTTAGAACCAGTAGAGAAGACTCGGAAGTAGATGAGTACAATACGTACATGGAAGGAAAAAACCTCTACGATGCTTTACATCGACAAGCTACTGGAATTGGACGTGTTGCGGTGAGTGGAGTTCTACGTCTTTTAAGGGATGCCATCGCGGACATTTAGCAAGGAAAAGCGACACACTTCGAAGCTAGAGGTACCTTTAAAACAAGGCTGGCTTCATTAACAGAACAAGCGGAAGAAACAGAGAACACTGTCACTTTACTGCATCCATCGTCTTCTACAAAAGATTTCAGTTCATCAGAGATCCATCCGCCAAACAATGGACGCCACAGGGCACAACGGAGAAAGAAAAGCTCCTTGGAGCGCACGAGAAAGCGAGCGAGGACAAGCCCACATTCATCCCAGGAAGTGTCTCAGAAAGACTGTCACCCACCTTCAACATCCTCAGAACCAGCTGTGGCACCCTCAACTTCCATAGCCCAAGACGTGCAAGACAAAGCACTTCGAATTATGTCAAAGTCTCTCGGACACATCCACTAGCTGTAGCATTGACCACAGGCATTTGATCCCTTTCCTTCTTTCATAATTTCTTTGAGCTCTTTCTGTTCTTCATAAAAGCCTTGACGTCTTGCTTCTTTCGCCTTCTGCTTCACTTTAATTCTTTATTCAACTTCTAGATATCGTTGCGTATTCTAAAACCTCGTCCAAGAACGCGTGAACAGTCTTTCTTGCATCTGAGAACCCCTTAATGGAAGCCCAGTTGGAATTGTTCCATGCACCTCGATCACTGAAGATCCAACGTATCTTTGAAAAGAAAAAAACAATAGTATCACCTGAACTCATGAACAGCAATCGGAGATGCAGTTTCTTCCGACTTAACTTCAACTGTCCCCAACAGTACTTCAGGTCCATGCTGGTTCACGTCGGACTCGTCAATCCCAGTTACACAACTCGAATCTCTTGTTGTAGCTTCAGTCGTTGCACTGTCCACACGCACGTTTTCTGTGAGCATACCTCCTGCGACCACAATGGGAGACTGCTCTGAGTCGACCTGTTGAATGTCACCTAATTCCTCAACGACTGCTTGACCGTATACCTTATCCGGATCGACAACATCTTCATAGTCTTCTTCAATATATGAATGAGCATCAAGGTCAGCGGGTCTCCCTTCCGCAGTTAAGTGAAGCTCCTCCACTTCCTCCCGAACATCGAACTCAACAGGCACTTGTCCGCTCAGGCCCTCATCTTCCTCATCAGCTTCGTCGTACTCATCATCATCCTCTCCTACGACATTGAGAGTAGCAAAAGCCAGTACAGGTGGCTCTGCTTCAAAGTCCTCGTCGTCACCATACTCTTCCCTTGTGGCATCAACTTCTTCAATGTACTCCTCGTCTGCACCCTCCGCAGCACCTCCTCCCTCTACAACAGCCGCATCTACATCAACTACGAGACTGGGAATTGATTCTTGTTCCTGCTCTTGCGATGTGTCCACATCTTCGGTAGGCATTCCAGCATCTTGCCCTCTAGCTTCGCCTTCGACATCGAAAGCAGTCGCTTCAGGTTCAACTACGCGTTATTGGCCAGTCCCAGAGCTCTCGTCATCTTCTCCTTCGACCTTTTCGAGTTCTGCGGCCAAAGCCGGCGTGTGTGCAGCACGATCTAGCGGGTTATCAGTGTCTTCATCCGCGTTCTCTTGCAAACCCTGGGTTGTGCATTCTAGGGTTTCCAAATTAGATTCCCCATACTTCGCTGTTAAATCGAGCAAGTCTGGCTTGTCCCCAGACGTTGTAGCCACATCCTCAGACCCATCCTTAGAGATGGAAGCTGAAAAGAATCCACGGGTTGTCTCAGTGACGTCCTCGTCGGCGATTTCTTGAAATCTGACGTCGCCGCTCTCGGGAATCGCTATCTGCTCCCCGACTTTGTGGAGCTCAGTTTCCACTGGATTCTCTGTACTGCCGCCATCATCCACCTGTGTTGCGATCACCAGGGCTTCCTCCGCAACAGGTTCGATGGCCCCTAGATCCAAATTGTGCTCTCGAGGCTCATCTTCGGTAACTGGGTAGGCGTCATCCCCAGCCTTGTCCACTGGGTCCTGGGCCGTAGTGTCCTCTGTAACGCCAATAATACCCACCGCACGATCACGATTCCCTATGCCTCTTCTCCGTCGGCTACGCTCACCCGTTTGCACAAAGATGGGGCCAAGTGGCAATTATGATATTTACGTTGTGCTGACTTGGCGGCCAGAGAGAGCAGGGATAGAGGAAATGCCCTGACTCTGCGGATCTACTGGTTGAAATCCAACATAGGGGCGTATTATTGGCTACAGTAAGATCTGAAGTGGCACGGGCACTTGTGCAGCTCACCGTGGCACGTGCCCGCTGACTTTCTCATTTTATTGGTGCAAATGCGCGCTGACTCGCCTACACTATCTACGTCGTGTAGTTTAGCCCTTTCCCCCTCAGACGTAGCTCAATGAGCTCGGCGCACTGTTTGCACTGCTCGTGCTGCTGACGCAGGATACTTCAAACATTTGATTTTACTATACAATAATTGGGACAGGACCCAGGCGGCCCGGAAAAGCGAAGGGAATCAGCCGATAGAGATTCATTCACTTCTCGTTTCCCTCTCTGTGCGCTCCACAGCGAAGTCCTCCAGCGCAACCATGGGTCAACTCCACCCTAGTTATAGGCTCAGTTCCAACACTCTCAAAGTCGCTCGCTCCAAGCGAAATGCCCAAGAGACCCGCAAAACGACTTTCAAAAGTACAGGAAGGATGTCACGCAATGAGTGAAAACCATTCAGGCGGCCGCAGATCTTAAAGAAAACAAAATGTACAAACCCGTGTACGTTACGATTGGTTGCCAATTATATGACCGCAGTTTGTCCTGAGAGAAGAAAAGAGTTCTTGATGAACAAAAAAAGTAAGGCTGTCGATTTAGAACAAGTCGATGAACAACAGGCTGTTAAGGAAATCGTTCAGCTAGTTGCAGTTGACCACTACAGTGCAATAGTCACTAGCCTCATCACCTCTTAGACTCAAATAATGCACTACAAGCGTGGCTGCAGTGAGGATTTGAGGGCTTTTGTCGCTCTTTCGAAGACTTGCCGCCGACCATTTGATGCACGTAGATGTATCGACGTCGTCCAAGTTTAGCGAGGTACTGGCGATCACACTCCTCAACAATGCCGTGCTGAGCGAAGAAAAATTGACAAATGTGGTACTTCAGTTTGTTTTTTTGGCAAAATCTGGCAAGCAGGTGGACGCTAATGTTAAAAAATCGATAAAATCTTCAAAGCATAGGGCTCTGCTCCAAATGTTTTAACAAGCTAACTTTTCTTTTGGAGGATGACGAAAACACACCGAAGCCTACCGAAAACGCTAATACCATTCTTCTCAAAGCTACTGACATGAAAAAAGGTAAAAACCAACTCTTCGACTCGAACAGGAAGCACATCAAGCATTTTTAAACTAGTAACAATGAAATGTATACTAATGACGATATGTTATCCACAATTCCTCTACGTTGCTTGACTCTCGATGAAAAGTAACGGTTATAAGCAATCTCGCTTGCTTGTCGAAGAAGATGAAACAACCGTACACCAAGAACGACATAGAGAACATTCCCACTCAGCGCGTCGATAATCTGGTTGATAACCGTATTCGAAGAGCTCTCCCAGCCTTCCAAAAGCATTCTGATACCCGTCGTTCTGGCTCTGCTTGCGGAAAATCCGATCCGAGGTCTCGTAGTCGTTTGCCAAAAGTTAAACAAGTTTCAAACATGAAGCGCAAAGCGGACATCAAAGATACGTACTGTTACGATTGTGGATTTTCAGTTTTTGCACACCATTTTGAAAGCGCGAACGATCAGAAAGGCTGAGAGAGTCTAAGCAGGCATTTCACATTCAGGCAGAAACCGAAATTAAGAGGGATCACATCAGAGGTGATCCGCAATGCAAGGAACCTAAGTTTCCAAACGAAAAAACTTCGAAAGGCAAAAGAAGCTCCTTAAAAGCCATATGAAACCAATGGCAATTCTTTTCGTCCGGAGTCCAACCCCCATCAACACAGTCATCTTTAAGTGTGGGAGAAGGAGCCAAATCTTTCCGAGGGATCTAAATCCACCTATGGACCCTGGTTGTCCAAGACGTCTTGGTGGACTCAACTCCATTGCACAGGTCTGCCTGCCAATGGGGATATAAATTGTTCTAGAAGAGCTTGATTGCTTGCCCTTCCTCCATAGTTTTCGAAACGGTTGCGTAGATGCCAAACCAACGTTCGCCAACTGGACTATACACAGCAGCTATGACGGAGAAAATTCGTTTTCCATCCATTTCCACGTCTTCGAAGGAACCTGCCCTTTGCACATTCGGCTTGACTGTCTTTCACACTGCGACGTTTTTTGGGGAACAAAACCAGATCAAAGCCGCAACAGGAACTGTTTCGAGCTCTGTTCTGGTTGTTCTACCAACTTACCACACTGGACGTGATTTGAATAAACGAATGCATATTCTGCTCGTTCCTTCTTGCACAACTTCCATAAGGTCGATGTTGGTTCAACACAGGACATGACGTTCTGCCAAGAAACCCATCAAAAATAAGGAACGATTCGCAAAGCGCTTTCATCTCTACATACACTTCAGTTCGAGGGACATGAAGATAATCCGTAGCCGTGCAGGAGTACTAACCGGAACCTTGGAATCATTGCTACATGAGGCATACTCGTGGTGCAAGACCTGTGCCATAACAGGAGGGCCACGTGCATCTCGCAAGTTTTCATTTTATTGGATGTTGGATGAGTTTGACGAACTTCTGCAGTTGGGTTTCATTGTGAGCGCGGAACTTGGGAACCTTCCAATTCTACACGTGTAGAATGCTGCAACGGGTTTTTTTGCAGCGGCCCTGTGCTTCTCTCACACAATGAGAGAAAATTCGAATTGCTTCAATACCCACTGGAGTAGTATCAACTTACCACCCGTTGAACTATCAGCAGACCCCGAGTTCTTCAAGGGCGTCACACAAATTCTAGTACAAACCTCGGCCTGCACGATGCCGCAGCAAGCTGGGCACTGTAGAACCATCTGATGAAGCTATTTGCCATACTTCTCAAAGGCTTATCAATGAAAGAGGCTTCGCTGCTTCTAAAGTCCTCCAGTTCATTCTGGTCAAGAGGTAGTCGCTCGAGCCATTTTCCTCAACAACAGGCTCGTAGGTTCGAGACTCATTCCAAGATTTGAACTTACGCATGGATATCGTCCCACGTTGTCCGGAATGGATCAGACCCCTATCAGCAAGCAGCTTCTCTCCGCATATTACGAGAAAACCACTCACCACGCTCTTCATCGCTTCATTAATTCGAGGAATGGGAACTGTCTCGATCGAACTCTCGTTAGGCATACCACACCAGTGTAGTTCTTCGAAAAAGAAACCAAACGAAGACAACATTATTCCGAATTCGTAAAAGATGTGAATTAGCACTATTTAATCGTATCCCTGACAAAAAAATCTCAAAGGATACAGTCATATGGAAGCGTACGAAGACGTGCGCCTCCATACCAAGTCAAGGTGGAAGAAATAGAACTTGGATGGAATGGAGTTGTCCTTGACGAGGCCACAAAACCAACCTCAGAAGGTCCAATGTCACCGCCAGTGGACTACCCACAACACAAAATTTAGTGAGATTGTCAGATGTCCTACCAAGTCTGTTTCCATTCGATACCGATCTCAACCAATCCGGCTTTGCTGATTGGAATAGTCACGCGTCTACTATTTCTTATCTTGCTCAAAGCGCATTGGTCACATCAGTCAACCATCCGTCAAAGGATATCGTTGAATGCGCCTCGGTGAAGAACACCGTGCCTGAGTCCGCGACCTTGAGTTCTGCGAAGCAGAAGATACTCCGAAACCTTTATTAATGTTCGGCCAACGGACCTTATTCGGAGCTAAAACTTCAATGTGCCCTATGTTGGTTGCTAAATGAGGCTATTGAAAAGCAAAAGAAGTCATATGCCGAACTGAAGGCCTATTTTGTTTCTCATGATAACAAAAACAAACGGAAGCACGATCGATCTGCGTTCTGATTCGTCAATGGCCCAGTTTCCTACTCTTAGATTGCTTCCATCTCTTGCGACTCTTTTTCACTTCACTCTACCTGTCTTTGATGTAAAATCCGCATATTCTCAAGCATGAAAACTGAATAGGTACATTTACTTGAAACTTCCACGAGGATGGACGACGTTTGTTGATGAGGTATGAAAACTCCTATCTCCAGCCTACGTCATCGTAGATTCAAGCCAGCTTTGGCATCTCTGTGTCGAAAACTGGCTTTTTGAGCAAGGATTCGTCGATTTTCCTGGTGTTCTTCAGTTCTTTCTTCTGTCGAGGGGAAGTAAGCTCACGCTTATCCTTGCCAACATTGTCGACAATATAATCTTTGCAGGAAAGCCGGAAGCTCTCCAACAAATCCAGAATTCCATATCTGCGAAGTTTGATGTTGAAAGATTCAGCTCTGAGTCAGACATCGTGTTAAACCTTCTTTTTATTCGACAACACCCAGACTTATCCGTCTCCATTAACATGGATGAGTTTCTAAGCTTCATTACTCGTATTGGTCTCAACCCTTCGTGTAAGAAGCAAAACGACGATACTTGCACGCCACAGGAAATCAGGGAATATCAGAGACTAAATGGCAAACTGAATTTTCTGGAACCTGTCATGCTACTGCAAGCTTCCCTTGTTCCTACCAAGGTGCAGCAATACGTTTTGTAGCTCAAAGTTTCAAATATTCGCGAACTTAACGCTGCCCTGACACACAGGTTTTCCCAAAAACCTCAAATTTACTTCATATATCCGCAAAAACCACTTCCAAACAACCTGAGCTACTTCAGTACTTAGCTTGAGGGATGCACCCTCTGTAACGACTTCGTGTGGACAAACCAGTTTGCTATATGGTTTAATACTCGATTCGAAGAATGGCATGGTTTACCACCACATGGTTTGGCATAGCTCAAAGCAAAACCTTGTTTCATTCTCATCGGCTGGGACAGAACTTCTGGCTGCTGCCTACACAGCTGATAGGGCACTTTGCATGTCTGAAACCCTTGCCTGCATTATTTCAATAAATGGGGATCGTCTAATCCCCATTCTCACACTCCTTTTCGAATCAAATGGTCTTTTTACCACCATTTCGACTCTCCACGAGCAAAAGAACTTTCGATTGAGACCCGCGGTTGTTCGACTACGTGAGTCTTTGAATTAAACGAGATCAGCAAGCTGATTTGCATACCGGGACGTTTGAACCTAGCTGACATATTGACCAACACTAACCCTCACGCCTTCTAGTACTTGACACGGTTCAACCAGTCGGGCGGTAATGTACCAACCTGGTAGTCCGTTCGGAATACCTTTGACAGGAGCGCGATGAGGGCTTGACCTGAAGGTTTGAAAGTTGGGTAACCGAATGGGTGCAGCAGCACCAAACCCCTAAGGGGGCAAGATAACCAGGCATTCTTACCGTAGCCAACTGGCAGTGTTGGTAGTATGGCGCACGTGAGATAATAAATCCTGAATAGTCTTAGCTAAATCACGAGGTTGACTGTAGAAACCAGTTGGTTTCACATTTAGCCAAGAGATTCTTCCCTTTCCCATCTTTTGTGAGGGAGGACTGCACCCATCCTTAGGGTGAGTGAGGCTCAACCTCAGGTGCACTCGGCTACGTGGCATACGTTGGGGCGGGCCTTAGTGGCATGAACCCATACCACAGGAACGGGGTGTCACTACCTATCTAAAAGTAATTAAGTAAATTAGTAAACTAATAACTTAGCCACTCTAACCCAGGTGGCACACTCATCAACTGGTCCAGCGCATGTTGCACTGCCCATATGGTCAGATCCCACTGCTTTACACTTGAACCAGTGGATGACAGATGGATTCATTCCGGAATCATTACAAAAGCATCTCAACCCTTCCTAAATGTGGTGTCAGGTTGTCATTCGTCTACAATCCATCGCTAGCTCCCAGCTACCTTTCGCATTCGCTTTGACGAGTCATTTTTAGTCTTCCCGTGCGAGACCATTTGCTCCACTATCATGCGCACCTCGGTTACTTTCTCGAAATTCTTAATATCTCCCGCACAAAATCTCAACTATTTTCTGCTCAGCTTAAGCGGATATTATTCCGCAGCATCCCAGATCTGTCTCGACTTCACGTCAACACAGAAAACGTGATCCAAATTCTTTCCTTACAGTCGAACAAGGAGCAATACGTCGGTTTAGTCCAACAACCAACCAATCTCGTTCACCGACCGCTGTTTGCTGAAAAATACCCTGTTCAGCGCCACCCTTTTTGCATTATTGTGGATCCGCTTGCTTGCACTGGTAAATGAAATCTGACTGGAATTTTTCCGCTCATTATCACCTCCCAGGCGTAATCGTGACCATTTGTCTTCTCAATTCCATTAACCAATGATGCCTGCAAGCATAGTTCTCTTGTTCATCAAAACTCCACTCGCTCCTCCTACACTGCAAACCGATTAGAATCCCCAGTCACAGGTCGCGCCCCGCAACTAGATACCCGAACTGGCACAAACAGATTTCGAATGCAGTGGTACTCACAGCATGTTACAGCATCCTCACAATTGGTGGGATGTAGTCTGGTGGCGTTCGTCAAATAATCGTGCTCCGTACTGAAGGTTATACTGCTCTTTCAAATACCTGATGTGCCAAAAAATTCTCAAGTCCAACTCCATTAAGCATATACAAGTCTACCTCATGCCACCCTTAACGGGGTTCATCATGATTTCTCCCATAGTATCAGGGACCGAATACTCTTTGCACGCCAACTGTAGATTACAGCACCGTACTGTGTGGTATAAACATAATGGTTTTCACATCCCACTATTCCGCGCTTTGATCCTTTTCATACAATCCCATGCACAACGCCAAATAATGGTGCAAATACATTTTCCTGGCCGCTCGAAACACCACTGGGTTATGGCGCTATCTGCAGTTTTCTTCATTCCTACTGTTCTGACTAGGCAATGGTTGCAACAAGTATGCTCCAGCATGTACCTTTCAAGTCCATTGCAGTCTTTTCTTGCAATCCTACTTACATCTTCCATGATTTTACCGTCCGAGGCTCGTGTACACGTACGCCTGGACTACTTCTTATCGTGATAGTCATATAGCACCACACTGCTGTGGTCTCTGGCAGCTGTTACCATTAATGTTCAAACACATCTCGATTCTTCAAGTACACCTAGTGGCGCATCGTGCCAGCCTTTCTGTCTCTGTATCATGTGCTTCGTTCTCGTTCTGCTGCTTTGTATCGCTCTAAAGTCTCTCTTACTTCTGTTACGTCTTGATTGCTCTAAATCAATATGCCGCGCTCGCTTTGCTTCGGTGAGCAACCTGTTCAAGCCCCTCCTAGTTACTCAACTAGTGGGCTATTCACTGGCTACGCTACCACAACTGCTAAAATACTCGAAAGAGCCGGTGGTGGCTTCTTATATAACACTTCGGCGCCGTTTTAGTGAACACTGACCAAAATTATTTATTTCCTTATTTGGTGGACCTACAAGGAAATACTATTTTGAGAACACCCAACCTGGTATGAACTTCGAAGAATAAGTCAGAGTTATGCCTCACGAATATGAAGATGATGTCAGGCAGCTTGCTGCACAGGCAGAAGTAAAACACATCACCATCGAAAAATTCATGAAGGACGAAGAAATCACCTCTACGGATATAGGACTTACCAAGTTGGTGGAAAGGATCAAGTTTCTTACCCCACAGGCTTCTCCAGAATTTCGTTCTAATGAGAACAAAAAGGGATTTCTCCGCAAGGCTGTTGTGACCAAGTCCTGGGTTTCAACACCCGTCAGTCAGATGACGACCGCTAGGTTCACCTTCAATCGATTTGTTACCGCCCTCCGGGAGCAGATTCAATTGACGGAAGAACTCAAGGAGACTTCAGAGATTAAGACATACTACCCGAAGTATGGAGTACCTCACCGTAGCCGAAAAGGTTGTTTCCTCCCTATAAATAGAAAGAAGAACCGTATTCGCAAAGATAGGCGCTTTGCACTATTTTTAGAGCAGACTATCATTTCGCCCGATACCATTCAGGTTCTAACCACAGGTTCAGAGATATCCGAGAGGGTGTAATGGCTTCCCTACAAAATGATCTCTCTGCCGCGCATGTACTATCGGAAGTTGTAAACTTGCTCCACGATGAGTGCTACAAGGACGCAGTTGAAGCAGAAGAACAAGTGGTAGACACGAACTATGAAGAGTTTGAAGCATTTCAGATGCTAACCACAACATCGGACACTGATATGGAGGAAATTAGACCTCAAGATGAAGCTATCTCCGTACACTTCGCCGATGAACCACAAGCTGTCACGAGAATTTTGTGAAGATTCACATCACCGCAACGGATTTAGAAAGTCTGCTTCAAGGATGAACAGGATTTTTCATTAGGTACTTGAAGCAAACGCCAAGCGTTGAGTACCCGAGACGCGGATCACTCACCCACAGGAAAGCGATTTGCTGGCGTATACCAAAACGGTATGACCACTCTGATAAAATTGAAGTCAATTGCTCGTCGATCAACACCTCTTCGCTGGAAAAGAAACGTCAGAAAGGCCACCGTCCATGTTTTTATGTTGATATTGCAGCACGAAGCTCTGTTGTTGGCCTTAAAAAAGTACGACACGATTATAACCGAACCGTTCAAAGGTTAAAGTTGATTCCACCCAACAAGATGTTTAGATTCCCAAATACTACGTACGGGTCACTTGGAAAAGTGATGATTCCCCTCGATACTGCACCGGAAATACCTACTATCAGGGTATAATTGGACGTGATATCAGCAGATATCCCGGCATTACTTCGCATGGACGTACTGGACGAGTATTTGCTCTGCCCTTTACTGTCAACAATAGGTTGTTCAAACGAACAATTGTTGAAAATGCTGATGAAAATGGCAACCAGTACGTTCTAGATGATTGGGGTCTTCTTATCATCCGGTATGATGGACATTTGTCAAGTACAACATAACAATTCTCACGCTGTTCACATCCCAGCAGTTAACCCGACTTCATCGCCAATTCGCTAACCCTTCGGCGAACAAACTGTTCAACCTTCTTAGGAAAGCCCGTCCAGAAGATAGCACTGAGAAAACCAGAAGGCAACTAGACTTAATCTCAATTTCGTGTAACCACTGTCAAAGAATTCAACCAGCAGCATCAAGGTTTAAGGTCACCTTTGATGCGGAGAATGTTGGCTTCAATTAAAAAGTTATCATTCATATCATGTACCCCGAACGCCAACCATATCTCCATTTGGTATATGCACAAACCGAGTTTAGCACAGCAAGGTTCCTACCTAATGTATCAACCAAATTCATGTGGGATACATTTGCCAAATGTTTGGATACAATCTAAACTGGGCTCCTCAACCGTATTAAAATTGACCAGGGTACTGCTTTAGGTGATACTTTCATTGGAATGCCCAAAATGTCATCCATTGACATTAGCCGCACCGTATATAATCTTAAGACAGTACGGGTATCGGAGAAAGGTACAACGCATCTCTAAGGAATTTGTTTAGCAAACTCAGACTGGTCAACCCGACGGCTGTGCTCTCATTTGTTCTTGCAATGTCAGTCTATGCAATAAATAACACTATTCGACCCGAATGTATAGTCCGTTCTGTTTTGTTTTTGGTGGATATCCATCGATTTCTATGTTTGATGAACCAAAATTACCGAAGGCTACCCATGGGGAACGTGCAATACTCGCTAACGCCACCTCTTTGGAGATGGAACACCAAATAACTCAGCTTTAGGCGTGCACTGCGGCAAAAGGTTCCGAAGTCCGCCGACTCTTCACTCAAACCTGCCGATATGGTTCTAGTTTGAAAGAAAAAACGTGATTACTAACCGTACAGGTGAATAAAAATGTCCATACTTCGTCGTTGCCTTTAACTCTCAGGCAAAACTAGTCTATGTGAAAGAACCACCTCAGGAGAAATGGAGGTCGTATAATTTTTCACAAGTTCAGCACTACGTTTCCGAATAGTAACAGTCAGATTCGTTCAAGATGAGTCTCGTGGATGTTCTGAGACCATACCGCTCACCAGACGACGCAACATTTCCGATTGAGACTACTTGCAAAAAAGACAACATTCAAACGAAGATGAATCTTAGACGACGTCTCCACAGTCTTGCGTTCAAAGATGACGGGAGCATTCTCGAACATCTCCATGATATGGAAACAATACTCTTTGAGCTTGCTCGTCTCGGAGATCCATTAACCGACAAGAAGCTAAGAGATTGCTTATTGAGAACCTTATCAGACTCATTAATAGCGATCACATTACTACAGATGCTAATAACAGGGCACACGACTACATGGTCTCGTTGATAAGATCTGAAATGGATCGCCGCAAACAACGTGATTCCACTAGTACCATCAAAACAGCTGGTATACAAATTGGTTCTCAATACCCCCATATGGCCAGGCGGAAGCTCAAAACCGCAATCCAAAAGCCGCCCAGGAGATCCACAACGGTATGATGCTGGCATTGTCGAAGAGTGGGCCATATTCGATCCGAGTGTCGTTGGAGAAAGTAATCCAAACCAAACGAGGATTACCGGAAACGGTCTTCAAACCGATTGCGAAATAATAACTTCAGATCAAAGGAATGGGACTCAAACCGAAGAAATTCCTGTGAGCCCAAGCCAGATAGAGAGAAAACCGAACCTCGTGGTTTCGTTGCTATAACACAAGCAAAACTATCTGTACACGAACATGAGGCAGTTCAATGGCTGGACTGCGGCGCCAGTCATGTTTTTGTTAACTATTGAGCCCTTTTCTGGGATTATAAAGCCGTGGAGAATCAATCAGTGCGTACATGTGACAGAGAGTCTGAGATAAAAGGGACAGGAACGATCAAGCTGCCTTTGGGAGATGGAATCTCTTTACCTGCAAAACAAACTCCCTCATTGGATTAAAATCTCCTCTCTCTATGAGTAATTGCAAATTATGTTACTGTCAGATTCAGTAATGATAATACTCTTACCCAGTTTATCATAAAGGATTTTCGAAAAAAAGCACTGCTCCACCAATGCATAGCGAAGAACGGACTTTATGCACTACCAAACCCAATCCCTTCGCTTTGTGCCCAGGCCACTTTTACAGCACCTAAAGATAGAGCAAAAAACTGGCACGAAAAGCTAGGCATGCGGGAAAATATCGACTACTCTCTACCGTCCACCAGTCCAACGGTGTACCCGATCTGTCGCAATGCGATGTTCAAAACATCCATTTCACACCGTCCTTAGAAGCAGGATTGAGACGAGCTCCACTACAACGATCCTCATCCTTAGTGACTTTCCCACTGGAGCTCACTCATATAGACCTAACTGGTCCCATCACCCCACCGTCATTAAAAGGATCAAGGTATATGCAGGTACTCCTTGATGACGCCACAAAGGCCTTGTCGATTTCCTTTATTTTGACTAAATCACAGTTCTTTGTATTTATAAAGTGATACAAGGCTCTCCCTGAAAATGAACAACCAAAGAACCGTCTATACTGCGTTCGGCTTGAAGGAGCGGGCGAGAATAAAGCGCAAGAGTTCGTCGATTATGAATTGGACAACGAAATAATCCTTGAATACACACCACCTTATGCACACGAGTCAAACGGCGCTACTGGGATAACCATCCAGGATTTATGTAAGACGGCTCCAACATTTCTCTACTCATCCAAACTACCTCTATAGCGTTGGGAAGAAGCTATATACCATGAACATTGGATACGGAACTGCCTACCAAACTGCAGAATTGGCATGAAGGTCCCTTACACGGAATGGTTTGGTAGAAAGCCCGAGTTCTCCACTCTACTTAAGTTCGGACACGAAGGTTATGCGTATACCTATCGTTCTGATACTGCACCAAACAAAGAGATTACTACCCCAACCTTTGAAGGGTCACGTTGTTGGAATGCAAAGCACTCAAACGCTACAAAGAGTTTACATCTCTTCCACCGAGAAGGTGATCATAGTCACCCAAAACGATTCCAAGGTATCAAAGGACTATCTAACATCCATCAACACGCTACTCGACTTCTAGCCCTTGGACGGCACAGAAACCAAGCAGCGACTTGAAGGAACGAAAAGGAGTACCATGAAGTCGCTCTTGTGCATTGCTTATTTGCCGACTCTCGGTCGAAAGATTGAAAAGACTCGTTTAAGGTACCGAAGAGCTTCGAGAAAGCAAGACATATTCCAGAAAGGGCAAAAGCAATCAGTAGGGAATACGATGCTCTCGTTGAAAGAAAAACTTGGAGATCCATTGACAGGAAGGCAGGGATGAAACCCCTTTCATCTATGTGGACTTCTAACGTGAAATATATAAGTAGAAGTCCTCCAGAAATTCTCCCCAAAGCTCGATGTGTCGTAAGATGCCACATGCAAAGACCATATTCAGACTACGATCCTGAAAATCTGTACGCAGCTGTGGCTCGGCTCGAAACGTTCCAACTAGCTTTTGGTAAGGCAACCGCACAGATACTACTTTTGGAGACAATGGATATAAGTAACGCTTACGTTTATGGTAATCTAGAAGAACCATTGATAATGGAGCAACGTCAGAATGCCTCTGGCTCTTCTTATGTTCTTGGTAAAGTTTGCTTACTGTTGAAATTCATTTACGGTGGAAAGCAAGCGGGAAATATTTGGGGAGCTCTGTTACACACAGAGGTACTTCGACTGGGATTTAAGCGGTCGAAGACGGACAGTAAGTGTAGAGTAACGCCCATCGCAGTGATTAATCATGAAGCACGCTCAAACATGCCTCGTGATGAGAGATGGATTTAGCCACGTATATGAGAAGTAATTCCCGATTGGGTTGGCCATGGCACAATTGACATTGTGGTGACTGGACACTGGTGACAGGAGTACGGATAACACACTTGTAAGTGTGCAGACACCCTTTTTTAGTGATACTGTTACCACTATAGATTATTTTATGTAGTTATCTATTTAATTATCTATCTACATAATTAGTTATTACAGTGTACGGTTGACGGCCGGCACGCTACTTAGGTAGGTGAGCTCGGGCCGTTCCGGTCAATAAAACTTGCACAAGCGAGTGTTCGGCTCTGACTCAAAACCACCCGGTGCACGATATCCTGCCTCGGAGAGTCGTCGCCTTGTGTAGGACTTGTGATCCACCTCGTGGCACTTTCAACCATATTTATAGACTTGTGTTTGTCTTTTGTTGTGTGTTTTGTTTCTTTTTCTTACTCTGTAATACAGGTACCACTCATTGTGCTTACCGATGAACCGTCGCGCACTACTTGTACGGTTGACCAACCGTTCCGCACTAGCACTGCTCTGCGTGTCTTCGATCCTTTTCTAGGCCACTCTTGCACCAGTACGCTAGTCGTGAAGTGAGCACTGGTTTACGCCCGGCTCGTGTGCTTATCACAGGTGGTTCTGTCACCGTGCTACCCTCTAAAGAGAGGGGGACTTCGAACACCCTCGTGCTTCGCCTCTGTCTTGGGATTTTGCACCACAGTAAGCTGTAAATGTACAGGTCAGGAAGTGGCACAATAATTATTGTCGTCTTTGTAGACGAAATTCCTACTCTGTCCCATTCAAAATCTCTCTCTGAAGACTTGTTAGCCGTAATGATGAAACTGTTTCAAGTAAAACTTCTTGGTGAGGTCAAGTCTTTTATTTGTCTGGAACTAAAAAGAGATAAGAATGGCATTCGTGCAAGCCAAGAGATGTATGTGGAAAAAAAAATTTGGACCACAATCTCTGCTGTGCGAACTCAGCAAAGACTACATTACTGTCACCTTGTCATGTTTCAGCGGGAGGTCATGGTGAAAAAGTTTTTCCATCATTGCTTCATGCAACATACCGTACACTGGTTGGTCACCTGATGTATTTGGAAGTAGCGTCGAGGCCTGATATTATTTTTGATGCTTCAATGTTGACGAAACAGGTAACAAATCTTTGATCCTTGTCAAAGGCACTTTACGCTAGCATGACGCGTTTTAACATAATTTAAAGTCATAAAGAACCTTTTTTTCTACTTCCTGTCGGATATTCGTGCGCACATGGAAGCAATATCTGATGCTGACTGAGCTGGCTTTCGCAAAACTAGGCATAATGCAACTGGCACACTAGCGAAGGTGAATGATGAACCTCTATTATTGACGACAAAAGCAAGCAATCATTGCTTTGGTTTCTGAAGAAACTGAACACATTTCTCCCTCGTACTGTGGAAAGCAGCTAACTTGGTTATGAATACTGTGCTGGGAGCTTTGAAACGGTACCGTTCTTGAAGATAAACAAAATCACATTTAAGCGGTCCGTATTAATACCTATGGCTCTACTGTCAATTCTATTGTCAATGCGTTCAAGACTTCCGAAAGTAACAAGCACATTGCACTGACCTTTTATCATTTTGGGGAACTTGTGAAGTCTAGGGTCCTAAGTATCTCGGAAATAGGAAGCGAAGTTTAACCAGTGGACATTACGACGCAAGTTTCTTCTTAAGACCATTGGTATAAGCTTTCTATTTTTTGCTGTTTGAGATAATTTCTTTTTACGACATCTCTAATCTATGTTTTTCTTTTTTTGCAGTATAAATGTTTTCAAAAATTATGGAAAATAAACTGGAGGAAATCAAACTAAGCAAAGGCTATACCTTTTCCTATCGTAGAAACATTTTCTTCTACTTGGTTTTTACTGGTACAAGAGGTTTTTAACGGTAGCGGTTAAGCTACAAAACTTTAGCATAAGTATTATCTTGTATTCTCTGTTTCCAACGCCAAAACTTTAGAGTTGTTTGCGAAGGATTGTGTGAGAGGTAGAAATAGAGAGAGTTGCATTGTAATTCTCTCGATTACAATGCAACTCCGAATTGGGATTGCATTCGGTACTCTCCCTCAATTAGGCTTACATATAATTAGAAGATAGAGTCTATAAAGAAACGGCCGGTGGAGCAGTCTGTGCTTTCTGCCGGCCACAAACTTCGTCTCATAAGCCACACCAGTTAGCTATCCACCCGCTTTGGGCTGATAGGCACCACGATACACCCCCTGTTGTTGGCTGAACGTCGGACACGAGGCCTCAACAATCCACCAGCTGTATGCAGTATACACTACCTTTAACCTTTTGAACCAGTTTGGGGCATAATTCTGTCTACAATAATTGCACTTCAATGGGTGGCGCAGATTCAGAATTCCAAATTCTTCGGATTCTGCTCCGCTCAAAGAACTGCACATATATGATGATTGCGTATACCTAGGATATTGTGGGCGCCATCACGAGACGGTGACGCAGGGGGCCAAAAAGTTGTAATAATAAAAGCCAAAAGGGTGCTCTTCGTAGCTAAAAGCCCCAAAACAAGTTGAAAACAGTGGGATCAAAAGAACTAAACCCACTCGATGAAATAAAACAACACTAGGGAGAGCAAGAGGCTCAATCCCCAAATAAAACTTCTTAACTTCTTTGTTGAAACGGCGCGCAACCCAAGAATTATGTCAAGGATCACTAAGGGTCAGACCCTCGGCTTCCGGTCAGACACACCGGATGTGAAGTGGATTCTGCAACCTACCTACCTCTGCACTAACCAGAAGCAGGCCCATACAATCCTTACAGGGCTTCCCGAGGAGAGCTACTAACAGCGGGATATGCTTTCACTTTATACCCAAGCTGGCCCTTTGCAGGAAAGGTTGCACGGCACGTCGCCTGCGGATAGCTTCCCGTCAAGTACTTCCGTCCGGAAATCACCAGGTCTTTCGACCGACACCATTATCCGAGCAAAGCTCCGGTGGGGCTCACAGACGACAGAAACACCTTCGGTACACACTACCCGTCTCCCGTCCACGCCTAAGGCGCTTCAACCGGTCTTAGCGACGGTTCTTCCCCACCCTATTGGACAACTAGCGGCACACGCCTCACTAGAAGCCCTTTATCCAGTGCCGAACGCCTCACTGGTTTTTGATGATAGTTGAAGTGGCTGAAGGTTGATAGGGGGTGGGGCTTAGATGTTGGTCGATTGTTGAGGTGAGTTCAGACCGAATTTCAAAGCTCAGAACCTCTTTTTATAGTGTTTAGAGGCACTACAAACGAGCCAAATACGCATTTCTACTTGCTAGTTACTCATTTGTGCGTCTAGGTTACTCCATTGGCTTCTAGAGACCTCTGGAGCTGCACACTAACCAATAATAAAGCGACAATTTGCGCCAGCATCACTAAAATACTGTAGTCTTTGCTGGGCCAACAAAGCGTGCAATGTGCTAGACACTACTGGAACATTCTACACGTGTGTTCCAGCAATGTCTGGCACATTCCGCAACATTAGCGACCGACAGATATCTCGTATCTTTTGTGCTCAGCTTTCATGTCACCCAAACAATACTTCAGACATGGGCCGTATTCTCATGGAATGTGGATCTGAGTTCTGCGAATTTAGGGTGCTTCCCAAGCCTCGAAATCAGGCAATCTCAAAGATTTCTCTGGAGACATTAACAAACCCCCACGGAACACGGGCATTGATATCGGCAAGCTGCGTCCTTAAATAGCGGAGAACGTTCCTCAGAGCTTCCAATTGTCAGTTAACCGGGCTGCTTCCAGGTTCGGTGGCTTCTTCTCTGAGTACAAGACGTCCACGGCGTGTTTTACAAGTACCACTTGGACTGCTTCAATAACCCATCTATACTCTACAGCTCAAGGACTTAGGCTCCACAGAAAGATGACGCTCTCTGTTCGTATTCTGACGCTCATGCTTGTGATGTGCACTCTTTGTACAGCCACAAAGAGTCATCGTCGTTATTTCCTACGCCCTTTTCCGAAGAAGTGTGGCCTTGATCTGTTTCGTTTCCCCACTCATCCAGATTTCATTGCCGTGGTGCGCTGCAAGTGCTTCGGCGGTATTACAAAGGTTGATTCGATTATACGGAGCACCTCTCCGCAGATTACGCGTGGGTTGCTGAAGTGTGCGAACAAGAATCTTGACGAAATTGGAAAGCTATGTGTGATAGTGGGACAGAGCAATTTCCCGTCTGCAGTGCTATCCATCGCCGAAGAGTGTTGTTCGAAGGCCGGAGGAGCTTTAACAGGCGATCGCTGTGACCCAACTCACTAAAGCAATGTTGTGTTGACCATTGCCATCAATCGTGTGCCTAGGGCATATCCGGCTGGAGGTAACGAAACGTTTGGTTCAACTGCACTGTAAATCGCTTGCGTTGGAAGCCCGGTATCAAGGGTACAACAGTTTAGTTCTTTCCACGCCTTATAATTATAAAGGAGGTGGGGCCTAGCACCACCTGCGTCCAATTTTTTATGTGTCTTCGTTTTCACTAACGTTTCCCATTACCGTCCGAAAGGTGGACCTGACCCCTGCTTTGAGTACATTTCTACGACTAGATACAGTGTGGGTATGAGATAGGCCTCTTTTGTGCCTGGAATTACAGGTGCTCGTCGATCGACAAGCAGACAGAAAACGGTACCATCTCAAAGCGGCCGCTGAACTCGCTGTGTGAATAAGACTTTGGTGGCACCGGTAGCGGGCAGTCGATCGTCCCTTAACCTTGCACACTCCGTTCTGAAACCACGCTTTGCTGAGATTCGGACATTGCCTGTAGCGCCAGGGCTGGAGTAGTACGCGTTTCTTTGCCTTCAGAAAGTGTGAATGCCCAGCGAAGAGCAATGCGCGCGAGAGGGATTGAGATTGACAAGGAATTATGATAAGTTATACCACAGTGTCGCAATTAGACAATGTGCGCCTATAAAGAAGAAGAATGCGCGCGGGCAGTAGGCCATTCGAGAGAAGAAGTTATGATTTTTTTGTAAATATTTAGAAGATTCTTGGAGGAATTACACTCTCATCAGTTTGATTGAAAGAATTGTGATGCAGACTTCTTAGTGAATGACAGTGATGTTTTTGAACGATTATTTCAAGATCGAGCAGAACAAGATAGCAGCATATTGTTTGCGCATGCTGGTTTTCACGATTGAGCCTTGGGCGTTTGGTGGCCGTCAACACTAAAGGTCATGAAACCAACCACACCGTAAATGGGTTAGCTTGCATACTTAGTTCTGCTGTGCCGTTGAAAGGCTGTACTTGCGATTCTATTGCAAAGCGGGCAAGTACCAAAGGTACCCGCAGTTTCAGGGCCGTTCTAAACAAGCCTGATCTGCTCATGTTCTGATCGGGTTTTATTGAAAGTTTTTTTTTCTTCTGTAAGCGCATAATCTCACGCGCCCTATGCCCGACGCCGGTCCACTTTGAGATGACCCGGCAAACGCTAGCACCGCAGTCGAAAATCCCTGCATCCCCCCTTGCCACGACGTCGCAAAACTCTGCACCTTTCTCTTGCCACGACTCCGCAAATCCGTGTACATCTCTTGCTTCCCATCCCAAATCCCTACACCGACCCTTTGCAACACCTTCTCAAGTCTCTGCAGCCCTGCATAGCCCACAATGTCCAGGATTGCAAGCCCAAGCCTATTCTTCATGTCATATCCACGAACCACCTCAGAAAAAGACTGGAGCCAACAAACCAGATTGCAGTCAACAGATGCTCTTGCATATCGAACCTTTCTCTCCGCGCATTGAATCCATCACTATAGGTCCAACCCTTATCCTTTTTTTTTATCCTTTACATGATGGAGTTGCAACCTCTCTTTGAGTTGCAAAACTCGCAGTCGATGATCTAAGAGTTTGCTGCTGCTTCTTGTGCGGTCGTAGTAGGAGATATTGCTACCCACATTAATCAGAAAAGGAAAGCTAATGTCATGCATATGCCGTTTCCCCTACGGAAGGACATTACCTTCGATGTTATTGCTGCAATACTGAACGAGCGGTGCTTCAAACGCGCATTCCGGGTAAGTAGAGATTCTTTTTATCGTCTTCTGGATTATGTCAAACCATCAATATCTAAGGTCACTAGCATGGGGATAGGTTCTGGTAGAACTACAGTTCCGGCCGATGTTCGGCTCGGAATTACCTTACGGATGCTCGCAGGTGCTAGTTATCTTGATGTAATGATGTGCTTCAGAGTACGCGCATCTACGGTGTAGGACATATTTCATGACACATGTATGGAGCTTATGAAGGTGATGAAGCTACCAGGACTACCAACATCATTTCAAGGGCTCCACAAGCTCTCTCAGAGTTTCAAGTACTCTCGGTCTTCACCAAGTCCTTTTTCCGGATGCATTAGAGCACTGGACGGAATTTCAGTTCGCATTAGAAAGCCCGCACGATATCTTAACCCCGCAGCGTTTTACTGTCGAAAAGGATTTTATGCCCTTCCTGTGCAGGCTTTGGTAGATGGATCTTACCGTTTCCTCAGCTATTCAGCGCGATGTGTGGGCTCAACACATGATGCTCTCGCTCATGCAGTGTCCAGACTTGGTAAGTTTTTGGAGAAACATGGATTACGTTCTGAGTTTTGGATCGTGGGTGATGAGGCATGCGTATGTGTGGTGCAATGCCCTAAAGGGGAAAAACACCGAAAGACGTTCGGGATCTTCCTCTCACGAGGTGAACCCAGTTGGGTAGAGCCCTCCCAGAGGTGTCACGGCGAAGCCGGTTTGTAAGACCAGGGTCACCTGTCGCGACTCGCGCAGGGAGGTGAAGGCGTAGAATCGGTATCCGCGTGAGCGGGGTGTGATCCTCAGTAGAGGTATGTTTCCACGTAAGTGGGGGCGTGTGGGCGGATGCGCACACGAGGGCCGCGGATAGCGGGAGGTGCTACCCTAAAAAGGGAAAAAGGAAGGGCGAGGAGGAGGAAGAGAGGGCGAAATGAGTCGCGAGAGCGACGGGGACGAACGGCGATGCAGGTGGACAGGACTCCCTATACAGGGCGAAACACCAATATGACTGGAACAATTCTACTCCCAAGGATGGGCTTCTTTAGATGTGCAAGGGGGTTAGATGTCCCGTGGTTTACGGCGTTTCCCTCCAGGGAGGAGTAGAGCACGCGCGCAAGTGGCAACAACTAGAGCCAATTCCCCAGGTTGGGGTCCCTTGTTGGGGAAGGTTTACTGGTGCGACGGCAGTGCGCCGTCGCACTAAGTACTAGCTTCCCAGAAATGGGTGTGAAAATAATAAATAATATTAACTAAAATACTCCACATTTCGTGGCAACATCCACTACTGTGGCCAACCGCCAATTGACCCAAAACCATGTCCCACGTGTCCATATCCACCATAGTGGGGCGTAGTTCATATACACACTACACAACCGATAATATCGGGAAAGCGTTCCAGTACCAAGAATCCCTCCCTGAGGGCGTTGCACTACATATCCCCCCCCTAAGACGGGAAAACGACCGCGGACGCGGAGGGTTCCCAGACGAAAATGGGTGATAAAAGCGCGTACGCCGTCTCCGGTTCTTCTTTCCTTGCATAGCCGGCTATTGTAGTATAGTGTTGTGGGGAGTTAGCTGCTCCCTTGAATAAACTTTCCCGTTTAGAACGGTGCTTCTTGGTTGAGTTCCCCGTCTTCGACGGACCTTGCCTTGTTATTCTTTCCTATCGCTCTCCGCTCGCGCGGCAACGTTACCCAACTTAGGCATTTACCAGCGTGGCTGGAGCTGCAGTTCCCGATTGACGGTGGTATCGCACGACCTGCGACCGTGGGAGGTGTTCGATTGGCTCCCACGTATCCCCACTGGGGTCATACCCGTGCCAGCGGACGCGGTATTGTAGAATACCATCCTGGTCCCAGGTGTGTCCGACAAGTCGGTCTACTACAAACTCTCGTTCGTAGACCTGCCGGCCGTGCCGGGTGGTGGTTGTATTCCCTTGCGAGGGTTGTCCGCTGCGCGGTATATTACCCCCTATCCGGGTTGTCGGCGATGTCTCCGGCGTTGCCGTGCGTTGTCCTAGTGGCCACTGCTCATGCGGGAAAGTATCCCTCAAGAGGGTGTGTGGCGTCACGGTTTCCACCGGCAAGTCGTTCCCCAGAGGTGTGTCGTTGTTCCTGTCTTCACGGTAGGCCGGGCGAACCGCCAACCGGCGGGGGACTTGAACTCCGCAAGTGCGGTCTTCTTTGCGAACCGCGAGCTTGCGGGGTTTTTGCCGTGTATGCGGGAACGGCGTTTGCGACATCCCCTGCGGGGTCCCGTGCGACACGGTGATTGGTAAGCGTTCCGCCTCCCTGCCAGGTGCACGAGCGTTCTGCACCATATGTTCCGGCGACGCCGTGGTGTCCCCGGTTACTGACGGGTTGCCTGGGGCTAACTCCGGTACACCGGTATTTTGGTCAAAATTCCCCTTTGGGGGGTGCCAGGCAGGTGCTGATGACAGCCTTTTCAGGGGAATTGCCGCTAAGCGCGGTGCACCATCTCCATGAGGAGGAGCAGCGTCCGGTACGACCGGTTTCGAGCGTGCGATGGCGCGCGTTATTCCCGAGTTCCGCGGTTCTTCGCCGCAGCGTTGCGGGGGTTGGCGCAAATTATTCCCCGTAGCGGGTGTTTCGATTCCGTCAACGACGGGAGGCGTTTCCGGTGTTTGCGAGCCAGAGCTTGAAGCTTCGACTGCGGCTTGGCTGCCTTTTTCCCCAAGAGGGGTGTGAGTATTTCCCTGTGAGGCTGGCGTATCTGGGCGACTCTTCTCCGCGGGGCGCGGGTCTGCTGGATCTAATTGAACCGCTTCCGCGGGGGCTTCCGCCAATGGCGGCCTCGATGCATCGCTCTGCCCAGAGGTTTGGGGGCAATCGTCGCCATACTCCCTTATCGGGGATCCTTCCCTGACAGGGGTGTGCGGTAGTCGCGCTTCAACTTCCCGTGTAGCACGGTATATTTCCCGCGTTTGTGGCGATGCCTCCGGGGATGGATCGGGCGATTGCATTTCCGCTGCTGCGGTATTGGGGGAGGCTTCTCGTTTTCACGTGACAAACGGTGTATTTGCCGCTTTTGCGGGGCCTGCGCGTCTGGTTCCTGTTGCACAGCACTGCCCGGGAACGGGGGATTAGTGTCGCGTGACATACTCCGTGCTCCACGGTCAGTGTTCCGTATGTTACGGTGTGTTTCCCGTTGCGACGGCGATATCGTTCCTCGAAAACGAGTGTTCTCCTCCCCCTCCTTAGACGGAGCGTCGGGATAAGGGATAACATTCCCCGCCTGGCGGGTGTAAATTCGCGCCAGGGGGGCGGGCGCTGAGAGGCCCGAATTACCCGGCTGAGCCGGTGAGTCCGACAGAGTCGGTAGGTCTGAGAGTCCCCGGCTGGGGTGTGGTAGTACCGTAGGCCTAGTACTCCCGGATGGTTCCGGTGTTGCAGAGTCCTTAGAAACGGGGTTGCCTGGATCCAGGACTTCCTCTGACGAGGGAGGAGGGGCAAGGACAACACGATCGCGAGAGATCCGGTCGTGTGCTCCACCTATCTCTACAACGACAGTGTCGGCATTAACAGAGATGACCTTGAAGGGTCCGTCCGCCACAGGCGAGAGTTTGTGACGCTTCTCCCGTTCCGGGTTGTAGTACTCCTTCCTGATGAAGACGTAGTTATTTGCCCGAATCGGGGGGGTCTTTCCTCGCAAGCGAGCGTCAAAATCCCGCTTGTAAGCGGCTTGGGCCCATGCCATAGACTTCCGCGCAGCGGGGACCAGCTTGGAAAGCCATTGCTTCCATTGCTGCCGGTAGATACCCACTGATGGGAAATTGTCTAAGGTAGCTTGGGGTTCCAGCGCCACAGGCGGGGGTGTTCTAGATAGAACCAACTCGAATGGCGAAACTCCGGTAGTCCGGTGTACCTGCGTATTGTACGCGTAGGTTACCGCATCAGCGTACATGTCCCAGTTCTTTGGGTGGTCTGCGACGTAGAAACGTAACGCCGCGAGTAACGTCCGGTTAAACCGTTCAACTTGCCCATTGCACTGGGGGTGGTAGGTAGTCGTGAACAAGTTCTTGACATCCAGGATGCGACAAACATCCTGGAAGAACTTGCTCACGAACTGTTTCCCGTTATCGGAGAGCGCCTCCACAGGGGGACCGTAGACGAAAATCCAGTGCGTCACCAGAGCCTGGGCCACCGTGAGAGCGGTTATCCTCCGAAGAGGGACAGTCCGTACCAGCTTAGAAAAGCGGTCGGTAATGAAAAGTAGAAACTTGTTTCCACGTTTCGTGGTGAGTAATGGTCCGAGAATATCGATCGCGATAAACTCGAGCGGCGCCCTTGCGGGGAATAGTTTCATCTTCTTCCCATTTTTGCGGAGTTTGACGCGATTCTTCGCGCATTTGCTACAAAACCGCACGGTTGCGTAGCAATCCACCGCCATGGCGGGCCAATAGAAATCCCTTTGCAGGGTTAGGTACAGTTTCCTCCCACCTGGGTGACCTCCAATAGGGGCGTAGTGTGATAGATGTAACACCCGCGACTGCAGGGAATGAGGTAACACAATCTGTGGGCGGGCTTCGACCTTCCTTACGAGGTAGCCTTTGTCGTTTACCCCAAAAGGGAGACTTTCACCACCGTTGATACGGGCACGAATCCTCGTACAGAATGGGTCGCCAAATTGTTCTCGGATCATTTCTTCCGGTGATACCGGTACAAAGTTTCCCGGTAAAAGGTTCTCAGATTCATCTCGCGATGCGAGTAGTTCGTCAAAGTCAGCATCCTCGTCCCAGTTTTCTGGCCCAGCCTCCACGGCACATTCCGGATCATCCGGGTCTATAGCCATGAAGCATGGGACTTCATCATCCTCCGTTGGGAGTGCTTCCCCACTTGTGGGTAACCGCGACAAAGCGTCGGCCTGGGTGTTCTGCGCGCCCTTTTTATAAATGACTTGAAAGTCATATTCCGCGAGGCGGAGTCTCCAGCGCATGAGGCGTCCCGACGGGTCGGAGATATTCATCAACCACCAATGAGGAATGATCCGTGTACACGGTGAAGTGAATTCCCATAAGGTAGGGGCGCAGAGTGGTCATCGCCCATACGACGGCGAGGCACTCTTTCTCCGATACGGAGTAGTTCCGCTCATGAACATTGAGCGAACGTGACCAATAACCAATTGGATGTCGTTCCCCCTCGGGGGTGGTTTGAAAAAGAGCACACCCGACTTGGTAGTCGCTCGAGTCCGTATCTACGGAGTATGGCAACCCAAGTTTTGGGAGATGTAGGATTGGTGCTGATGTGACAGCCTCCTTCAAGGAGTTAAAAGCTTCCGATTGCTCGGGCGTAAATGTTCCCAGTTTTGGGGGGTTCCCCTTTCGCAACAACGCGTTTAGGGGCACCGCAGTATCCGAAAAGTTCGGGATAAACCGTCGATAGACGTTGACCAGCCCCAAAAAGGAGCGCAGTTCCGTTTGAGTACGGGGTTCTTTCGCCTCAACGAGGGATTTGACTCGAGCTTTCTCGATCGCTAACCGTCCAGGACGGATAATGTGACCCAGATACTTCACAGTATCTGTGAAAAACTCGCATTTCCTCAACTTGAGGGTAATTCCCGCATCGCGGAGTACGGTCAGCACGTCTCGGACGTGAGTGAGATGGTCGTCCAACGAGTTGGAGAAGATGATAATATCATCAAGGTAGACCAGACAACTCCGCCACTTAAAGCGGTTGAGTAGAATATCTACTGCACGCTGAAAGGTGGCGGGGGCGTTGGTTAACCGAAATGCCATCCGCTTGAAGCGGTACGTTCCTGCGTGGCAGGTGAATGCAGTTTTGTCGCGATCCTCCTGTCTGACAGGTACTTGCCAATATCCCCAATTGGCATCAAGGGCCGTGAACACGGTGGCGTCTCCAAGGGAGTCAATGCACTCGTCCATACGAGGGATAGGGTACGTGTCCCTAACAGTCACGGCATTGAGCCGGCGGTAGTCGACACAGAACCTCCAGGCTCCGTCAGCCTTTAAAGCCAGTACAACTGGGGATGCCCAGGGTGATTGAGCGGGCTCAATCACACCTGCGCGGAGCATCTTGTCCACTTGGGACTGCTCCTCTTCCCGAGCTTTCGGACCTGCCCTGTAAGGGGGTTGTGCAACCGGTCGCGCACCGGGGATTAAATCGATCCGGTGTTCCGTTGCGTTAATCTCGCCAAGCGAGCCATCCCACATTGTGGTGAATTCCAGTAACATGGTACGGAGTTTGTCGCGGTGCGACTCTGGCACGTGGATAAAGTCCAGCGCTTCAAGTGCCTTTTCCGGATCAATCCGGTCGTTGCTCGATGGAGCATTGTCCTGTGGAACAGGTATGGTTCGCGATTCCGAGTTACTCGGTATGTTCGACGCTGAAGTAGCGGTTTCCTCCCCCTCCTTAGACTTGACGTCTTCGGACGGCGGAGCGAACTCCTCAGGAGAGGTGGTAACTCCGAGTACATCGGCGTCTGTCATCTTTGTTGGCAGCATTCCCATAGGATGGGGGGTTACACTCCCAATTACTTGGTGTTTTACCAGATACTGGGGGTGTTTGCCAAGGTTGGCAACCAATATCCGGAAAGGAACATCCGGGGAAATGGAGAAAATTCCATTAGCCAGCGCCAGCTGGGATTTCTCGTACAACGAGGCGAGGGGTTGTATAACCCGAAGACCGTGTTGACGGGAATTTACCTGCACCCAGACCTGGGACTCAGCCGGTATAGAAACCGAGGCAGCGACGCGGAGCTTGGTGGACTCGCGGGACGGGGGCGGTGGTTCCTGCGCAGCAGGGAGCGGAACTTGTTTCCGAGAGGACCGCTTTGGCGGGCGGCGAACAATGGGAACCGACCATCCGTCGTCAAGTTCTACACGCCTGAGGCGGGGCCTGATTGCGTCGACAAATCTGCCGCAGTAATCACATCCCAGTATGACTGGTGCGGCCAATGAACGGCAAACGATGAAGTCCAATTTCAACACAGAGGTACCAAGTCTCACGACGAGGTCCACTGTGCCCACCGTTTGTAACGGATTGTTGTTTGCATCCGAAATGTCGGGGACCGCGTCAGAGCGGATACGAGACCGCACAAGTGGGGGTAACAATGATTCCACAACAACGTTGGGGCCTGCACCTGTATCCAGGACGGTGAGAAACCTCACCATAAACTGGGGATCAAGGCCAAGGTCGGCATAGACCTTATAATTGCGCTTGGCCAAGACCAAGACTCTACCGGGAACCCGGGGATTTTTACTCCGTATCCACGGGCGACGAAACACACCGAGGTGCGCAGAGTCCGCGTCAGCGGTGTCTTTCCTCGAGAGGACTTTCACCGGGGAGCGAGGCGAGGACGCCTTGGGCGCCAACAGCCTCGTTCTTGAGGACGCCTCTCCCAAAGTGGAGACTCCCTCAGTTAGTTTTCCGCCTTCAGCGGTGGGTTGGTTTCCTCGACAACGAGTGCTTCATCCCGTTGACGGGGGTTTCTATCCGCGTCAGCGGTGTCTTTCCTCGAGAGGACTTTCACCGGGGAGCGAGGCGAGGACGCCTTGGGCGCCAACAGCCTCGTTCTTGAGGACGCCTCTCCCAAAGGGGAGACTCCCTCAGTTAGTTTTCCGCCTTCAGCGGTGGGTTGGTTTCCTCGACAACGAGTGCTTCATCCCGTTGACGGGGGTTTCTATCCGCATAAGCGGGGGTTGCAACGGATGGTTGCGTGATCTCCCGAGTCTGGGTGTATGAAGCTTGCCGCACACGCGGGATCTGAGGTAGGGCATGGGAAAAGTTCGTTTTAGCACGGAGGTAGGAAGCCGTCGGGACGGAAAGTTTCTTCTCTGGAGTGAGGGCCTCATAATTTGCCACCACCTTGGCCATATCCTTCAGTGAACAAATACACTGAGGGGAGTTATGGCCATGGGCATAGCACAGGTGGCAAATGAGAGCCAATACCGCGACACGCGGATTAATATTCCGAGTATCGGAGAAGCGAACCGCAGGGCGGGTGTCAGCCCATCCAGGCCGTTGATAACGGGATTGACCGTTTGAAAACGGGAGTCGTTGGGGTTGAACCCGACTGTTACCATCGTACAAAACGGGGCCTTCCGTTCCCGTATCACAGGTCATCTCCGTCGTTGACGGTAAATAACTGGTGGGTATCGACACACCATCCTCCTGCACTAAATGCACGGTATCAAATCCCTGTCCAGGGTTCCCATCCGCAGTGAGCGGGAGAGAGGAAGCTTCGCTTTCCAGCAACAACGCCTTGGCGGATATAGACCGATTGTTCGGAGTTATTGCACGAAGTGCATCCCCTTCCGCTCGGGCGTGTTGGACCAGCTCGAGGAAGGTGATCCTCCGCTTGTCCTCCCGATAACGGGTAACTAAACTCCGGATTGCCGGGTCAAGACCATCAATGAACATGGTACTGCGCTCCCCAGCGGGGTATACGTTACCACATCTGTGGAAAGCCTTGTTAAGGCACACCGAGTAATCGGTCTCGGTCTCTCCAGCACGCTGGCGTGTATCTCGCGAAGCGAGGATAGCCTGCTGAATAGCGGTGTTGGTGGCGTAGGAGCGCAGAAGATACTGCACAGCCTCCGGCCAGCAAGTAACTCCTCCCTCGGAGGCACGAGAAGATCCTCTGACAGAGTTGTATTGGTCCTCCGCCATTCCCCGTAAGAAATACGGTAAAGCCAAGTAGGCTTGTCTCTCATTCATACCGAGGATATCGGCCTCCGCTACAAAGCGGGATAGGAAATCCAGTACTAGGACTGGGTCCTCTCCAGTAAAATACTGGTTGCGGAGCGAGAGCTGCATTCGCTTAATGCATTCTCGCACCTTTCCCGTACCACGGGGCGTACGTCCAAGTGACGAGTCTTCGAGCCGGTAGTACCGGTATCATAAAAGCTTCCGCTAGTCCGGGTTTGTCGGTTTCAATTCCCGAAGACCGGGGTGTCTTCTCCCCTTCTGGCGGGTTCGGACCACACCTTCAGTGGCCGATGACCGCTTCGAGCGGGAGGAGTAGCCTCGCTTCTCGTCCTCCGAGTCGGAGTCCGAGGAGCTCGAGCTAACCGAATGGTTTCGGGATGAGTCCGACGATGTCGAAGAATCGGAGTCCGAATATTTTCGGTGGTGTTTTCGTCGATGACGGCATTTCTTCTTCCCAGCAAGCTGGTCGTTGTGCGATGCCTCGTTTACCGGATCATCCGGGGATGGTTTGTCCATGAGGACGAACTGCTCCAGCGTCTCCAGGCGGGCACCAGTCCGATCAAATCGGGCTTCAACTCCTTCGATGAAGGTGGCGGGTTGTCCCAAACTCTCCAACACGGAGTTGACGTCAGACCGTAAAATACGGAGTTCCTCGGCGACCTCCTTTACGGGGGTTGCCAAGCCCACCTCTTGGAGGGATTTTAGTTCCCCTACAAAGGTGTCATGGGCGGTCCACAGAGCGCGGACCTGGGATTCTAGGGAAGTCCCCTGGGGGGTGTTATCGCCCGTTCCACGGGGGCTTGAAGCCGCGACAGCGGGAGCAGGCCGGGGTGCCTGGGGCACTGCGGCAACAGCCAGAGTCGATGCTGCATTCCCCTGCGGGGGTGATAACGAGGGCAAAAGGAGGTTCCGGGGTTCCCGGTCGGGGGTATCATTCCGCGATGAAGCGGCGCCAGTACGGCTGGAAGGTGTCCGTATAGGGGAACGGGGTATGAACCGAACTTCGGAAGTGTCCGCGTTGTCGCGGGAGCGACTACGCGTGACCACTGGCTCCGCATCGGAGGATTTCTCGACATGAGAAAATACCGTTACGATGGGAAACGATCACGGAACTTCCGGTAAATAAAAACAAACCTCGTAAGAGGGAAAACAAAGACCGATTCTAGGTCGGGAGACCACTTTGTGGTGCAATGCCCCAAAAGGGGAAAAACACCGAAAGACGTTCGGGATCTTCCTCTCACGAGGTGAACCCAGTTGGGTAGAGCCCTCCCAGAGGTGTCACGGCGAAGCCGGTTTGTAAGACCAGGGACACCTGTCGCGACTCGCGCAGGGAGGTGAAGTCGTAGAATCGGTATTCGCGTGAGCGGGGTGTGATCCTCAGTAGAGGTATGTTTCCACGTAAGTGGGGGTGTGTGAGCGGATGCCCACACGAGGGCCGCGGATAGCGGGAGGTGCTACCCTAAAAAGGGGAAAAGGAAGGGCGAAGAGGAGAAACGAAGGATGAAGTGAGTCGCGAGAGCGACGAACAGATACGGCAATGCCGGTGGACAGGACTCCCTATACAGGGCGAAACACCAATATGATTGGAACAATTATACTCCCAAGGATGGGCTTCTTTAGATGTGCAAGGGGGTTAGATGTCCCGTGGTTTACGGCGTTTCCCTCCAGGGAGGAGTAGAGCACGCGCGCAAGTGGCAACAACTAGAGCCAATTCCCCAGGTTGGGGTCCCTTGTTGGGGAAGGTTTACTGGTGCGACGGCAGTGCGCCGTCGCACTAAGTACTAGCTTCCCAGAAATGGGTGTGAAAATAATAAATAATATTAACTAAAATACTCCACATTTCGTGGCAACATCCACTACTGTGGCCAACCGCCAATTGACCCAAAACAGTGTCCCACGTGTCCATATCCACCATAGTGGGGCGTAGTTCATATACACACTACACAACCGATAATATCGGGAAAGCGTTCAAGTACCAAGAATCCCTCCCTGAGGGCGTTGCACTACAGTATGCACAGAAAGCCTTATCACCCCGATACCTCTTTCCCAACTGGTAGGTCCATATGAAGATGCATTCAATTTCTACTTATCATCCTTAAGGATTCATGTAGAGCAGGCCTTCGGAATGCTTGTGGCTAGATGGCGAATCTTACAGAACACGCTCCAGTACTCTGTCTACATCAGCGCACGGATCATATGCCTGTGCATGAAATTGCACAACTTTTTTTTAGAAAATGGGGAGCAAACTGTAACGAGATTACGGCAGGAAGAAAAGGTTCAATGCGAGATTGAAATACAGGACTGGTATGCTTTTTGTAAAGAGGACAACAATATGCAAGTGCTGCAGCACAACCATGGCCGGACCCAAGGTGTCTCGAGAAAAGGGGAAGAGCTGGTATCGATTATTCGCCAAAGAGAACTCCGCCGCCCCTCCCTCTATGGTGTCCCGCAAGATGAAAGGGAATAAACGATCAATGGCACACCACGGCGAACATATACTCTCACTATGACTGCCCTCCACTCACGTTAGTGCGCGAACAATACCTTCTCCGATCCCCCACCGAACATCCCCTCCTCGATGTCGCATGCCAGCAACCGCCGCACGATGACAACACCGCCCCCCTGTCGTCCACGGAATCCACGGCAGTGTAGACAACTTCAATGAATACCTGGGATGGCATGTTAGAGGAGTCATTCACCGTTTTTTTGTTTTAATACAAAGCCTCACTCCCATGTTAGATCCGTGGATGCATGCAGCATCTCAAGAGACGAGAGCGGAAGCAGCGTCAAGTCTCGATATCCAAAAAACAAAAGTTAGGACTTTGGCTATGGCAAATCGGAGGAAGGCAGCAGCGGCCAGACAAGCTGCAAAGCTGAAGGCTTCGGAGGGGAGCCGAAGCCTTATTTCTCAAACAGTTCAAGATGGGGACTCCGCTCCCGCCGTCGAAGGACGTGATGATTTTTCTGTCATACACCAGACGGTTGCCGCTGCCATTGGGTCCCTAGCTGCAAGATGGCCATCCGATGAGCCTTCCCTTCTGTCGGTTTTAGGAAAGTATCTACGGAGTGAGTTTTTCAGGGCTAGACAACTCGCTTGTCAAATATGTGAAGTATGGGCTCTGAAGTCCAAGGATGCCTTGTATGTACTACCAGACGAAATAGCTGCATCTATAAGAACGCTTTTGTCACCTAATGCGAATACGCTGTTCTCACTCTTCTGTCTCCGATGCGTTTTCCATGGCATATCCATCTGGGGATGACAGCTTATGGCTACTCCTCTGTTTTCTTAGTGAGGAGTGATGCGGACAACCCTCTGTATCTCCATGTACCGGTTCGACATCCTCATCCCAATGTTTGTGAAGTCGGTAGTAGCGCATGTCGATTCGAAGAAACTAACTAAGTCTTAGCCCCATATCCTTCATCCAGGAGAGGCATAATATCAGATGCATTCAAAGTGATCTGCTGTTACGATAAATGGGGAGTTGAATCTTTGGACGGACCGTCTCCTGATACCGTACGTATTCCACCGGCTTGAACAGAGCCATGTTTTACATGTTGTTGCGCAGAACCAAGGTTCACGTATTTCTTGATTCAACTTTGCTCTGTTCAGTTGTTACAAACCATCTCAAAATAAAAGCATCGTGAACAAAGCTAACCCTTATCCGCAATTGATCCTCTGAGTTTTTGATACACTAACTTGCGCATTTTTCTCCTCCTTGGCGGGATCCACTGCTTGTGCAGGGTTCACCGTCATATGTGGGCATCCTGGCCTCATGAGACGGGTCCAACTTTGCAACGAAGCTACTCATGCCAAACGAAATGAAAACAGCGAGTGGATCTCCAGTGAAGGCCGAAGGTTTTGAACCACTCGTCGAGAAGAGCCGTGAGAGTTTTTCGGAGAGGAGGCACAACCGATTATAACTACGAGAAAATGATCTCGGGAGCTTGGCTTCCTTGAACTCTTGAGAGTTTCTCCAACCAAGATAGATCTATCCGGATTCTTCCATGGGGCGTTCTGAGCACATAAGGATAAGCGCTCAAGCACCGCTTTGTGCAGAAACTTCTATTCCACTACAAAACAGGATAACCCAAGTCCAGTCAGACTCCTGCTCGAGTCATTCCATTTTGCTGCGATTAGAAGGTACGATGAATACATAGGTATGTCGGCGGTTCCTCTGTTCTTGGACACAAACACGTTCTTAGAAGCTATTCCCACCAGTCTGAATGCCTTTAGGAAGGACATTTTGAAGCTCAAGGATAACTGAAAAGAGGGTAAGCACTATGTTGGGAAGTCCAATCTCGCCCATGCTGCTTTCAAGGGTAACGAATTTTGGATAGACATGAACAATTTGAACTTGGGGAACACCTGGAAGGCGACCAACACGGACGTGAAGAATTCTGGGATGCATAAAGGGCAACTTGAGTCTATCTCGGCTCTCCGAATGCGACTGAGTCAGTCCATTACATATCTGGAGATTCGCGAGGAAGATCTCACCATCTCCACCTCTGTATGCGCCGTAGCATCCATCGTGGTGGCTAGCGGTATTCCCTTTCTCCTAAAGTTGGCCTTTACATCAAATTGTTGATGGCTGCACTGCGAAAGGCTTACAATAGGCATGTCCAGACTTATGCCACGGACTCAATCGCAAGACTAGCTCTCCGTCTAGCTGCACGTGATGTGAAAAAGGCGATTGATCTTATGATCAAAACCTGATCAAGTACGCGACAGCGGAGCAAGAAACAAAAGATGAGAAGATTATGGCATCCATGATTTCATCTGCCAGATACAAGCTGTCACCGGGGGCACTTGTAAAGCAGGGGGCATTGTATGCATTTCGTGCCTTCTGTGTGCAATTCGATGGGAATTAGTTTTCAACTCTATCTTCATTATGGAGTCGTATAAGTGGTCCTTTGAGCGCATGCCCAACCAAGGTAAAGATCCAGGAAGTGGTAGACGCGTTAAAACTACTACGTGCAGTGGTTTGGCATGCTAGTCAGGACCTTCATTCAACCATCATTGATCTTTTATCTCCGATTATCAGGATATGTGCATCACCGCATGAAGATTATGTGTATCACGCACCGCTCTTTCTAGCCGATGCTGTCACAACTATGCCAAGGCAAGGAATGCAGATAATCGTGTCAGGTCTTGTTCCATTACGCTCGGAGATCGAGCAAGACAAGGATGCCTACCGTTCTGCTCGTCGACGAGCAGCAAAGGCGCTACGGGCGGTTGTTGACTGCTTTGGTACAAAAATAATTCCTTACTCAGCGTTTCTCATAGTCCCCATGATGACTAGAATGGTTGATGAAGATGAGATCGTTCGAGAAGCAGCTGCATGGGTGTTTGGAACTTTGGTACGTCTGATGCATTTGGAAGGAAGCACTCCGGACGATCCCATGATGAGTGAATCAATGCCTCGAGAACGAGAAGAAGCACGGAGCGTTCTTGGACAATTATTGGGAAGTGAACGTCGCCAACATTATGAAATACCTGGGTCTATTGGTGATGACATACGACTGCGAAAATATCAGCAGGATTGCCTTGAATGGCTAACCTTCCTTAATAAGTACGGTTTGCACCGTGCTTTGTCTGATGAGATGGGGCTTTTAAAGACTCTTATGACGCTTTGCATACTTACAGGCGACTATGCTACAAATATGAAGAAAGATCGGCATCTGCCATCCCTACTCGTTTGTCCGAACACAATCCTGGCTCACTGGGTACAAGAAGCGAACAGAGCAATTGGCCATGTTCTACGAAGCGTCATTCACTACGCTGGGCTTTCCAAAGCACGGGCACGTATACGAAGCCAAAGCGTACTAAGATATGCCTCTATAATAGCTGCAAGCTATGAAATTCTGAGCATGTTCTTCGATATTTTAAGCACATCCGTTGTAATTACGTCGTTCTTGACGAACGCCATGTGATCAAGAATGCGAAAACCAAGGCAACCAGGGCAGTTCGAAGCCTATCCTCAAATCACAGATTGACACCAACAGTAACTCCTATCCAGAATTCGGTCATCGAGCTTTGGGCTATGTTCGGTTTTCTCATGCCTGGTTTTCTTGGTATTGAGAAGAACTTCAAAGACACGTATGCAAAACTGACAATGGCTGCAAGAGAAGGGAAATGTAGCGAGGCAGATCAGGAAAAAGGAATGGCAGGAGCAGAATCGCTTCACAGGCAAGTGTTACCGTTTGTTCTACGACGGTTGAAGAATGAAGTATTGTCGAAACTGCCGCCAAGGATTATGCAAGACTACTAATGCAATATAACACCAATTCAGTTGCGACTGTACGAGGACTTTGCATCAGATGCTCTAACAATCCCGAGGTCAAATCGAACTCGACACAGAAAGGGGCAGAGAAGGAATCCAAAAGTCACGTGTTCCTAGCACTATCCTATCTTCGTCGTCTATGCAGCCTTCCGAAGCTTGTCCTTTCTCCGAGACATCCTGAGTATCACTCGGTTCACGACGCTGTGCATCGCCAAGGCCAACAAATCGATGATATTGAATCGATTGCGAAGCTACTTGGACTAAGAAATATTCTACAGGAGTGCAGTATTGGCCTAGATGAAACGGCGATTAGGGACTCGGGAGGACCTCGAGTTCTTATCTTTGCTAAGCTAAAGAAAATGCTTGACATTGTTGAGAAGGACCTCTTTGATATGTATATCGCAAATGCTGTTGTGAAGCGAGAGAACTCCAATTTTCAGTCCATGAACACGGAAGACTTGCTAGACTTGTTCAATGCAGATAGTGCTGAGGCCTCATCCACCAACGTCTCATCGCTTGATATCAGTGTCGGAACTGGAAAGGGCATGAAGGCGGCTTTGGCAGGGCTTGGGTAACGGTGGGAAGAAAAGCAATACGAGGATGAGTACAACATGGGCAATTTTTTTGCTAGGATGGACACATCCGGGAGTACGTGATTTGTTGATTCGGAGCCTTGGTGGAAAAGTAGGCACATTCTAGAGAAGCGTACTAACTGATTTCCTGCTGCCATTTGCACAACGGCTTTTTCGTATGTGGGAGACATGAGCTGCAACAACTATGATGGTAGCAGTCGTGCGGTTTATGTTTGTCTTTAGTACACGGTAAGGGCGTCCATCGTATCGCGATAGGTCAACCAATTTACTTCGTATAGCACTAAGATAAAGATTGCGGCCCGCCTCCACCCGGCGCTAAACGCCTCCGCAATTTCGATGAGTAAGATTAAGCCAAGCAGTTATCAAGAAATCCCACCAGCACCCGGCTCCATGAGCCGATGAAAGATTCTGTAGGATAGAGAAAAAGAGAGCAAAGTTCGAAGTCCTTGTTAGTAAATGTTCATCGATTATAGCTCTGATGCTTTCGAAATTAATTGGAACTGTTGCTCTATGTTCTCGAGTGCCTTATGCGCATTCTCAATAAAGATTTGGTTGTTCGTCTTCTGCGCTCGCTCGTATCGCATGGCACTCTGCTACAGAAGTTCCATCATCTTGTTTTGGTTTTCCAGTCGTTTGAGAATCACATTCTCGTCATTCTCATCTACTTCGCTCTTCGATCTCTCGTACATCATTTGATCCCGCAAAAGTTTTCTTCGAGCTTCCGAAGCAGATCCAAGGCGGTCCAGACCCCTCGAAAGATTACCAACTTCTGATAGTAAATCGGCACTATCCCTTTGCGATCGTCGCCTACGCTTTCCGCTCGATTCCTCGCTCTCCCGACCAGTTGGTATCCCCTCTTCGTACCCTGCATCATCTTCGCTGATTAGCTTAGTGGTCATCTGCAGCATTTTTGTGTCTTCATCTTTAGTTCCTAGCCTGCAGACTGTAAAACGAACATAAACACGTTTAGAATCAGCAGTCAGATCTCCATTACCTGTATACTGTAGAACGTCTGGAACCCGAGAACTGTCGTTCTGACCAGATGCGGACCATCGCTCGCGAAAAATTGTAAACAAGCGCTTAACGTGGTTGAACTGGTTTTCCAGAACCATAGCAGTGCGAAAACAAATTGGGCACTTGTTCGAGTCCACTTCATCAATTCTACCGCGAAAATTTTCCTTGGTGTCCACATTCGCATCATTGAATCGATGCTCAACCACTGTCCAAAACGATTCCCTTGTAATATTGGCATCCAGCTGCATTCGTGACAGCTCTGCGCCAATTGCAGTAGACAATGCGGAGCGTGCTCGCTCATCTTCCCAGAGCAGTACGCAAAGTCGAGCAAATTCATTCAAAGTGAATCCATGACTTGTTGCTTTATCCGTCGCGTGTTCGCCGTTTTGAGCCTGTTGTTCACCGTCCTCATACGCATTCTTCCTTCTTACTTCTTCCCGGAGAATTATTTCCTTTACTACTTTCCGCTCTCTCTCCGGCACTGCATCTAACACTGATTGAACTGATGGCAGCTGGTTGTACTCCTGATCTCGCAAAATTGCTGCACGCTCCCATAAAAGAAATGCCTAGGGGGCTTCACTTTTGGAGATCCAATGCTGCAAAGGTTTTCTTTGAAGCTTTCAGTAATTAAAAAGAGAAGCAAGCGCACAATAAGTTCTGTCTTGTTATTGTGGCTACACTTGAGCCTCTATCCTTTGTTGAAAGCTCGTAAAGTCTGCGTGCTCTGTTATGTGAGATATGTGTAAAATTGTTGTAGTCGTGTAGATTCTGAAAAGGATGGGAATGGAGTTTCTTTCTCGTTGTTTTGGATTACCTGTGAAGTAGCGGTTTGTTTAAGACCGGATGGGCTCCACTTTATGCTACTTTGCGGGACAGAGTCTTGTAGAACTGCAGAGCACGGATGTTTGCGAGGGCTGCGGCGCAAAGATAATGGTTGAATCAAGTTGGACATGGTGCTGTGATGAAAATTCGTAAGGCGCGCTTCCCGCTGGTTACCTATATTGCAAAAAGGTGCAAGGGGAGCGTGAAGTGCGCTGCAAGGCTGATGTCAAGCGGACTTAAGCAAAACACAGCGGTCCAAATTTTTGAACTTGTGCAGTTGGAGCATGCCAAGTGGTCAAATAAGGTCATGGGTCATGTAACGCCATTACAGTTTGGTCGAGCAGGGGCAGAACAGCGTCAAGCAGGCCCATTTCAAGAAATTCGGGATCTGACCAATCAGCAAACAGGATTGGGCGATCAGACGTCCGAGCAGGCTTGTTTGGAACGGCCCTCAGTCTCGGGAAGCACAATGCGGGACGCGTTTGGAATGCTGCTGATTACCACAGATGAAACACAGTAGTAGCTTATTTTGGCAGAACGGCTTTTGTAGCTAGCTACACTTCGAAAATGCAGGCTATTGTTTGTGGTTTCGGTCGAATAACAGAGAACAACTGGGCACCTTCACCGGTTGATCTTCTCCTACCGGTGACTGTCCACTCGAAGACGATGTGCAGTGTTGGGCGCCCTCCGCGCCTTAGAGGCTACTGATATCAAGCCTGTCGTGCTTTCTGAATAAACGAGCGCAACCGGTCCTGGTACATTCTTTGTCAAGGAGGCAACTGATTGTGGGGACATTACTACATTAATAACACCTGTACAAATGTACACGTCTTCACAACACATCGTCAAAAATGATACACACGCTTTGTTTCGGCTCTACGTAACTTTTGTTTTGACCGGGATGTGGCAGCTCACTGCAAGTTGATTCGTTGTGTTACTCTTGGTAGATAGCTAACCCTTACCCTTGTACCTTCGGTACACTCGGTACACTCAGTTCGGCCTGCGCTCGCGGAAGCTTACTACTGTACAAGTATCGCTGGACACGCTCGTATCAGTGTCTGGCCAGACACTTTTGTAGCCCAGTCGTCTCACAGCACGGAAGGCACAATGCGTCAGGCATGTGCCGACTGCAAACGGGTGGGTGTCATGTGACATCGGCACGGTGATTGAATGCACGGCAAAGTCGTGCGCACGGTCTCTTTTAATCGTGCCGCTGGCACCGAAAATCCGTGACGAAGAGCAACAAAACAGCTGCTGATGATGAGGGCATTTCAACGCAGTTGCATCCAGGCTAGCCATGATCATATTGAGTTAAATTTGCCAGAACAGATGGCGTGAACCAAATCTCAAACTGCTATCGCAAGATTACCAACAGAACAACCCTTCGCCCCTGGTTTGCAAGTTGAGCAGAGTGTCTACCCCTGGCACTACCAGATATCAAAATGCAAAACCGACGAAGAATATTTTCACAGCTTCTTCCAGGAACTGCTCGAGATTCCAATTAAAAAATGCATCCTTGGTAATTACAAGCTTGTGATGTAATAGATTTGATGGCATCCTTTCAACATTATGCGATAACCTGCTCCGCGAAGTATGATAGAGTTATAGCAAAGTACACGTAGAGCATTACAAATTACTGCTCTGTCTGTTCTCTCTGTCCTGATTGGCTAGTGTTTGATCCTGTTTTCACTTCCGTGGAGAGAAGCGTGCTCCTCTTCCATTCGAAGGAGCACATCCTCCGCCATCGAGATGACACAGCGCATGATAGTGGGAAGTGCGGCAGTGAAGATCCGCTCAGAACCAATACTTTATAGTCTGTCTGTCTTTCTGATGTAACTTGTATAAATAAAACATTTGAAAGCCCAACATTGCGATGCACGCAGTTCACTTGTCGTGGGATTTCTGTCAACTCTTGACCAACAAGTTCCCATGAACGGCGATACGTTCCAGAATAGAGGGTCACTGATCTCTTGAAGTTCTTTCAGCACTGCTGTTGTCCTAAGGAACACTTGCTACCCTGACGTAGGCTACGTATTTCCTGCTAGTGTCCTCCAATGTGCTCCACGAAGGTTACCTGCTCTGCAGCTCTGTACGTAATCATGCTCGAAAAGCATCGACACGACCAAATATTCCACTCTCCCACAGTATCCTAAAACGCATACCCCTTTTTGAAAGTTGGCTGGACTCACTACATCCTATGCGCTCCCCTTCCACTGCTTGTCTCTAAAAGGCAGTTCAATAAGATATTCCCAAATAGACCATCATAGCGCGTGATTTTACCAACTCTTAAAACTGCTGATGCATTGTAGATCGCCTACGAGTGCGGCGTTCGACCTTCACAATCCAAAACCAATGAACCTAACGGATGACCTGTGGTTCTTTCCATTCTGAACAACAATACCTGTGCTTGAGCTGTACCATCAACCAAGTACAACAGAGTCGCATCCAACAGGAAAAAGGTTCGTAGGGTTCATTCGCTAGCTAGGACTCCTTACGGCGACTACTGAGTCCCCAGCTATATGCCTTCGTGACGCCCACTCTCTATACGTATCGATTAAGGTGGAGAAGAACATGTATGATGCGGTTTCATGGAGTGCACTACGATACGGAAACAATGATCGTGAACGGTTAATCTCGTCACAGCATGTCATAAACTAGCACCGTCGCTGCCGTTGACTAGATCAAATATATGATGACATTTTGTTTACAACTAGTGTACCAAAAGCGTATATCATCAACAAAGCAACACATTACGGTCTGAAATGATGTGACCGAACGATGTGTCTTCGAAACTGTATTTAAGTGGCGTTCTACGAAGCTCTGCATCTCCAATTTCAAATACCGTTCAAGTACATACAAAAGGGTAAATTTTTACTTCTTTGTTCACATAGCGAGTCTCATCATGACCAGCAGCTTCTTCCTCGCGACGGTTCTTGCCGTCATTTCAGCCGTTGCGTTGGGACAAACCCCATCTCCTTCTCCTGCTTGCCAAATCAAGCACGTATGCTACATTCTCGATCAGTCCGGTTCCATCAATGACAACGAATATGCCCTCGAACAACGCTTCGTGAACAAGATTGCAGATATTATTGACTCGACCTCTATCACAGATCCCTTCAACTCCGCTGTTGCCTTCTCTCGTAGCGTTCGGACTATTCAGCCAGCAACAAACAATCTCCACACATTCAAGGATGCAGTTAGTAAAGAGAGAATATTCCGCTCTACAACCCGCATTTCCTTTGGTTTAAGACAATGCCAACGTATTCTGGAAGGTAAGCAAGGAAGCAGGACCATGGTGCTTTTGACGGACGGAGAACCAGATTCGAGTGACAGACTGCAAACAATTAACGCTGCTGAAGATATCACGAACGCTGGTATCGGTATTGTAGCTGTCGGCATTGGTAACAGCGTGAATGCTGACTTACTCCGCCAACTGGTTCCAGAACCAGAGTTCTATATTGACACGAGGTTCGATGACCTCGACTCAAAGATTCAGGTCGTTGCAAATGCTATTTGTAACATCATCCCAGAAAAAACCGAATGTGAGAAGGCATACGACAAGTGTTTGTTCAAGTTCAGTGGAGTTAATGGCTTCAATAACGCTATCTTTTCCATTGCTGGAGAGCCAGATAAGAGCTTCACTCCTCGTGTTGTGCCCAAGGCCACCACGTACAGTCTCGGCACGTTGAACACAAACAATGTCGTCCCTGAGTTCATCGAAGGAAACCAAGGGAGGCCGATTACAGAATTTGGCTCCCAAAGATTTACACCAACCCACTTCAAACCCTATTGGATATCTGAGGAGCGCGGATCCGGTGTGGGGCACCAGACTTTCCAAGGTAATCAGCTTGAGGTGGCAAATGACAAATGCGTAAGGGTGTATTTCACTAGCTTCCAGGAGGTTCCTCCTAACGGGCAGGTGGTGAACCGCAACAACGTGCCCACAAGTGAAAACAAATGTGTTGTCTTCCGCACGAAGCTGCAGTAAGACCATAAAGGGCTTTAGAGATGCATTGAGCCATGAGTATCCTACATCTGGCGGGATTGTTCTCCCGCTCAGGCATGACGACGATATGTATCACACGCAGCGTTTTTGAGTGAACGCAATCCCTTAGTAAACGTTGTATGTTACATGTGAGTGGCAGATCAATACAGAAGCTCTGCAATTTGCAAGATATGTCTTCGTCCAGAAATCAATTAGGTAGAAAAGGCCACTGCACCAAGCCCAGATCACAGAGTTTGTAAACCTCTCTAATCTCAAGTGCACAGACTCTTTCTGAATATTTCTTTGGTTGATAGGTGGATGAACTCAAATGCAGGCAGGCTCTACGTTGCAGACAGATTGATACAAACGATTAGGTTAGTTAAAACATTGTGTGACTCTTTTGTTATAGTTTCACGATATTCTCGCTAGTTTGAACGTCGAAGGTTGATAGTAGTCGTTATTCATGGTAAGTTAGTGGTAATTCCTTGATTAATTCTTTGTGCCAGTCCTGTTCTTATATAGTCTTGGCAATCTCTTCGTTTTTGCTAATTCTATTAAACCACCTACTACAATATCTTAAACGGCCCCTTTTTTTGTCATATGTGCCCTCTTCTAAAAAACTGTACCAATCCGTCTTTCATTGCAGTCTCCCGGTGGTTGAATTATTGGCTACGTGTAATTCGCTTGACCTACCTGAGTAAAGCTACAGAAAAGGTTTCATATGCGCAATAATCTCTCCCAAAAACGAAGTAGAGACTTAACACGTAAATCATGCTCTGATAAGAGCGTCTCCACCGGACAGCAGTTTCATTCCAGACAGTGAAGCAAGTGTACACTTCTTTTGGCTGATTCAATTACTCTGCATGAAGTCAATATTCGACTTTCAAACAGTGTCGTTAAATTATGGATCATTGCACATGGCCACAATTGCAACGGGTTGATCCCACCACTAAGATAATATGAAATCGCTCCACTTCCTTTTCAAAAAAAGGTGCGACGAAGAAACTATGTTTGCTTACGCATATCGGACGCAAATTATGTCGCAGTGTTGAACATGTTTTATCAATGACTATAATCCCAGTAGATTGCTTACAGAAAAACTCCAAAATCCTCCGGAGAATCACAAGAAAAAGCGGCCTTCGGCCGCGAGTGGCGCTTTGCGCCGCGCCCGAAAGTTTGTAAAAGATATCCGCACAAAGTTTGAATTACGCATAAACAAAACTATGTCAAATTAGCGACGCCAGTGTACAAAGTCTACAAATTTTTGTAAAAAAAAGGTATTGATGCTTACCGGCATTAAATAAAAATCATGCGCATTTTGAGGCGTGTCGTGTTCATTATGAAACAGTACCACATGATCAGATGTTTTCCCATCCGAGAGTGTAATATAGACCAGATCAAACAAAAAATAGTTTGTTCAAACGTTAATTATCATTTTCTTCAGCGCTCGTCGCGCTTTATGACATGTAGTCCACTTCCATTTACCAAGAGAGTCGTTTCAAATATGTGGCGATCAAAGAAGAATTTAGACGTGGAGGCAGTCTTACGTTTCGAATCAAAACTTATCGCTCTTTACGAAAATTTATCTAAAATGCCTCTAAAATTGTATTGATTTGGACATGCCTTAACTAAAAGAGATACCATGTTGCTTCAATTGAGCCCATCCTTTCTTCTCTCATGTACATCCTGATTATATACTGAAGCATGTCGCTCTGTGCACTTCGTAAACCTTTAGTTCGACTTGATACACCTAATGTCTGGTACTTGGCACCTTTGAAAGTATACTGTATCAGGTGGTCCATAGCGCGTCCCCTTTGTATTTTCTTAGCATTGGTGTTAGCTTTGTTTTTCATTGTGACATCTGGATTCCCAGGAACAATTTTTAGAGCTTTTGAGCTTCTTTTTCGGTAGGTCACTCGTTTTGTGTACTCATTTAGCGTTGTTTAAGTCAAAAAGTCTTTTAGATCACATCAAAGTCTTCAATTACCGTAAGAGGTACGACCACGAAAATATGAAGAGTTTTTGTGCATATTGAATTTCTTCACCAATTTTCGGAGTTTTTGTTCCTCAGTCAAGTCACCCCGAGGCAGTTCAGCTTTGATCAAACTGTCAATGATCTCGGAATCTTCAATTTGGTCCCCGTCCAACCAAAGAAGAATGTCGTGATGTAGATTATTTCTTTCCTGGAACTAACGTTTAGCGGCAATTCCAATGAATCTAAGGACAAAGAGCTGTTTAGAATAATTTTTTAGATCCTTTATGATTGAATTTGCATACAGGTTGTAGACTTTTGCAATAATATCTGGCCTATAAAATGGAAGGCGTCTGTCTCCTTGTGGAGAAAATGCACCAGTTTTCTCGTTGTCCATACTAAGCCTTTTCATCTCTGCCCGCCATACGTTCATTGTGATTGTGACGAAAAGCGTCGGGGAGCCCAGTCTATTGACCATTGCTTGTACACCCAGTATTTTTTGGTTTCAGTAGGGCGGGGAATTTCTTTGAATACCTGGAAGGAAGAGTTTACCAGGAGTGCCATGTTCATCTGTTCTGATATGGGTTCCAGTCCGCAGCTCCCATTCTTAAGCTGCCATTCTCATCTGTGCTGTTTCCAAGTAACGAAGTCTCAAGTCTTCAATGCTTGTGCTAGTACGAGCAACCATTACTGAAGAAAGATACCAGTATTCAGCAGCACATTATCGGTGTACAGTCTTCGCTTAGAGTGTCCTGCCCATGTTAGGCTCCTTTCGTCTCAGTTGTTCGCATCCCTTCATGTAATATATCTTGCTGTATTATACGGGGCATGAATCTCACCTTGAGGGTAGAGCAGTGAAAAAGCTCCTTTCTCAGCGTCCATTGAATCAGGCGTCACACGCTTGTACTGGACAACTCGACGTCGAAGATTGCCCGTTGACATGTGATGGGATTCTTTTCCCCCTACCAGCTGGGCAACTGGGGCTTCCGACCTGAACAGTCCACTTGGATCTACACGATCAAAGCTCTCACTGCAAGATGTCTGCCTTGGTTGTCTTCTGATAACGGTCCTGCACCGGAGCTCACCTCGATTCGGGCTTCTTGGGCATCTTGATCATTCCAGACAACTAATCCTTTCTGAACAGCGTCTGTAGAGATGTCCAGAGTAGACTAGTCCGCTTTTGATCTCCTGCGAACATTTTCGTCTGGTCTGAACAAATTTCTATATCTCTGTCGGAGAATATCTGGTCTTGGTCGCATGACGTCGTATGACTTTGGAACCAAGTATCGAATATTTGGGTTAGACACCATTCTTCTCGTGAAAGAAGAAGAGTAGTCTTGTGAGTTAAGACTGGGAGGACCTTCCGACCAGAAATATGTGTAGCGCACGTTCTGGCCTGGAACATAAAGACACAAATTGCCTTCAAGTCGAAGAAATGACGGATCTCTACCCCGAACGTACTTCATATCCATGAATGTGACCACGGTTGCAATTAACACATTTAAGTGTGTTGATACCGTTTGAAAAGAACGCAAGCAATATATGTCTTCAAGTTGCACATTGATATGCACTGGTCTGAAACAAACTCCAAGCGATCTGGAGCTTTTATATCCACAGCATGTTCCTTCGGTCTCTGCACCAAGCAGAACTGCGCCACAATATTTGCACATACGAATACGAAGCACCCACCCCAAATTTTTGAGAGGACATCGAGTTGCTCGATGGGCGTTTGCACTGCACGTCCCACAACACGCTGGAAGTGTACCAGTGATTTGTTGGTACTCCGGATATGAAGAGCTTGGACGTGCGGGGCCTTGACGAATATTTTCTGCCCTTGCATCCAAGACATGTTTTGGTCCATATTAAACGCCTTAGTGAGGTCTCCCAGTGAACCCCACAGCAGCCCTATCTCGTTCCTGTTGAATGCCGGAAGAAAGAGAGGAGTTTAAGTAAATCTGTTCTGGACTATGAGGTTCCATAACATTTTGGGGAAGCTCGGTTCCAGTTCCTAAGTCCACCTGCGCAAGCTCATCGGTTATGTCTCGATGATGCACGGGCTGTATACTCTCTCTCGGACGACGGCCTGCTCCTGGCCGGCGTCCATCACTTCGTTATGGCAGTCGATGTGAAGAAGAGCTCATGTCGGACTGAGGGAACTGGAGAGAGATTGAGAGATTTAGTGATCACCTTTCGATGGAACATGTACCGTTTCTGCACCTTAAGTAGAGAACTGGTGTTCACAATAGTTTCCGGCCTGTAACATACGTAAAACTATTGTCTTCATTGTATAAAGATAATCCTGACACCAGCAGTACCTTGATAGTTTACATACGTAGTACTTTACTAAGTACATATGCACTACATTCTTATTCGGTCTTGGTTTCAGACTTCAATACATATCGAGTACGATTAACCGTATGCAAGGTATAGTTCGTTCCTATTCTCGTTACAGCTTTCTACGTTTGTAGAACTGTGTGGCCTAAGTATGCAATACATAGATTAAAACTATTTCTGTTAGAAGGGAATACGTTTGCAGTACTGCGCCGCCTACGTATGCACTACGTAAACTATAACTATTTTTGTTAGAAGAGTATACGTAGGTTGTACTATACTTTATTTATTTTGCTGTTTGAATAGGATACTTTTCTATTCTACCTATTGTGTAATGTGCTGACGATTGTGTATTTAAGCTAGAACGTACCCTAAAATTGCAGAAAGCTTTTCTCCAAGCAGCCATCTACAAGTTATTTCACTCTACTTCTTCGTTACAACTATCATCTAACACCATGGCCGATATGTCTCAAAGAGAGGTTCGCTACCTACAACTATGCCGTTTGCGCGACCATAAGGATGCTATTCTACTGCGCTTGGGCACATGATTGGGAAAATTGTGTATAATACAGGCTGCATTGAAGCACATTGATGTGCACCGTGGCAATGTCAATTGGGATTCTTTGGAAAAGATTTGTGCTCCATTGGCCCGAAGATTGACACCGCGTACACGAAATTGGAAGACTACCGCCTGATTGGACGCAGCAAGGATTTGCCTGTTCGCTTGCCGTCAGATATATCCACGTTTGAGACGTGTTCAACGGGGCTGATAGAAGTTGAGGGTGTTGAGAGTGACAGACCATACACGTGCTCGGCCGATTCGCGCCACTAGGGTAAATCCTTTGATTACCATTGGCTAGTCGTTCAGAGGGGAAAAAATGTGCGTTTATTGATGTGTTCTAAGGGGTCAACTTGCTCATTGTCAGAGCAACTGTTAGGTAGGCTAGACAAGTAGAAACGGCCTTCGGCCTTATGCGGCGCTGCGCGCTGCGTACGTTTTGTAGCTTTCTTGTTTCAGTAGAGCTCGGAGACTCTCCGAGTACTTTGCTGGCTTGCACTCACAATAGTGCTCGTACAACCCCGGGGCGCAGCGGCGCCTAGAGTATGTGGAAGCGTAGAAATTTGTGTGTAGGTGGCTAAATTGACTGCAGTGTCAGCCAATGAGGGGAAAGCGCCACACTTAGCTTTCTGTAACTGGCTGGCACTGCAGTCATTATCAGTGTGCCAGCCATTAAAGAGCCAGATTTGCTGCTGCTGAATGTTTTTAATGGCAGGGAGGCGTTGCGCCAAATGGTAGTTTTGCGTGCGCAAACGGGGGCATGCAAAGTGATTTTGTGGCGCAATGCCTCCCATCAGTCAACAACACCCCCTTCAAACATGAGCAAATCATTAAGAGTGGGGTGTTGAGATACTCAAGTTCATAACTTATACGTTTTGAAATCCCTCTGGAGTTTTAAACTAATTTGACCTGCAACGACCGGGAAAGAACCAGAGCAACCAAACTCAGTATTTGAAAGAAAGTTTTAAGTGCCAAGAATTTCATTCAAACATAGTAAGTTTGGCAGTCTAATATAGTTACACGAAACTAGAAAAACGGTGTCGATCAATCCAGTTAATGAACTTGGCATATCAATGTTGATTAAATTCATTTTTTCTCTACTATAAATATCTCGTAGTATACCTGGTGATTTTGCTAACCATATTTTGCCTTTTTTTAATCGGTTGTCTAATCTTATGTATTTACAACTATAGAAATTTTGCGTTGCATTAAAAAGTGATTATGGGTCTGTTCGTGAACAATATTTTACAAATAACCACGTCATACAAAATCACAAAATATTGTGGCTCGGATACAGTTTTTAGTGAGTCATTGTAGTGTCCATAGCAGTAATTAGGAGTCGCAAAATTGTTGAAAAGTGCTTCAAAGCGATGTGGTTAAAAACATTGGAAAGCAATATATAAAATAGAGATAAAAGGTTATTTAGGTATCTGGTGATGGGTCATTTAGTTTATTTTTATCGAAAGCTTCAACTGGTTTGATTTTATTTTACGTCCTTAATCATTTACATGACATGAGATATTGTCATATGGTTCCGCTCTTTAAACCATTCCACACTTTCAGTGGTGTTTTGAATGATTTGTATTAGCACCTGTTACATTTAGTTACTGTTTACCTTTGTTTGAGTAGAATCTCCAAAATCAGTATTAACGTGTTGGTTTCATTCCGTTTTATTTTAGTCAGTATGCTGAAAAGATTGGCTATCCATTTGACGTTTTGACGGGTTTCAAAGCCGAGTTGACTTCGTTTGGGACACACTGGCAATATGACATGACAATATGCTTTTGTGGGGCAACGCCAAAGGCGTAGAAATCGCGGTCATGCTACTCATTGAAGTGTGACGTGGTTAACGTGACAGCTCTACCGTAAATGAGTTGGACCTGTACGAGTTGATGCCAATGGGATGGTTTACTGTGCTAAGTTTCACCTAGGAAGGTAGGAATCTAGAATGGATTGCAGAATGAATGGACGCGGGTGCGCGTGTGTGACAGCACCATGCTGTAGTGTCATTTTTTACTTCGGTTGACCCCTCAGAATGCCTGACACTGGCCTGGCCACGTGATTGGAGCTAAAAAGGTGTGCACTATTGTATTTAGTTATAATAATTTATTTTGTAGTGTACCTACTTAGGTGAACGCAACTTCCTCGTCGCGAGCACTAAGTAAAGGTAATCCGAGACTTCGCTCATTCACGATCGTTCAGTTTGATGTGAGGTATCCGGCTCTGAATTGTGACGTCGTTGCGCCGTGTAATACCCATCGTGGAGGGTCATTGCATTTGGTTCGCTCAATTCAACCGCTCGGTAAGAAAACAGATACTTCTTGTTATAATTGTCGTGTAACATTTACTTACCGTAGGGTACTGGTATTGTCCCTGTATTGGTATTGGGTACTTTTCCTGCTACATCCCGTGCATGGGAATCCTCGGTTGGGTCGGTTTCCGCTTTTTGCACTACCCACCGGGTGGTTTTTCTCCGTCCTCGAAATAAACCCTTCACCGGGTATATTGTAAACCGCTGCATCGCGTGGCACACCGGTTTCTCGCTTTACCGTCTTTCTGGATGCGGTTCACCTTTCTTTATCTATCTCTGTGGTCAATCCGAAAAACTTACGGAGCTACACCCGTAATACAGGTATACAGAAGACTCTGTCACTGGGTCTGTCTTCACAGGTAGCAAGGCCCTGAGCACCAGTTTGATACACAACCTACGGGTATTGCGCAACACTTATGTCAGAGAAGTCGTGGCCGACCACATGGACAACGTAAACTCCAAAATAAAATACACATACTAATTAAAAAGTTAGAAGACACCTCACACGGTAGAGCAGTTATCAAATGGTCATGAAACACTCCAGAGAGATCTTTGCAAAGGCATCAAGGTACCCTGGTTTTATGCCACATCATCGTGACCACACCTGTAACTGATCTTTGTCAAGTCATATAAAACTCCATCAGCGTTGGGAAATTCGCACGTCATCACACGACTAGATCTGGCACTGAAGTCAGGACACCGTCTAAATACGGAGGCCGATGAGAATACCGTGCATAATGCCCTTAAACTCGAAAGATTTCTTATCGACTAGTAGCAATGATCGAACTAGGCTACACTCTTTATATAAACCGCGAATGATCCACCAAGCCTCAACTCGGATCCTAACCATCGACTCCAAACCAGTTCAACCATTGGACTTTTGTTTCTAACAGTACTTTAAGAACAAAATCTATCCGAGATGGTACATTTTCATTCAAACTGTATGTAGTGCAATACATTCCCGCGTACGGGCGATGGTGAAACTCATATCTGAGGTGTACTCGGTGCGAGCGATGAAGCGGGATGCATGAATTTTAGCCCCCGTTTACCGGGCTAATTAGCGGTCGGGTTACCCAGGGTGGTTATGGGAACATTCATATTTTGTGGTACTTGCCTGGCAAGGGTGGTGGACACGTGGCTACAGCCCCGGCCAGGAGGCCCAAAACGGCTACTTATTTTAGTATAGTTTAGGGGTTAATTTTACTTAGGCTAGTGCACTACCTACTGTACTGCACTGAGCTAGTACTTGAGCGTCGGCCGCACGGCGGCGAGCTCACCAAGAAAAGTAACAAGAGTTCGGCTCTGACTCTATTCGCCATGCGAAGTGTCTAACTCCTCGCGGAGGTACACCGCTTGCCCGATAGTTTCACCCGACTCGCACCACCGAGGAGACCGTGCTCGTCGTACCCAGTGGGTTGTGACCACTCGTGGTATTCGTTGTTGTCGTGTGACCGCCCATACAGGCCCTATCTCCGCCCCAGGTTTGGGTATTGATATTACCGACGTGTGTCGTGAGACCGTGAGACCATCCCTTCCCTTCATATCCCCTAACCGCCGCGCGGTGCGTGTTCGTGTGTGTGTATCGGCACCCCCCTCCGGGGTCTGTTCCCGCTTTCCGCACGCCCCCGTCGGGTGGTCCCTTTCCCCCTCTTGTTCCACTGTTCGCAGGCTACTTCCGGACCAGCCGTGGTTCCGACCCGTTCTAACCCCTAAACCTCCGAGGTACATCCAGGCTCCCGACGGAGTTACACCCGTCATACGGGACACGGAGGGCTCTACCCAGCTGGGCCTACCTCTCCAAGAGAGCAAGGCTTCGAGCTGCCTTGGGTGCCTTTCCCACACCGGGATTGCACCACAAGTGGTCTCCCGACCTAGAACGGGTTTGGCTTTCAATCCGGCCTGTCGGAAGTCCGCTTCCCCTTTTCCCTTTTTTTCCCTTTTATCCCTTTTTGCTCATTCGTTGAGATTCCCTAGCCGTGGGACTGGTGAAGTAAGCCGTGGACGGCTATCTGCAGTATGCTACCCACAGCTCCGAGTTCCCCCAGGAATGGTCCGCAACGGAACGCCGCAGCGGCGAGATCACGAAGGTCCGTTCCGGAACAACTACTTACCAATGCCGTCGGTCTGGAATCCCAAGGAATCCCATCGGCAACCTCGGTGCCTCGAGCCGTGACAGCTGTGGCCACTACGCCACCTCCGGTGGTTGAAACGCCGTCGTCTGTCCCCCCGAGACCCGGGTCGCCTAAGTACCATCTCCTCGAGTCGAGAATCGACATTGCCAATGTGGCCCACGCCTCCCTCTCGCAGCAAGTTACCGAGTTGGAACGGCGATGGAGTGACTCCCTGGCTCGGGATTATTCGGGAGATATTCGTCTCCTGAGAGCTGATGTGAATTCCATTCTGGAGTGTCTGGGTACTCCGGCTGCCTTCGTAGAAGGATATCGGGAGTTCGTGGAGGAAGTTAAAACCCATATGATGCGGGTAACCGGACGTATGGACACGCTGGAAGCGTTGCTCAGAGAAGACCTGAACGCTCCGAGACAGGAGGAAGTGAAGGTCATCTCAACCCAACACCGCTCCAGTCACCTCCCCCGTCACCCTGGAAAGAGAGTTCATCGTTATGAAGTTTCGCCAAGTTCTGACTCGGAAACAAGTTCGAGTAGCTCGTCTTCGAGATCATCGCGTGAAGGGAGAGGCCGCCGTCGCGGAGAAGAACCTAGTTCGAGGGCTACCTACACCTCCCATGGAGCAATCCGTGCGCGGGAGAAAGGTCGCCGTCATTTCGGCTTGAAGGAATTGAAACCGACGAATCCCCTTTACAGGAAGCTGTTGTCCTATCGTTATTACCGATTGGAAGACTCTTCGGGCACTCGAAGTTCGAGAGACACCGGTCGGGTGAAGGATCTCATACGTCGTATGAATGTGACGATGCTTAAGCAGAAGTTCTCCGGTGAAGATCCGATCCTCGTGTTGGATTTTCTGGCCCGCTTTGTGCAGGAAGCAGACGTACTCGAAATGAGTGAGGCGCAGGCATACGTTGCGTTGCCCTACTTTCTTTCAGGAATGGCTGAAGATCAGTACAACTCGGTCAGGGGTTCGTCCAGGGCCTCAGAAGGAGGTGTTACGTGCTGGCCCGAGGCTGTACACTACCTGCTCAGGTCGTACGCGACGGGAACTGCAATCAGTCAAGCCATCGTGGCGGTTCGCGATACGAAACAGAAGCCTGGTGAAACGGAAACGTCGTATTCAACTCGCTTGAATAAAGCGTTTCATCGTTGTGGAAATGTGTTTACCGCTTTTGAGCGTTGCTCCATGCTGGTGGATGGTTTAGATCCTGGTATCAGGGCACTGGTGTCCCGCTACAGGGAAGAGAAGCGCAAGGCGACGTATCTGGAACTGGTCCAGTACGCGCAGGCTGAGGGTGACACCCTCAGAGCGAGAGACCCGAGGCGTCGGTCGTCGAAGGCTCTCTTCGTCGAGAACGAGGCTTCCTCGGCATCTCTCCCTAACCCAAGACCACCTTCCGGATTTGCGGATAACATCCAGTATCTTGGCAGTCTTGAACAGTCGTTGGCAACCTCGGAACTGCCGTCCACGGTTACACCACCCGTGGTAGATCCGGCCTTTTACGCAAACCCCGGTCGGGTTCCCCCAGCCCCGCTAGCCTACGCGTCGAGCGCCACAAGACACTCCCGCCCGGGATGGTCCAACCCGAAGCAACTAGCATTCCAACCACAACACCCTCAGCACCGCGGAATGATGTCCCACGCCACCGGAACACGTTCAGCCCCGCTGATTTGCTACATTTGTTACCTTGAAGGTCATACTGCGTCGCAGTGTACCCTCCCCATTCGCGAGATGTGGAAGATCGTGGGAAATTATGAGAATCTCCCACCGGAGCATAAGGCTCGTGTCCCGAGTAATTCGTATGAAGACGCAAAGGCTGCGGTCCACAATGCTCAAGCTCGAGAAGCCGCGAAAACCGCGAACGGTAACAACCCTAACCTTTCGGAACGGGCTCAGCCGCACCCAGCGGTCGATTCGGTCCCGAAAAACTAATCTTGGGAGTCTCCCCCACGGGAGGGGTGTCTTCCAAGCCGAAGTTGGAGACGCCTGAGGCGCCACCGCTTCGCTCCCCTGCCAAAATCCTTACGAGGAAACTGGCTCAAGAAGACGTGAGCTCGGACCACTTAGTGGCTCTGCGTCGTCCGTGGATACGGTCCCGTAACCTCCGCATCCCGGATCGAGTTTTGGTAATGGCCAAGAGGAACTATAAAGTTTATAGTGACCTCGGTCTCTCTAACCAGTTCATGGTTCGTCAGTTATCTGTCCTGGATACAGGTGCCGCTCCGAACCTGATCAATATCGGGATTATTCCACCCGCCATGCGGAAATGCATTCGCATTGGTCCAAGTCTGGATCTGGCGGACGCTAATAACAACCCGCTCCAGACTCTTGGAACAATTCCTCTGGTACTCAGACTAGGCACCTACGTGGTAAAGTTGGACTTCATCGTATGCGATTCTCTTGCTGCACCGGTCATCCTCGGTTGTGATTTCTGTGACCGCTTCGTGGAAGCTATCCGCCCTCGCTCCAGATCCGTAGAATTGGCCAACGGTTCGACCATCCCGATTGTACGGAAGCCCTTGCGACACGCCTCCCGTAAACGGGTACCTTTACCTGCTGCTCAGGAAGCGTCCAATGTGGATCGAGCATCTACGAAGATTCGCGTCGCGGAACCAGTTTCGATCCCGAAGGAATCTCAGGTGTGGGTCTCAGTAACATCCAAACACCACGGGTTGCAGGTTGTTCAACCGCTCCCCTCGCTCTACGAACAGCGCCGTCTCGCATTAGCAAATGGGATCGTATCCGTCGAGCCGGACAAACCCTTTAAGGTTCTCGTTGCTAACCTCGGAACTACCACTCAGTGGTTGGTTAAAAACCAGGTCCTGGGCAACATGCTTCCGCATCCGTTGGCTATCCTTCCTACAAAGATTCCGATATCCGACGTTCTCGGAATACAAGACCCTAAGGAGGGGGAGGAGGTCCCGTTCGTTCCGTTGGATTCCGCCCGGGAAAGTTCAGATTCGACTGTCGAAGAAGCTCAGAAGAGCACGACTTCAGCATCGGCAGATACTGCGTTAGACCCAGAACAGGCTTTGGATAAGTTGGACCTGGATCACATTAATGAATCTCATCGTGAGAAGTTTCGTGACATGCTCAGGGACTTTACCGCCATGTGGGACGGTTCCCTGGGGACGATAGGGGTAACCGAACATCGGATTGATTTGTTGCCGGATACACGGCCTATTGCACAGCACCCGTATCGGGCAGGCCCTAAAGCAAGGGGGGAAGAGAAATCTCAGGTGGAGAAGATGCTGCGAGCTGGAGTTATCGAAGCAGCACAATCCCCTTGGGCTTCTCCTGTTGTCCTTGTTCCGAAAGCCGATGGATCATGGCGTTTCTGTGTGGATTACCGCCGCCTGAATGCGGTTACTGTCAAGGACGTCTATCCGATTCCACGAATGGACGAGTACATTGACTCCCTGGGGAGCGCAACGGTGTTCACTACCCTCGATGCCAATTCGGGATACTGGCAGGTCCCTATTAGGAAAGAAGATCGTGATAAGACCGCGTTTGTGTGCCATCAAGGACTATATCGCTTTAAGCGAATGCCGTTTGGACTAACGAATGCCCCAGCTACATTCCAACGGGCAATCGATGTCCTCTTGGCGAGGTTCAAATGGACCAGCTGTCTGGTATACTTGGACGACATTATAGTGTTCTCCAATAACTTGGACGATCACCTGTCCCATGTCCGGGAAGTCTTGACAGTGCTCCGCAACGCAGGCATCACCCTGAAGCTGGGAAAGTGTGAGTTCTGCGCCGATTCGGTAAAATATCTGGGGCACATCATCCGCCCCGGACAGCTTTCAATCGATGAAGCAAGAGTGAAATCACTTCGAGAGGCGAAACATCCGACTAATCAAACGGAGCTTCGATCCTTCCTAGGACTTTGCAATGTATATCGCCGATTCGTCCCGAACTTCGCCGACTTGTCAGCACCGCTTAACGCACTCCTCCGGAAAGGACAACCCACCGAACTGGACGTCTTTGACGAGGCTGAGTCGTCAGCATTCTCGTCTCTTGTCGACGCTGTAACGTCCCCGCCAGTTCTGGCCTTACCGCACCCGGACTTACCCTTCGAAGTGGATACTGACTCAAGTGCCCACCAGGTGGGTTGTGCGTTGTTTCAAGTCACGGAAGAAGGAGAAAGACATCCGATCGGATATTGGTCACGTTCGTTGAACGTTCACGAGCGCAACTACTCGGTGTCCGAGAAGGAGTGTCTTGCTGTTGTTTGGGCGTTGGCAACGCTTCGCCCATACCTTATGGGTAACCATTTCAAGGTTCACACCGATCACTCGGCTCTCCGTTGGCTACTCGAAATTCGAGAACCGTCGGGCCGCCTCATGCGTTGGCGTCTCCGACTCTCGGAATTTACATTTGATGTCCTCTACAAGAAGGGATCCCTGAATACTCAGGCTGACGCCCTATCGCGCTTAGGAACATCAGCGGAAACCGAACCGGTCGACGATCTGGAAATACCATGTTTCATGGCACAATCCCCGGAGGGAACGGAAGAAGACGACCCAGACGTGAATGGGGATGACATCTGTGACGATATTCTGGCTGCAAACCCTACGGATCCTCCGGATGACCAGGTTGTTCCCATATCCCCTGAGGAAATGATCCGTGAACAACAGCAGGATCCTTTCTGTGCCCAGATTCGTGCCCGTCTTAACGGGGGCGCACAGATACCCTTTGCGGTGAACGATCGAGGCTACCTAGTCAGGTTGCTGACACGGGCCCCACAGATCGTTGTACCTCACACGCTGCAGCAGCGCGTCTTGCATCTATCGCATTACGCGAAGTTGGGTGCACATCCCGGCGGGAGGAAACTATACCTGACCCTTCGCAGGGACTTCTATTGGCCTGCTATGGCATTTGACTGCTATGCAGTTTCGCCGCTCGTGCGTGGAATGTGCGAAGAATAATGTGAAACTTCGGAAGTACTCGAAGAAGTTAACACTATTCCCGGCACGGGCGCCACTCGAATATGTCGCTATTGATATCTTGGGCGAGCTTGTCAAAACCAAACGTGGTTACAAGTATCTTCTCGTCATTACTGACCGCTTCTCAAAGTTGGTGAGAACAGTACCGCTTAAACGGATTACCGCGGACGTGGTTGCGCGTGCGTTCGTAACCCACTGGGTCTTTACTTACGGCCCGCCGGTACACCTACTCTCCGACAACGGATCTCAATTCACCTCAAAGTTCTTTCAGGACGTATGTAGAATCTTGGGAATCAAGAATATGTTTACTACCACCTACCACCCGCAGTGTAACGGACAAGTGGAACGATTCAATCGTACTATGCTCAACGCACTGCGCGCGTATGTCGCGGATCACCCCATGGAATGGGACTTGTACACGGACGCTATTACGTTACGCGTATAACACCCAGGTACACCGGGTCACGACCCTCGCTC